>OY982584.1:8309147-8655806 GCA_963859945.1 Euplagia quadripunctaria | reverse complement strand
TCTTGCCAAAGAATAATTTTTTTTGCCATAGCCATTTCCGAAAAACAATGATCCTATTGGCTTGATACTTAAGCCAGCGTAGCCAACCCTATATCTCCAGATCTGTTACACCAATCAAAACAGGCTTTGTGGCATATCTTATGCTAATTATTTGCTATTTTTTTGCCAAAAAGTTGTTTTTTTTTATGGTATAGGGGGCAAACGAGCAGACGGGTCACCTGATGGTAAATGTCTACCACCGCCCATGGGCACTTGTAACTCAAAAGTCACAAGTGCGTTGCCGCCCTTTAAGGTGGGAGTAGGAGAAGAGGGGGAGGGGGGGAAGAGTAGGAAAAGGGGAGAGGGGGAGAGGGGAGGGACGGGAATAGGGAAGAGGGAAGGGTTAGGGCCTCCGGTAACATCACTCTCGCGTGCCGAAGCATGGCTCTCCCACAAAAGATTGATTTTTTTGCCATAGCCATTTCCGAAAAACAATGGTCCTGCTAACTTGATCCTTAAGCCAGCGTAGCCAAGCCTATATCTCCGGATCTGTTACACCTATCTAAACAGGCTTTGTGGCATATTTTATTGCTAATTATTTGCTATTTTTTTGCGTAACAATTGATTTTTTTGCCATAGCCATTTCCGAAAAACAATGGTCCTGCTGACTTGATACTTAAGCCAGCGTAGCCAACCCTATATATCCGGATGTTTTACACTTATCTAAACAGGCTTTGTGGTATATTTTATTGCTAATTATTTGCTATTGTTTGTCAAAGAATTATTATTTTATACGCACGCACGCTTGTTTGAGGGAAAAGTAGGTATAGCACAACTTAATGCTATACATGTCGACTAATCACCAAAATATCGTAAAACTGATTCGTAAGTATTACTTTTAGTTTATTTATGTAGAGGAGCCTCTGTAAGCTATTTAGTAAGTGTAATGCCCAAATTATTTAATAATTACTTATTTCCGATAAAAATATAGGTTATACCGAACTATTTTGCTCATACCGGTAAAACCAGAAGATACTTAAAATTCTGGCTCTGTACTCAATCTACTTTTATGCTAATTTACAGTTTGTTCAATAAATAATGCAGTGTAAAATATTATTTAACTAATCGAAACTTTTTCGGTTATTTTTTTCAAGTCGAGTTGAAAATTTCTTCCAGAACTATAAAAATTAATTAAGAGAAGATGGTAAATTTAAAAGACATTGGAAACAAAATATGTAGAATTATGCTGGATTATTTACAATTGCGCTAAGGGAAAACTGTATTACGGAGAAAATGACAGTCGATTTTTATATTACAAACTGCGTGAGTAAGGTTACCGGAGGCCTTAACCCTTCCCTCTCCCCTCTTCCCTCTCCCCTCTCCCCCTATTCCCGTCCCTCCCCTCTCCCCTCTTCCTACTCTTCCCCCCCTCCCCCTTTTCTCCTACTCCCACCTTAAAGGGCGGCAACGCACTTGTGACTCTCGAGTTACGAGTGCCCATGGGCGGCGGTAGTCATTTACCATCAGGTGGACCCGTCTGCTCGTTTTCCCCCTATGCCTATAAAATATGCACTAAAGCCTGTTTTGATAGGTGTAACAGATCCGGAGATATAGGGTTGGCTACGCTGGCTTAATTATCAAGTCAGCAGGACCATTGTTTTTCGGAAATGGCTATGGCAAAAAAAAACAATTCTTTGGCAAATAATAGCAAATAATTAGCAATAAAATATGCCACAAAGCCTGTTTTGATAGGTGTAACAGATCCGGAGATATAGGGTTGGCTACGCTGGCTTAATTATCAAGTCAGCAGGACCATTGTTTTTCGGAAATGGCTATGGCAAAAAAAAACAATTCTTTGGCAAATAATAGCAAATAATTAGCAATAAAATATGCCACAAAGCCTGTTTTGATAGGTGTAACAGATCCGGAGATATAGGGTTGGCTACGCTGGTTTAAGTATCAAGTCAGCAGGACCATTGTTTTTCGGAAATGGCTATGGCAAAAATATCAATTCTTTGGCAAATAATATCAAATAATTAGCAATAAAATATGCCACAAAGCCTGTTTTGATAGGTGTAACAGATCCGGAGATATAGGGTTGACTACGCTGGTTTAAGTATCAAGTCAGCAGGACCATTGTTTTTCGGAAATGGCTATGGCAAAAATATAAATTCTTTGGCATAAAAATAGCAAATAATTAGCAAAAAAATATAGTGTAACTTTCATTACGGCCCTATGACTTGGCTACGCTAGCTTCATAGACACCACATAGGCTACCTTTTACCTAGAAAAAAAGAACTATTCCCGAGGGACAGAAAAATAATATTTACCATAGCTAAACCTCGGGTAGAAGCTAATGGATAATGTTTATAAGTTACGTAGTTACCGAAACTCGTAACTCACGGAGAGTAGCTTTCACTAGTCCTCCCGTGACCACGACTGGTGCAATTCGATCGAAACGGGTCAGTCAAAAAGGTACCTTATATATACGAATAGCAGTGCACCGCGGCTTCACCTGCGTAAGTCCGAATCCCGTGGGAATATCGGGATAAAAAGTAGCCTATGCATTAATCCAGGTCTCCAGCCATCTACATACCAAGTTTGATCGCAATCGGTTCAGTGGTTTTTGCGTGAAAGAGTAACAAACATCCATCCATCCAAACTTTCACATTTATAATATTAGTGGGATTAAGTCTCGATTTACACATTTAATAGGTATCAAACAAGCCTACAGAAGCCTGAGGTTAAGCTTTTGCCAGAATAAAGAATCTCAACACCAGTGCAGTCAGACGAGCGTTGGCAACCCTGTGAAACTAGTTTCTGCCTTCAGATCATAAAAAGAACCTTATTTATATGAACCGAGTTTCTGCCTATGAAATATCGATTAAAAAGATTTCGTATGTATTTTTCCTTCATCACTTTAAAGACCACCAGCATAGATATCACAATAATTATTTATCTGTGCCCAGTTCATGGTTGTCAAGTTCCTAATAAATCATTAATTTCTTCCATCAACAGCAATATAAGGTCGATTGAAAGATAAACATAGTGTAGCGAGCGTGACACATCTGACCCAATTCTTATCATTTGTTGACTGACGCAATAGTGTTTTATTTGGAGAGCCCGTGGGAATAAGCGATAATGGAATCAAGAAATTATTTTGTCGCAAGATTAGGTTCAAAATGTGCAAATAGGAGTTTTGAGTTTGTTGAGAAAATTTAAGTTTTATCGCACGTGACAGTACGAATGGCGTAGTACCCAACTAGTAGCCTATATCGGGCTGTCTGTTCGATCCCATCGTGGATAAAACTTAAATATAGGAGTTGTCTTAAATGTTTCCCAGTGGCACACGAAAATGTGATCCTTATTATATATAACGTACTAGCAACCCGCCCCGGCTTCGCACGGGTACAAATTATACACCCAAACCTTTCTCATGAATCACTGTCTATTAGTGAAAACCGCATGGAAATCCGTTCAGAAGTTTTTCAGTTTATCGTCAACAGACAGACAGACAGACAGACGCAGCGGGGGATTCACTACATATTTGTTTTATACATAATATGTAGTGATTAAGAATAACAATTTGTAACTTAAGTAAGTAAAAATAAATTAAAACAAATAACGTTTGTAGTACCCTCGCGGCAAAGTTATCTAAATATTTCTGGGATGGATTCCCTATTCAAGGTCTCACCTTTGGACACTGCCCGATATCTAATGGCCTAGAACGAAGTTATCACGACCACCATTTCCTCTTCTTGACACCTATGTATAACTTATGCAAAAGATAAGTGGACGATAAACTCTGTATTCGCCTCTTCAATTCAAATGTCTATTATGTGTGTACATATACTTATTAAATCAAAGTTTAGATAAGAATAGAACTACACTTTATTGTACACGCTAAGTTTTCGTCAAATTATGTAATGGTGGTTGCATGTTTTCATCTACATAAAGATGGTAAGATGAGAGTAATGATAAATTGTAAGAAAAACTGAAGATATAAAGTCATTCTGCGGTACACTTTACACCTGGAAAAGAAGGCTTTTTACAGCGTATATTATGTTGGCCACGAGGGTAACCAAACAGGTACGTTTAAAACCCCTAATCCACTGACTGTTGCGAATATTTATATTAATATAACTTAAACACGCACTATCTTCTATTATTATAATTTTTCTTTTTTTTAAATATTATTATGAAACTTACGGAAGGGACTGGACCCCACGACACAGGGTACCCTAGTGTGGGGGCCAGAGATACAATTGTCTAAGTCTAACTGATGTAATAAGTGTAATAAATGTATATGTATTGTACTAATGTTTGATCAAATAAAGATTATTATTATATAAAGAAAATCTACTGTATTAAATACTATTTTGCTAAATTATATGGAGGAGGAGAGAACTGTAACATTTTATAAAAAGGATCGCATGTCCATTTGTTAGTTCTGCGTATTTTAATGTTTTAAGATATTTATTATGGAAAGAATTACGTTAAAATGTTATTGTTAGTCAGCGATGTAATCTTCGGTCTATCTATATTAATAAAAATCAATGTCTGTATGTTTTTCCTCTATGCATTCCGAAACCATTGATCAGATTGTGATGAAACTTTGGTAGGGTGTTCTGGGGACGCTTGCGAGGGTTCCTGGCCCAAAAATCTTTATTAAATAATACTTTCAAAAAAAAAAACCGACTTCAACAAAACAAGCTATTCAATAAAAGACTTATATATGGTTTTGCTCATGGATGCCATTGTCAGAACTGGACCAAATTATACCTGGAAATGGGACCACACGGGAAGCACCAGCTTTCAAATAAAAAAAGAATCATTAAAATCGGTTCACCCAGTCGAAAGTTCTGAGGTAACAAACATAAAGAAAAAAAAAGAACATACAGTCGAATTGAGAACCTCCTCCTTTTCTGAAGTCGGTTAAAAAGGCATTGCAACGCATGCCGGGTGCAGCTAGTAAACACAACAAACAACAACAACAAAAGCAATAGTCAATCACCATAAAATTAATATAATTATCATGTTCCACTCCACTTCGGGGATATACTGGTGCGAGTATATAAGTATGATTAAGATTCCATATTTAACGGCCTGAGCTGAGCTTTTAAGGTGAGGTTTTAAGTGACTTATAGAATTGAGATGTTAATGAGTAATTAAAACTTATAAATTAAGTCATAGTTTCACGGATACTGATTTGATTATTATTTTTATAGATGGCCTCCGGTCATGCCGGTTCTCGGCCTATTTTCTCTAATATTATATTACTTCATCGTTAATTTGGAGACGGAGCAGTTAGCGGAGACACCATTCAGATCTTTCTAATAGTGTGGGAACCTCCGGGCATGACATGGCCGAGAGTACAGCAAAATGGCTATGTACCTTGTCGGACTTTAAGGCCGATTCACACATATCAGTGCAGTCATAGTTCCGGCACAGTACCGGCACAGTTCCGTATCAGTGCTACAGTGATGCGGCAGTGCTTCAATTCACACATGTCCGTACTCATTTCTCTACGAATCTTCAGGCAAAACGTGTGCTATGTAGATTGTTGCTATGGCTCTATTCCATAATACGGAACTGGCAATGACATCCATTGCTTTAGACGAAGAAGAAGAGCAGTATCAAGGAAAAGATAAGAAAAAGAAAAAAAAAAGAAGAAAAAGATACTTTTTGGGGGAACAATTGGTTTTGTATTTTGTGTCCATGTACTTTGCATTAGACAAATGATACAAAACAATATTTTCACAAACCAATTCGATCAATCGCTCATCCTCCATTTTGGTGGTGATGCAGCGGCGTCCGTGATCCGTGATCCGATGAAAAATATCGTCGTTGACGATTACGTCCGTGATTGTCGGCGCCGGCACTGTCACTGAGAGCACTGTGCCGTCACTAACACTGACAGGTGTGGATACATTCATAGAGAATGTATGAACGAATAATTATCACGGTTGCGGTACTGTGCCGGTACTGTGCCGGCACTGTAACTTCACTGATATGTGTGAATGGGCCTTAGGCCCTGAGGCGTCTGATTAAGGTGTTTGACGGATATCAGTGATATATTTTTACCTCTGAAAGAATACAGAGATGGCGAACGTACCGCACCAATTTTGGTTACGCCATAGTTAGTAACGCTAGTTAGGTAAATACGTAAGTAGAAATGAAATGAAATGAAAAGTATTTATTTTTCTTCCACAAAGGCTAAACTACAATTCAATTATATTACATAAAAATAAATATTTACAACAATTGTTTCCATTGTGATAGAGCTGTAGTAGGAAGACCTGAGTTACAGATCACCAGGCTCCTTCTTCGACCAAATGGGGCGCATAACTTATCAGAAATACAACTAAATGCAATTACTTACTAAATCTAAAAACCTAAAATAGAATTATCTGTTCTACACGGTGTGTGTGAGTGTGTGTGTATGTGTGAGTGAGTGAGTGTGTTTCTTTAAATTTATGTAATTAGGATAAGTAGCTGTTCTGTTTCAGTGTATATTAATTTTTTCAACCATGATGTCAATGTTACTTTTCATTTATATTTATTAAGGCAGTATGTGGAAAGAATGGAATTTTATTTATTGGATTAATATCGGCCCAAAAAACAAAAGAATCTATGTGATAGGGTAGTTTAATTAGTCAAGTCACTCAGAAGTACATACATACATAAAACTTACTTGACTTAATGTCCTATGTACCTTGGATGCACCCTGACATAGGGCGTCCACAGTAAACCTCCATCGCGAATGGTCTTGAGTTTCGCGCTTGATTTCGCTCAACGCCTTGCCGTTCTTCGCTTCGTCGCCAGGTTTACTTAGGGCTGGGTAAGACAACGCTTGCGTTTTCCTTAAGGATTCCAATCCAGTGCCTGCTTGGGGATGTTATCGGGGTCCCTTAGGAGAGTGTGGCCAATCCAGTTCCATTTAGGCGATTGATCTGCTGCTCGATTGGGGTTTTGTAGCAGCGTTCTAACAGCTGTTCGTTGGAGATTTTCTCGGGCCAGTATATACTGAGGATTCGGCGAATGAAGCGGTTGACGAAGACCTGAAGTCTGTGTGAGATGACTTTGGTGACCTTCCACATTTTGTACCCATATAATATTACGAACATATGCAACATGCATACATATACTCACTGTTTCTACCCGTTCGGGATGGGCAGAGACGATAGAACGCCATTTACTACGATCCGGTCATATAGCTTGCACCTCTTCCACGCTGGTTTCGCCAGTTACGGGTTTTTAACCGCACCGACTCGCTCACTCACAGGGGCCCTTTAGTCATTCGCTCTTCACTCATCATTTCAACATGCCAAAACCATTAGCATTCCTTTCGCAATCCTTGCCATTATATCTTCTTTTAACCATCACCGTTTTCTTACCCTCTCAAAAGTGATACCATGAATAAGAAACGCATGATATACTAGCTTTCGCCTGAGACTTTGAACGCGTTAGTTAAATTAATAATAAGATTAACAGATATCTTAGATGATTAATTAAAATAACCACATTCATTGACTTGAAACGGTTACTATAATTGGTGGACATTTAATTTAAGACAGCTCTAATAAAACGCACGACAATGGTACTGTTATTTATATTTAACTAGCAACCCGCCCCGGCTTCGCACGGGTAGCAGAGACATCTTCATTCAATCAATCAAGCTTTAATCAAGCAATCATCAACAATCAATTTACACAAAATCTTAACAAATTATACACCTAAACCTTCCGCATGAATCACTCTGTCTATTAGTGAAAACCGTATGAAAATCCGTTCCGTAGTTTTTCAGTTTATCGATCAGACAGACAGATAGACGCGGCGGGGGACTTTGTTTTATAATATGTAGTGACTAATATGATTTATGAAATATGTATAATTTTTAAGATAGAACGTTGGTATAAACTATTACAATTTATAACTGTTAAGAACAGTCTCACAACTATTGCTATAAACTATCAAAATCACTAAATAACAGTAACTGCTATGTTGTTCGTACCTCAATCCGCACTGAAGTGATTGTTAACTACTTATAATGTTAGCATGGCCTTTTATAATCAATTCATCAATATTTTTCAACCGACCAATAGCATTGCGTTACCGATTTACCTAGTCATAATAATGTCTATTAACTATTTTTTATTAAATAGTGATCTGTTTTATCATCTATTATGGTTAGCTCCTATTTTTATTAAAATAAATAAGATTTTTTGATGTGGCGATAGCAAGACTGTAATGGTTCCAACACAATCACAAAGATTATTACGTCAAGCTCTAAAAAAATAAACTACAAAAAAACATGTTGTTTCTGATTTGCAAATCCATAATTACTTGTTCTTTGTTAGTTTTTTATACTTAATATTAATTATACAGACTCCGAGTCTTTACAGTTTAACATGAGTTTAACATAGACAAGGAGGAATTTCATGGTTCATAACTAGTAAATCCCTTGTAGTAGAATCTGATACTCCTTATTCAAAAAATGTCCTATCGTAGATTATAAGGGTTGATATATTGATACAGATATTATATCCGATTCGTTTTGAGGGCATAAGAAATAGAATAGTCATCCTATTCGCAAGACATCGCCTCCGCTTAATATCATAGTTTTTGTGGATAACAGTAGTCATAGATTAAAGTGACGTCTTGTACAGACGTGCCATTGAAATAAAGATATTAAAATACAATAAAATATTCTAAAAATCTAGAACACACAATATACTTAGATACAGAAGACGCTTGCTAAAAGAAATTACTTCTATTGATCGATGACCTATTTTTGTTGTTGATGTCTTGCCAGTCGATCATACTACCTTCATAATTACGACTATATTGACTTTGAAACTAGAGGCGATTAAAAAGAAATTACACTTATCGTACCCAAGTTTTATACTATTCGTGTTTGTAATATAGGTCTAAGTTATGATGATGACTGATCTTAAAGTCATATTGAATGCATATGCATAAAGTAAATATAGTCTGTGGTGTATAGTAATGAGTTTATTTAGTTTTACGAATCAATTGAGTTGATTAAGGGACGGTGTATTAAAGATGTTTTGCGAGGAATGACAAAAATGCAAAAGATTATATTTTAATATTACTCTTGGATACTGACGAATGTTTTCGATTCATAAATAAAAACACACCATAAAATAGTTAAAATATGACGTATGCAATATAAAGTACGGACCTACTTATAGCTTGAAGTTATTAATCTAAATAATTTTATATTTTCCGATAAACGAGTTACTACACAGGTACCCGTGTCTGAACCGGATGCAGCTGGTAAAGGACAGGATGTTGTGACACACGGGCAAAGAGAAAGACTAAAGACTTCTTAAATGACATTCAAGGTAATTTGTTACGTTGTAAATTCGTTAGTAATATTTCGTTGTATCCTAACTAATAATATAAATGCGAATTTGTGGTTGTTTATTTATAACGCTTTCACACCTTAACGTAACCATCTTCTGGAAATGTTTCATACACATTGCAAAAGGACATAGAATATCTTTCATTTAGAAAAAAAGTACCTTCTGTTCATGTGGGCTAGAAAAATAAGATTTACGCGAGCGAAACCGCGGGAACAAGCTAGGTAAAAATATACTAAATTTCTATATTATACAAAGTGTTATGATTAAATATAGTTTTGCAATTTTAATTTTTCTATTGTATGAAGTTTTCTATTTCTAAGTGTACACTTGTAAAGTCAGAGTTATCATGTGCAGGAAATTAGTAGTATATACCCTCAGTATTTAGAATCCTGATTAAGTGACACCAACAATAACATAACAAAATCAAAATACGAAGCAGATAGGCATAAAACTCGATTTTTTATTTAACCAATTCTGTTAAAATGTAATCTATGACAAGTCGACTAAAATGTTTTTTGTGTCATCGAATAGTTCGGTGTATTTTTTTGCTGACGCATTAGGCATTGTGGCAGCCTTAATTATTGTACAATCATGATTTATATCTAGTGATTCTTACATTGTTGGTATCATTTTAAAATGTATTTTAATCTGAGACACGATTTTATAATTTTATGAATGTTTTTGCTGTACATGTTATTAAATTATATTGAAGGTCGATAGCTAGTTGAGTTATAAGGTTATTAACTGTCCCATATAAAATCTTTTTTACACTTTTTTATTAAGAAAAACATCTACATACCAACTGGAGAAGAACTGACGAATTTTTGCGTGGCGACTTTCACATACAGCGAAAGACATACTTCAATGCCATCTAACAAATACACACCGAACTACGAAGTAACTACTAATCCTGTATCGCACAATGGAAGCTCTCGCGCCGAATAGTATATTTACAGGCAGGCATGATCACCTCGCCTGGTCGGAGGACCCTCCCTTTGTGTTGGAGGGACATAACACCTATTCCTCCACACACATCATTATCATCTCAGAGATCAGGCTTACCTACACTTACACGGCTAAAAATAAGCTCCTTTTCTTTTACACCAACATCAAACAACTTCCTCATACTTGGATCGTCAGTTCTTTTAAAAGGAGAACGATCTACTACACTTTACTTTCCAGAGAGTTAGAACCTTTTTTTTCAGTTTATTCATTTTAACACTAAAACAAATGAGGGGCCTAGGGTCTGCCTTCGATTCACGATATTTTCACGCTATTGATATAAGTGACGTGTAGGTATTAACGAGAATATTGTTTTGCCATTGTAGAGCCACGCTTCGGCTCGTATGGGCCGGTTCGACCGGAGTGATACCTCATCCTCACAGATAACTAGAGAGCTTGAAGCAATGTGTGAGTGAGTTCGCCGAGTGAGTGATGTTACCGGAGGTCCTAACCCTCTTCCATCTTCCCCTACTCCCACCTTAAAGGCTGGCACTTGTGACTCTTGAGTTGCAGGTGACCAATCGCGGTGGTAGTCACTTAGCAGGTGACCGTATCCCATAAAAATAAAAGTTAGGTAATTAATTTTACTAGAGATCGCGTGGTGGTCCAATTTCATCGTTTATTTCATTGGCCAATATTACTTGACCTGTCATTGTATAGACTTTTGTACCATGACAGGTCAAAATATATACTGGACACTCATAGCTGTATGTACCCGTTTTTGCATTTTTTTAACTTTGTAGCAAATATTGTTCAAAAATTTTAGCATTCGTCACTTCTCTGTATAAACTATAAGTGTGCGAAATTTCATACTCCTCCGTCCGCCCAATTTTCGTAAAAAGGGATCCAAAGTTTTCGCTTCACGTATTAATATATAGATTATAAAGAATGCAAATTGTTTTATAAGTATATGTATGTAGGTAGCTCGTTCGTCGACCGATATCGCTTGATTCTAAATAATTTTAAACACAGTAATGAAAATTAGTATTGAGTTACGGACAAAGAAATAGTTCCGTTCGAAATAATTTTAATCCCCGAAAATAATAAAAAGAATGGTACATATTTTTACTATCAACGTCACATCTAAAAACTCTTCGACGAGTGATTTTATACACTCTCTAACTTCTGATATAAATATAAAATGTGATTGATAATGATAATATGCACTTCATAAAAATGTATATCTATATAATAAATTGGTGCAGAAATTTTGATAAGGTGTGTATTGATTGAAATTGCAAATATAGAGATATATAATCTTCGTATGTACATACATATGTAGTAGAAAAACAAGCACACGGTCTGTCTGATGGTAATCAATTAAGTACCATGATCCTAACTAATAAATATGTGAGTTTGTTTGTAACGCTTTCAGGCCTTAACCGATTACCATGAAACATCTTTTTTTTTTATATTATAGGGAGCAAACGAGCAGGCGGGTCACCTGATGGTAAGTGATTACCGTCGCCCATGGACACCTGCAACTCAAGATCTTAATTTTGTCCCTTTCATTCAAGCTAAAACTGCTGTACTCCAATAAAAAAAAAGTGTATGTGTGCAATTCACACACGGCAGAAGTGAAACTTCAGAAAAACAGATCAAGAAATATAAAGAATGGCCTTAATAATAAACAGTAAGTAAACCTGAAGTCCAGTTACAACTGCACACAACTTTCAAAACAAACAATGCTTCTAATTGTGTATTTATACGGGAATTAACGCGATCACAAAACAATACTTCGTTTTCAATATAGGTTAAGGTTGGATTTAAATGTAAATTTGTAAAGAATCAATTAAGTATAAGTGAAATATGGAGAAAAAATGCACAAAAATTACACCACGTTGACATTCACATATAGTACGCAGGCGCAAAGACAAAGATTGGTAGTACGCAGGCGCAAAGACAAACATTATAGAAACATTATCGTAGGAACTTTATCGTGAAGCTTCCGTTTCATCGAATTTCAAATCACAACGATTCTAAAGAAATTTCACTTCAAACAGCTTTAACCAATATTTTAAATAATAGGAAATTTTACACCCAATGGTCTTTTAAAACAATTACAACTGACTTCACCTGACCTGTTGGCCTAGTGGTTAGTGACCTGTTTTATCAAAGTTAATGTCAGATGTTCTTCTTAATTATTAATGGAAACAGTCTGATATAATCTATCCCTATCCTATCATATCCTATTCACTGTTCGCCTATTTTATTATGTTACGACTATACTGAGGCACTTATGGTTTCATGACGTCCTCCTCCGTTTCACATCTTAACATACCTACTGCATAAGCTTATACATCAGACAGACGCATCACTCAGCACAAACATACAGATGTTCATGCATTACTCATACATAAACACACATGCACTTCTCACAAAACCACACAAACTTACATATACTAGAAATTAACCGACACACGCAGACACACACATAAAACGACAGTAATTGCACAATTTTTTTATTTATTTAATAAACACACGTGCTACACTAAATTTCACTTTTTCTGAGGGATCGGGACTGTTTCATCCCTAACACAGGCTATTCTGTAGCCTAGCTGGGAGAACAGGACTCAGCCAAAACATTATTGTAGATATATAATTGTAACACAAACTATAATCTTAAGTGTAAAAATTGTGTAAACCTACAATCTCATTTATACAATAAAAGATCATGAAAATCTGTTCACAATAGGTATAAAATTTCAACTGACTGGCATACAAATAAACTACAATGGAATGGGGAACTGCCTTTATATGGCGGCATAGTTACATTGTCCATTTCATTTCATAGTATTCAGAATTCGTTCTAGATATATTCAAAGTTCAAGACTATCAAGAAAGAAATTCTGTCTCCGAGATAGTAATAACAGAATCCAATAGAAAGCTGAGAATCAAATATAAGATACTTAGCTTTTGCACGCGGATTTGCTTGCGTAAAACTTATTTTTTTTATCACTCGGGATAGTAGGTACTTTTCTTTGGATAAAAAGTACACTATATCCTTTAAGCACTCTTTTACGTAAAAATAGTTATATAATGCCAATTAAAATGACAACATATTCCTTGCAAATGATTTAAATCAAAACTAAAGTTTTGGCTACATTTTTTTTTTTAATTTTTTTTTTTTTGGTAAAATTATCCAATAAGGACATGTCAGCCTGTTTTGGCTACTTGAAAAGTGCTTTTGCACTATAAACAATTTTTTTTGTTGTATAACCTAATAGTTTTAAGTAAAATTTTGCATGCCTATTATATTATGTTTGATGTTATCACCTAATGTACTAATATTCTTGGAATAAATTTCTTATCTTATCTTTTCAAAATTATCATGATGATCGGTTAAGTAGTTAAGGCGTGAAAGCGTTACAAACAAATTCACTTTCGCATTTATAATATTAGTTAGGAAGACATTGTAGATATCTATCTATATATATAAAAATTTCGTGTCACGTTGTTTGTCCGCGATGAACTCCTAAACTAATGAACCGATTTTAATGAAATTTTGCAGACTGTGTGCAGTGTGGTCCAACTTGAGTTGAAAAAAATGTTAAACTGGCGTCAGGACACGTGACCCTGATCGAAAATGTATGGAAAATGTGTCCGAGTGTCACGTATTTAAAAAAATATATTTTTATGACGAGTTTCTGTCTTATATTTACATGTACAGCTTCAGAGAGACATGGAGAGGGAGGGAGGGTGAGTCGGAGAGTTGGAGAGTGGGAGCGTGGGTGAGTGGTTTGAACTTCTGTTGGCAGTCCCATGACTGCCTTTTTTTATTGTAAATTAATAAGGCACAGCAACGCTTGGCCGGGTAGATAGTACTTGAATACAATATAATAATAAGCTAAAGAGATTGTTTTTGTCGGTTAAATGCGCTAATCTCAGAAACTACCAGATAGATTTGAAAAATTATTTCTGTATTTGATAACCCAATTCTTGAAGAAGGTTATAAGCTTTTTAACATCACGCTAGGACACTTAGAAACAGAGCAGTGACCACAAACGTGAGTGAAACTGTGGGAAATGGCTAGTGATGTAATAACAAGGCATCAGTGGTAAACCTGATTAACATAACAATATCATACATTGCGTATGATACCCAACTAAATCTGAAATGACTCAAAATACCTTATACAAGGAACACAATAGAATACTTCCATTCTAGTCCATTTATTTTTATTTATCCGTTTCAGTACATCAGTCCTGCTCAAACTCAACTGAATAACCTGTGTGCGCCATTTTATTCCTTACTATTTGAACTATAAGAATGAATTTCGTTTGAGATTTACGGCTCTATTCTAAGCTTTAGGTAGACGCTTCTAGGTTTCTTCCTACGACCTAGATTCCTAGATAAAAGTGGCCCAGTATTTGTCTTGAGACTGTGGCGAGCAAGGAATTGGTTGCAAAGTCTATGCAATTATGTTGTAATGGAGTTTAAAATTATTTTCTTTGCGTTTTAGAGTTTTAATTTAACGTGACAGGCCTTTTGGTATACTGGTTAATGATCCTGACTGCTAAGCTAGAGGCCGTGGGTTAGATTCCTACCCAGGACAAATAATTGTGTGATGAGCACGATCATTTGTGCCGTCTGGGTGTAATTTATCTCCAATATGTATGTATTTAGTAATATATAAGTAAGTTTATCAGCAGTCTCGTTACCATAGTACAGGCTGTGCCTAGTTTGGTATCAGACGGCTGTGTGTGCGATGTGTGAAGTTATTATTATATAAGTATGTTTATCATCAGTCTGGTTACCATAGTACAGGCTCTACCTAGTTTGGGAGCAGACGGAAGCATAGTCTGAATCATGGCTGTTAGAGTTCAGATGTCTTAATAAAATCTATTTCCAGAACCATCCTATTTCAAGCACAGTATGATACACCGTGTGGTTTTATTCGGTTCGATTCCAACACACCACCTCAGAAAAAAACCCGGTGGGGTGACGGCCTGAAATGGTTTTCACACGCCCAAAAAAGGAGATTAAAAAACGGGCTGTTTTCTGCAAGTCCACGTCAAAGCGCGTTTTTTTTGCGTTCGTGGGAATACACTATTCGAGCCACCCTAACTCCCCGACGAATCAAGGATGAATGGCATATGCATGCTATATATCATACGTTTTTTTCGAGAACATCGGCTTGATACTATATACAACAAAATCAACCTATTAGCCTATCTTCAGACATGGTTCTAAGACGTAAAAAATATATATCCATATACAGTTTTTTCACGGATTGATTGAAATTGTACCAATTTTAGGGTTCCGTAAATCAAATGAATAAAATAGAACCCTTTTCACTCTCGTGTCTGTCTGAGTACTGTCTGAGTAGAAAATCTAATCTGATATTTAAATTTAAGCTATGACACTTGAAATGCATCGCTTCCAGCCTGAAGGGTGAATATTTTAACTAACTTTAAAAAAGGAGTAATTTTTATGCCTAGGAATAGATTATTATAACAATACAAATATTTTTTCTAGGAACAAAATGATTTTAAACTCAAATTGGCATACGTTGTACTTAAGTTTTAAGAACACCAGCAAGTATATTTCGTTAGAGACCTCAAAAAAGAGGTATTCATTCGTACTAATATTTGAAGCAACCCAGCGGGAATCGAACCCGCAAAGCGAAGCTTAAGATAAGTTAGACCCCTGCGCCACATTGGTCCATATGTTCATTGTATATTTATATATGCTCCGGCTCCAACCGGAGTGATACCATGGCCTCACAGAAAACCGGCGTGAAGCAATGCTTGTGTTAAATTTTAAATATGTGCTTGTGACCTTCTGTAAAATTAAAAAAAAAATTAAACAACACAAAATAACAATTAAAAAGAGATACACTCTCTTAAGACCTGGAATAAACAAACTGTAACGTACAAAACAATAATTTTACTTGTAGGAGAGGCCCATCTCCACTCTATATTAGAAGTTTATTTCTGGTAGTGGGTTGAAAGAGTTTCTTTCATCATGCTGTAACCTCACCGGAGCTAACGGTGAATTGGTATGTCGGAATCAAACCGTTTAAAACCACACCGTGTCCCGCCACAAGTGCATCTTTTGCAGGAAACCTTAAGTTTACTCTAAGAAGCAAGCCTCCGGCAACCCCTGCAAACCTTGGCCGCCTCTGGATCAGCAGGTAGTCACACCGTGGAGAACAAAAAAGACAAGAAACGAAAGACAATTAACTTCGACTATGCAGGCCATGTGAAGTCTAAAAAAATAAGTCCACAGCCCCTAAAGCGAATGTCATCTCAAAGATCGACAATCAAGAATTCATTGATTAAATACAGAGTTATTAATGTCTGTGTAGCATGGCCGCGGTATCGAATACGGCTAATTTCTCCGGATCGTTTGTGTTCTCTGATGTCATTCTTGTCTTGTAGCCTTTGGATGCCGATGTAAGAATCATTGGACAAGGCCATAGCACTGCTAATATTCATATTCTTTTGTAGTTGCTATGGAGTAGTTTATCTAGTTGCTTTTAATTCTAATGCATATATGTTATTGCCGAAATTCCTGTTTAAATATGTATTTACTGACTTCGAAAAATATCAGTCATGGTTTTTAACATGGTAATGATCTGATGATAAAATTCGGAAATAAGCAGTGGAAATCTTTATGGAATGGTAGTTAATAAACTTAAATAATTGTGATTTAAGATTTTTGCCAAAAGAGATTTTGCAAAATCACTTCACAACAGGGCTATCAGGGCTTGATGACAACCCAAGTGTGTATTATCTCCTCTTCATTTTAAGTGGCAAAAAATATATCCATATTAACGACAGTAATGACAGTAACTCACTAATAACCGAAACACTCTTGTTTTGCAAAGATCCAGCTATTGCTTTTTATAGGGCAAGTCATAAGTAATATTTGCCGTTTTTGTGTAAAAAAACCAAAAAAAAAACCTATTAAATATAAAAGTGAGTTTGTTTGCATGATACGCTCTCACGCCTTAACTACTCGACATATTATCATACAATTTGGCATACACGTTGTCAAGGGTACCCACAGAAAATTGTACTGTTTTTGAGGAGTGAAATGGGTGGATGGGTGACGGGACCCGTCTTGGGGAAGATGGTTCAATGCCTGTAGGGGGTTGCGGAAGAATGCAATGGCTCCCCCGATCATGAGCAAGCAGCAGAAAACCGGGGTGGTTTTTAGCTGATAAGAGTCCGACAGACACCTTCGACCTCCCCAAGGGCGGGGGACATCTATGAGGATCTTCTACACCAAAAAAAAAGGGGATAGTAAACTGTTTATCAAAATCTACATTAATGTAGGTATATTCTTTTTTTTTGTGTACAATAAAGAAGCCGCAGCTAAAAGCTGGTTGCTATATAATCTTAAAAAAACCTCATCCACATCAGTGTAAATCCATGTAAGTTCCGGACAGTATCTTCAAAGATGATTTATCGGCGTGCCGAGGCGCTCGTCTCGATGTTCAACGCGATCAGCGGCGGTCACGCTCCACGTGGGAGTCAGCGGGCTTAGTATACTTTTTAATTATTTGTTGCTGATCACGATTTCGTATTGTTGGGAGCTCTGCTCGTAATTGTTTCTCTATTAGTTGTTATTACTTTTGTCTAAGTTATACTGTTCCTTATACAAGTATGATTTCAAATAAGCTACAGTTCTACCTGATGGTAAATAGTTATCAGTAAGCCACTTTGTTTGTTTTCAAATGTACGGAGTTGTAAATACAGAGGGATATGCCGTAAAACTTACAAGGTTAACTTAATTTAAGTTTAACTTACCCTTAGTATCCGTTTAATAAAAAAAGGAAATGCGACTTTAAAGCGAGTAATTACTGTTACAAACTTATATTCGATATTTTCACCAACACTTTATATTATTACTCCCTAAAGGGTCATCAAAATACAAAATTTAAATCGGTTCACAAACGACGGAAATATAATATTACATTCAACAAGAGAAAAGTTAAAGAATTAGCCTTATTGAGAACCTCTGAAGTCATTTGCATATCAAATACATCATATCATTGTCCCGCATAGCAATTAGCTATAAATACAAGTAGATAGTTTCTTCCATCGCCATAGCACATATATGGATATCCCCTCCGGGGTTTAAACTTCTTTAAAATAACCCTTGAAATATATTAAAGAAACATTACTCAACATCAAGAGTCCAGCCCCAGGGCTCTATAGTCCAGACAAAAATAACAGGTGGATCAGTATATTGAATATAGCGTTCATTAAATACAAATTGTAAATCTTTAAGCTGTCAGCTTGTAACCAGCTGATACCTATATCGAAACTGGTATGGACCCAACTGCCAGCTAACAAATCTAGCTTTATCGAACCTGGTTGATTACACAATAGTTTTAAGGAGTGATCTACTGGCGTGTAACATTGGAGTGAAATTTGTTGTTAAATAAATATAACAGTTTAAAAAATTAAAAAACACGCTTTTATAGAAAATTTAACAAAACAATTAAAAATTTAATCGAATTATTGCATTGTCATCGGTCTTTGACAGGTGTGCAAAATTTGAATGAAATCTGGCCGTTTAAAGTGGGTCAAAATCGTGCCCAAAGGAATCGGTTACAAACATACAAACAAACATACATACAAGTGAAGCTAATATAAAGCGTGTTATAAATGTTTTATGCGTAAGTATATACATACGTAAGCACCATGGAGGTAAACAACATTTTCGGTTGGCGATTCCGGGGTCCGGTTGATCTCTTACCACCCGACTGAGCAGCGATCCTTTTAGGCTAGGAAGGCAGATTTTTGCTGCTCGATAGGTCTGTCTTCTTAAAAGTTATTATAACGATGTAAATATACTATGTAATCCATAAGCTGCCAAGAAAAGAAAAGATTCCTTTTTGTTGGCAGCTTAGTTGTAAAAGCCATCTACAAATCCGCAAGGGAGTCGCCAGGTTAAAGTGCTAGAGACAAAGTGGATTATATTTACAACACATTTTTTTAGCCAATTTATCTTACGAGGTTGTGTTCTCTCTGGTCTGGAGAGCCCAAAAAATATTATCCAAAGTCGAGATACTTTTGGTTTGAGAAGGACCTAAACCTATGTATTTTTTTTTGAAGTAGATTATTATTTTTTAGGAAATATGTCTATTTAAAGTTTTCAGTAATGCTCTCGGAGCGCACAAGAATTTAATGCAGTAGGATAAGAAACATTTATTTTTAATTTTACTGGTTTTGATTTAAACTGACTCGTATTCTTTGTTACTTTTAGTGGAACTACACTTTAAATCAGTTTGCACTAGGCTGTTTACTCTACGTAGGCGTATGTAGGCGATATTGACATCTTGGTGTTAATGATGGCACTAATAGTGGTACTAATTATATTTATCTAAGTAACACACAACTTAATTTGAATGATATGTTGGGATAATGTGCTGAGAATATCATTCTCGGGAATATAATTTATTACTTGGGATGTTGCTGTCTCTTTAAATGATACGACGTCTTTTTTAACACAGTAAAGCCTATTTTATCTTTGATGTCTATTAGTGTATAGGAATATCTTAACTAGCACAAAGTCGCCTTTATCAACGAGGAAATAATTCGGCACAAAAATCAATATAATAATGCATTTTATTTGACCAGATATTGCTTAAAAGTTGTAAAGATATTTTAAGGTTCAAGAATATTCTGCAATTTCCGACTTATAAATTGTATACTATGTATATAATGTATATATTATGTATTGACTGGCCTGTTGGTCTATTGGTTAGTGACCCTGACTGCTATGCCATAGGTCGTGGGTTCGATTACCACCCGAGTCTGGGTGTTCTTTGTGTCCGTTGTTTGTATGTTTGGAAAGTCCCCCGCGACACAGGAGTAATTCCTAATGCGGGAGTTGTCTTTTTAAAAGATAAAGATTTAAAAGACCTAAAATACCAAAATAATGTCAACGGGAGAGGTCTCGCACGGTTCGTCCAAGTGAACGTTGTCGCCGAAATTGTTTCCAGAAACTACAGAGGGATGCACGGATGGTAGCACAAACATTTTGTTCAAATTAAAAAAAACAATTCAACCGCATCGTTCTTTAACTTTCAGTCATAAGACTGCCGTTGGATACACAGTTTTATTTGTCTTGTAACGAATTTCGGTACTGAAGTTCCTTGTGAAATTGAGTTAAATATATAATGGCCATAATCTGATAATTAAGTTTCGGATTTATCAATCAATCATCAAGTGATCCTGGCAGTTTGCTCATATTATAACGACAAAATTTTTTTAAAGTTTTTAATATGCAAAAAATACCACGTTGCGTTGATACCAGAATGTTAGACCACCAATACTGGTACCATCGTTTAGAGAAACCTCAGGGTTGACAATTTGAAGAACATTTGTAAGGTGTGTAAATGTCTGGCCACGTAAACACTTTAAATCGAATTCCTAGAAATAGTACAAAAGTTTGATCTTCTCATTTCATCTCTAATTAGTTGTGGTTCGGATAATATCCTAAATATCATTATAGTATTACTAAGTTACTTAACGTAGTTATGGCATTATACAGCTTTTAGTGAGGTATCTTTCCTCTAAATAATTCACGAACAAAATGTTTGTCGCGCGGACGATGACCTTTGAGTGGTCTTTGCTGTATTATATAGTGGCGTTGGGCCCTAAAAGCAGCGGGTTTATTATAATTTATCACATTTAGATATTTATAAATAATGTAATCTAAAATCTAAAGATTTCGATTCTTGTTAGAATTTAAATCTTTGCAATGCATTAGTGTCCTGTGTTTGTCAAATGTCTGAAATAATAAAATTAAAAAATGACATTTTTCTTTTTAAGCTACTTAAATTAGGAATATTCTTGTGTCATGACACAGATACTGAGTAGTTACTACGTAACAGATAAATCACTCCCTACAATAATATCGATACCTACCGTTTTAACTGCGTAAAATAGACTTAAATTTTCGTAAGCACGATTATTATTGCCTCGCAATAGCGCACGTAAGACCGTGTGTGTAGGGTTTTCTGGTATATATATTTAAAAAAATTACTATGTAAATTAAGTACTTAAGAATTGACGTCATACCTTACCTCTTTGGTATGATATGGCACGTAAGGCGTGACACCGTAAAAAACAAACAAATTAAAAAACTCACTTTCATATTTATAATATTAGTTAGGATTTAAGATATTTTTAATTCCATCGAATTCTACCATCCAGATGCTGATGTACATTACAACTTATTTATAATAAATTAAAAATTAAAAAAACCCTGCCCCAAAATAATAAAAATAGTATGAACGGCCATCTTGGATTTGAAATTTATCATAGTGTATAGTATTCTACTAGTCAAGCCCTTTCATTTGATACCCATATTGAGGTAATTGTGAAAAAATATGTAATCCGCCATTTTGTGGCGGCGGCCATCTTGGACCGATTTTTATCAAACATAGCTGAACACTCCCGACTAATTCACCTTTCAAACAAAAAAAAAACAAAATCAAAATCAGTTCATCCGTTCACAGACAGACACACACACAGACACGTCAAACTTATAACACCCCGTCGTTTTTTGTGTCGGGGGTTAAAAATATCAACTGCTGAAAACCTTGAAGTTCGCCTTACCCGCTAATCTAACGGCCCCATGTCCAACAGAGTTTCAGTTTACACTAGGGGACGTCTCCGTATTGTTATAGTGTCAAGTTACTGAAGATATCATTATCATTAACGTTATTGGGCTTATTACGATCGCCCTCGGCGTTGATTTCAACAGGACAAGTAGGAGTAATAGACAGGTACTATAAGTGCAAGTAATTCATCTAATAATCATAAATTTAAAATTCCCCGACTCGAAAATCCCTTCAACGATTACAAAACCTTACATCAATACATCATCACCAAGCCTTACATCATTTTGGAAAAGAGCTGATACTCTTACACTGCTGGACCGATATTAACCGAACATAGCTAAGAACCACCCCAAGGAAACTGGCTTTCAAATGAAAAAACCGCATCGAAATCGGTCCATCCGTTTGAGAGCTACGATGCCACAGACAGACACACACACACATACACAGATGTCGACGTCAAATTTATAACACCCCTCTTTTTGCGTCGTGGGTTAAAAAACAGACAGCCTGTGTCCGTGGCCAGTATCTGCCGCAACAAGCAATAGAACAAAGTGAACCCTCTTCGCTATCCGAAATCTATAGTGGGTTGCCTGAAACGTGTGAACTGAAGGTGGATTCTCACCGGGGCTGTGGTAGATGATAACCAGGTGAGCTTGCATTAGTTTTACATTGCCCACGTCGAGTTTAAGAGCATCATAATATTCGGATTCGGACACCGCTATTTTGGCCTTGAGTTATCTGGTATATTATCTGGTCGAAACGTCAGGCAGTTCAGATTTAATTCCTGTAATGTAATCGTGCGTACGTGAAAGTTTTAAAGTTATCAATACAAATAAATAAAATTGAAGTGCCTGTTTGTAATGTCAAAATTTAAAATTCTTTTAAGCTCATACAGTTATTTGCACGATACCTATGAGTAAAAATTAGTTTTTTCAATTTTTGTCTGTCTGTCTGTTTGTTTCGGCTAATCTCCGGAACGGGTGGACCGATTTCCGCGGGACTTTCACAGGCAGATAGCTGGTGTTATAAGTAGTAACTTCGACTACTTTTATTTCGGAAAAATAATTAGGGTTCCGCACAAAATATATAAATATTTTGTGCGCGGTAACTGCTAGTTATTATATAAAATCAAAGATCATTTTAACAATAACCTATTGAACTAGGCTTTAGGTATATGACGAATAGTTAAATAGTAAGAAGTGGAGGGAAGGAGGTTGGCACCTCACCACTTACCCGCGGTTTTTTAACACCAACGATGATGACAACAGCAGGGTACATTTCTGTGAATTTTATTTTTATTTTATTTAGTTATATCATTTTATTGTATACCATTTGAGGAAAATGTAACATGTGTAGACATGACAATAAATTGGTGGTCTTATTTATATATTTACTAGCTGCTCGGCCACGCGTTACTGTGGCTAAGTAATGTGCAATTTGATTCAGCAGCCTGATTACCATAGCTTTGCCTAGTTTGGGATCAGACGGCCGTGTGTGAGATGTGTTAAGTTATTATTATTTTATATAATAAAATAAAAATAAAGTAAATCAGCATTCATAAGAAGTAGTCTTTCACTTTGATCATTTATCATTAAGTTGGTTATTGTAATTAAAGTTTTAACATAATAAATCATCGATGTAGGTATGTATACTATACATACATATCAGTATATTGGTAGAAACTAGATATGCCCTGCGGTTAGACTGACGTACCAGGAATAAATCCCTAATTCGCGGGGTCTTGACAAACATTAGGGGAAACAAATTACACCATCTGCGAAAATTCATCTGCAAATTACACAAATTATGGTTCCATATGGAGGTCGAAGAGCAGTCGAAGCCACGACAATTGACAATTTCAACAGTTGTCTATCCATACATGGCAAATTTGTATTACACATTTTTAATAAGGCCCCTGTACCTGATACCGGTGGGGCCTGTGGCACTATTTTTTATATTTTTAAATGTATTTTTGATATAATCTGAATGTATTTAAAAATGTAATTTATATGTATATTTAAGTGAATAAAGAGAATAATAATAATAATAATTCTTTATTGCCAAAAAATAATACATATTTTCAAAGTAAAACATTCCAAAATATACAAGTTCAGAAAAATATATCACTTTAATGTTCTGCTGGTCCTTAAAATAGGAAACTTTGAATGCGTGTGTGTGTGTGTGTGCATGTGCGTGTGCGTGCGTGCGTGCGCGCGTGCGTTCGGTTTTGCCTTCCGTATTTATCAATTTCTTCAATTTCTTGTGGTTTCTCCTTAGGTCTTGTGATCGTTGGTCCAGTTCCTCCCTGGAACAGGGCGCCTGAGACCGGCTGTCGGGGTGGTTTTTAGTGGAAACACCACATACTCCTGGCTCCTGCGTCCCCGAGGAGCCGGAGATCCGAAGGGATTTTCCACCCCGTCAACAAAAAAAAAAAAAGGTCTTGTGATCGTTGGGGTAACCGAACTCAACCTTTGGGTACCGTAACGATGACAAAACCTAATGGATTTCCGTCCTATATTAATATTATAGGTATATATTTTTGGTCAGAGAATATTGATACATACGTAGTCATTTCTTGATTAGAACTGTCATTAATAAGAAATAAAAAATAACATGATTTTGAACAGCACCATTTCGGTATTTAGAAAGTTTGGACCTTGAAAAGCGCCCCTTTTGCTCTTGCGTAAGATAATGACAGAGAAAAAACATCAAATATTATTTGAGCCGTGAAAGCTAAGTGAAAATTGACAGGTGTTCCATATAATAATAAAATTGGTTTGGCACGCCAACAAAGAATATTGTTTAATATATTAGAAATGTTGTAGGACCCATATGCTGCAGAAAAATAAAACTACGGTGTATACGTCTGAAAGGGTAAAGGATGTTTGTTTTGTTAGTCTTCAGACAGACTTGAAATTAGAACTAAATACATTTTGTCGGTCTTTGAGGCCAAAAGGTCGATATCTTTAACGTATTTAGTGACTATTAAATATTTAAATGAACGCCACTTTTTTGGTAACTTGCTGACCGTATTCTTGCGGTCCGTGTTCCAAAGACCAAATTTAGTCTATTGACTTTATACGGGTGGGGTGATAAGAACATGCATTAGAAGCTGATAACAATCACTTCAGTGCTGATTGTGCGGAACAACATAGCAGTTCTGTTCTTTAGTAATTTTGATAGTTTATAGCAGTAGTTGTGAGATTGTTGCTAGCAATTGTCACTCAAGCACAAATCCCACCTGACGGTCACCTATTATTGATGCCAACTCTGTCTCTCTAATCCTCTTCGGTCCTCCGGTGAGCCTACTGACCCAGGAGAAATAGGCCAGCATGGGCGTACCGAGGAGAGGGCATGGGAAGGTAGCTGCCTCCCTAGCTTTTGTATGCTTACACAGTATTAAGTTTATTAAAGTAGTTTTGAGCCGAAGTGTTGACCGACAAAAAAAAATGTTATCACCCCCGGGCCAAAAGCTGGGTACGCCCATGTAGGCTTGTAGTGATAAGTTGACCACGGACCTTTGCAGTTGTTGTGTTTATTTTATTTCAATTTTATTTCAAATTAGATTTAAATTCAGAATGATTACATTTTACGGGGTAATGCTCTGAAACCCATTTTATCGAACGCTCGGTTTCCCACAAATTTTAGAACATTTTACAACATCTGCAGATTAATTATATTCTTTGTATAAAACTAGAAACTAATATAATATTAATTTGGTATTAATTATTACTACAAATGTTTACTTTTAGTCATATTCAAAACTAATATTAATTTACTTACGTCTGTACAAAAATTTGACTAGATCTAAGCCGATATTAAATTTGAACTACGAGTATTAATGTAGGAAGCTCTCTCGACAGTGAAAGCTATAGCTATATTAAGCGAAGTAATGATACGCAAAATATGCAGAGTGTGTCCCCGAAGTAAATATTGTGACCATGTGTGTTCACGTGCCTCTACTGTTAAGATTGTTGCATACTGAGAGTTACACTGAAGCTGTAATTTCTAGTGGTTCGTGATATAATCCGAGCTTTACCGCAATGTTGAAGTTTCTTGTCACTGACAGTGCTTTGAATGGAGAAGTTTAAATTTGGTTGTGAATAAACATTTTAGAAATTTAATAACAATTATTCTATTGTTGATTTTGTTCTATTCTCAGTATTTATATACTTTCAAGTATTATAAGAACTATACAATTTATGGATCTCTATTGGGTTGTTAGACATCTTCTATAGAAGCCTATGAGAAGAACGATATAGTGTTTACTTTTATGCAACGGCTTTTATTTATCATTCTACCTAGTATTTAGGCTATATATGAGTATATATGTTATAGACCAAATGAATATTATGGTATTGTTTATAATGTCCATACAGTTTGAAAAATGCCCAATATGAGTAGACAATAATAAAAACCATTGATATTGAAATATGCAAATTGACCGGGCTGTATGAATAATGTCCTCCCTCTACTGGGCAGAGTAATGAAAGTGTGTTTTATTCAAATATTTCAATGATAACATATGTTATTATTATGAAATCAATATAGTAGGTGAGAAAAAATAGTATTTATGTTAACAAATCATAAACAATACACCCAAAAAAAAAACGTAACGCTGTCATTCGATCACTAAATTTTCACACCATTTTATATGAAAATCGATTCTTAAGGAGTAAACTCCAAAAACCTGAACACTTGTGACGGAGCTTGCATCGTGTGGTTTTAATTTTAATTTTAGAGACTTTCAGAAAGAGTTCCAAACTATCTTATCTGCCAGTGTGCAACAAAGTTAACTATGTAATAAAATGAGACCGTCACGCACACACGGCCCGATATCGTTACGTTAAACTGTTTCTGTTAGCTTTAAATAGCCGACTTCATTGGTTCGTGGGCCTTATGTGGCCTGTGATGGAATACGACTATAAATATTTAAGTCCAGCTCTGAAATTACTATTGTATTGCTAATGAGGACCGGGTAGCTTTTTTAGACATTTTTGTTGCTGAAGTTCGGATAATTTGATTTGAGGAAAATGTTGTAAGCTTGTGAAATATACTCATTTCAAAATATTATTTTGAGAAGTATTCAAATACGATTACAATGCGAAACTGACAGCTTGGGCTTCTTGACTCGATCCAAAGACGTACTGTGAGAATCGTCGAGGATCCTAAACTCACAAGTGGTATTAAATCTTTAAGCCTAAGGAGAGACTTTGCCTCCCTGTGCGTGTTCTACCGCTTGTATAATACAACCTCTGCTCTGAGGACAACCTCAGAGGACCTGTTTGACATGCTGCCCACAGCCGCATTCTACAACCGCACCGCTCGCCACCGGCAGGGTATTTATCCTCACACATTAGAACCTAAATGGTCGCGCACGGTACGCTTGCAGAGGAATTACCTCCCGTGAAAGCTCTGGCTGTGGAATGAGCTCCCTGCCGAGGTTTTCCCGAGGGATTACAGTATGGGGTTCTTCAAGAAATGAGTGCATACGTTTTTAAAGGGTCGGCAAAGCGCTTGCGAGTTCTCTGGAATTGCAAACGTCCTTAGGCTAAGGTGACAGTTTACCATCAGGTGAGCCGTATGCTTGTTTGCCACCGACGTAGTATAAAAAACGGAGTATGTTTGTTTGGAACGTTTTCATGCCTTGATTACTCAACTAACGATCATCTTGAAATTTTGCATATACTTTGTCAATAAATGTCATCGGATACCTTTCATCTAGAAAAAGTACTGTCCGAAAGCGACGCCGGACGAAACTAGTAAAATTTGATACAACATATAACGTACCTATTGTAGATTCTGTAAATAACGAAAAGCCATGAAACTTTTGAGAAAAATTAGTGTATTCCCGTTGTTCCCATTGCCCTGTCCTCATTAATGGGGACAACGAAACGAAGGTATTTATTTTTCCCGTTGTCCCCATTACCCTGAACTACCAATGGGGACAACGAGAAGTCGCCAATTTTATTCCCGTTGCCCATTGCCATACATGTTAATAGAGAAAGAGAGAATTTTTTTTGTCTATAGTTCTATACTAGTAAGTATAAGAGCAATGGAGGTGCGGGCATATTCTTTAATTATTTCATTTAAATTCCACCGTCTTCTTAAGTGCGTTCAGGGAGGGGGACAACGGAAATATTTTTTAATTATTTTATTCAAGTCCCGCTGTCCCCATTAACGAAGGCAGAGCAATGGGTACAACGGGAACAATTTTTAATTATTTTATTCAAATCCCGCTGTCCCCACTAATGGGAACACGGGCGATGGGGACAACGGGTTTATTTTTTAATTATTTTATTCAAGTCCTGCTATCTCCATTACCGAAGGCAGAGCAATGGGTACAACGGGAACAATTTTTAATTATTTTATTTAAATCTCGCTGTCCCCATTTGTGGGGATATGGGCGATGGGGACAGCGGGAATATACCAAAAATTCGAATATGTTAACACTTACAAAATGCATACCTACGCTTTTGTTATAGAAAAGGGTGAAATAATAAATATTATGAACGTTGCTGAAATATCCGTATTTATCCGACAATATCCGTATAAAGAGACAAAACACATAATTATACAAGTGAGTACAAGTTCAGCAGCATTTTTCTCCAAAACTGAAGCTATTAAATCAATTGTTAGCAGCTTACACTTATATACAGTTACATCATTATAAGGAGAAAGAAAAAAAAACATCATAAAGAAGGAATTGGGAAATAGTACAAATGTAATAAATTGTTGTTGAATACAGGTGAATTTAAAGTCCTGTAATTTCTGCACGTCATTAATATACCTAGTAGGAGACTACCTAGGTAGAAGCTTACATACGATTTAAGTGTTATTAGGTACTTACTATTAAATCTCACATTACGACTTAACTAATATCACGTTAACTGCGGCGCGGCGGCGACCAAAATATGTGTAGGTATTCACTTGCTTAGATCTTACACATTACTTTTCCTGTCCGCGGTCAGAGGTCGAAAAGATCGGTTCGTCAAATTTACTTCAAACTTGTTTTTCTATAGCAAATAAACATAAAGATTTATATTGACTAATGCAGTATATATTTAAAGAATTAATTGGGCTATCTAAGTCATAGCTTAATGAATTCTTTAAAAATAAACTTTGTACCGGAATTGAGTGCATCTATAAAGCTAAATTACACGTTTAATTTGTATGGTCTTTAATGCCTGAATCTGCAGTATTTATATTGTCACTTAGGTACTTAACTTTTTTGGCTGCTTTGGTAGTTACGACTACGGCTAAGGTCGTAACTACCGGCACAATTCCTTTTTTTTTTTTAATTCTGGGCTATGAAGAAGAACTATTAGTTTGTTTGATGCCCAATTTTCAATTATAGCTGCATATTTCTCAAATCTTATTGACTTCTTCGTAAACATTTCTATAATTTTCTTGCTCGTTTGTTCATTTAATTCTGTTTATTCTGGTATTGTATATTCAAGTATATCATTTCGCAATCTCTTCATCTTTGCTATTACCATCATTTAGTGCACTACATTGTTAACATTATCTTCGATCATTTCATGATTATATCTTATTGCCACGTTCACAAAAAAAAAACAAACTGCTTTCATGCATATCACTAACGAAACTAAAGCATGAAACTGGGGCGGATATCGGGTCATCGGGTTCAGGTCCTTTGTACCTGATAAACGAACCAGACAAAAGAAAACTTTGTGATCAATATCAGCTCGTAAATTACCGATATCCTATTTTTATTTCTACGAGTAAACCAACAGCAGATAATTCCAAAATTATATTTTTCACTTTCTAACTTAAATCCAGGCCAAAGTTATGAAGCTCGCGCTAGCGAAAAGTCCATCAATTTGTCAGCTGCTCCCTAGGTTAGTTAGGTGTAAGGTCGTTATGACCCGATACCGCAGTCATCATGATAGTATAAGAGAGAATATGAATTTGTTTTTTCTTAAACTTTCAAGTGTTAGCTACTGAACCGGGGGCTTAGAAACCACTAAGAGGGAAAATTTATGGCAGGACATTCGTTATAAATCAACCTGCAACCTGGGTTACACTTTTGTATAAAAGCAAAAATTAATTCTGTAGATGAATGCAAAAACGTATACAGCGTCGCATGGTGTACCGTTTTAAATTTTTGAAATATATATTGTTATAAAAAAACTTTTACCAAAAAATTACACCGATGAAAAATAATTGTCGTCGCCACATTAAAAAGTCTTATTTATTTTATTAAAAATAGGGTCAAACTATAATATATGATAACACAGTTAATAAGAATAAGTTAATAGACATTATTTTGACTGGTTATACCGGTAACGCAATGGTATTGGTCGATTGATAAATATTAATGAATATATGGGTTTATAAGAGGGTAGAAATAAGTTCAGAACGTTGACTTGAGTGCGAATAGTGGTACGAACAACTTGGCAGTTACGTTTAGTAAGTGATTTTCATATTTTATATCAGTGGTTGTGAGACTGTTTCTTACATAATAAAAAAGAAACTTGTTAGCCAAACTAAACTACTATTATGCTAATGGAAATACCCAAATAATTTTGAGTCGGTACCAAACATAGAAACATACAAATTAATTGTTACGAATGCAATCAAAAAATCAATCAGCCTATCATAGTCCACTGCTGGACATAGGCCTCTCCCAATGTACGCTATAGCACCCGGTCCTCCGCCTTCCGCATCCAGTTCATCCCTGCTACCTTCTTCAGGTCGTCAGTCCATCTGGCTGGGGGGCGTCCTACCTTCCGTTTACCGATTCGCGGTCTCCACTCTAGGACACGTCTGCTCCAGTGGCCATTGGTCCTTCGGCATACGTGGCCAGCCCATTGCCACTTCAGCATGCAATGATGGCAGCGAAATGTGCGATGGCGGCTTTGCGACGCTTTTTTTTACATTTCATTTTGTTTCGGAGTAGGATTGTGTTTTGTGTGCAAGTTTCGAAGAGACAGATAGGTTATTATCCTGTCGTAAAGGAGTCGCAGCAATTATACCCAAAAGAAAAACAGTTCAAGGATAAGGTCAAGGTAAAAATGTCTAAATACGTACCATACGTTTATTTTCGATGTGGCATCTTGTTTGGATTGGAATCGGACACTGGTTCGCTTATATGCGTAGAAATGCTCATAAAATGTTTCTTTATAGTTATTTCTACCAGTTCAATTCTAAATTAAGTTTTTTACTAATTGATAAATGCGCGGGTTTCTCATAAAACACCATAGAACGATAAAATAAGCAATTTAGAGGCGCACCCCCTAATGAAATGCATCGTAACGACGAGTAATTCGCTGTAATGTGTAGTAAATGCAGTGAAATACAGTACATAGTAATATTGTCGTAAAGTTTATGCTTTTAATTTGTTAACAAGGAATTCCATAATAAATTAAACTGTTGAATGGTCTATAAAATGATATCAATTAGTAGTTATCTCGTAATTTCTAAAGAAGCTTGGTAATTCTCTTCGATTTATTATCCTTTAATTTGAATTTTAGTCCGAAGCTGTTACGGCAAAACACTGCAACCCAGGTTACAACATGGGTTACAGTTACAATCCAGGTTACAGAGTTTTAACGTATCGATTCCGTGAGTGGGGAAGCCAGTGTGGGTTTCCAGTAGTTTAAAACATTTTATGGTTATCTATTGGTAAGTATTTTACAGCGAGGGCTAAAAGGTGTGATGTGTGTTTGTACGCGCCTTTGTGTTGCTGAAGCACATTTTTTTAGTGTGCTACTTTTTGAAACACTTTAGTTGACAAACGTATTTTTGACCAAAAATATTTAAACAAAAATTTCTGTTGCCTTGTTTATATTATTTTAAATGATAAACGCGTGCGAATTAGTAAAAAAGCACCTTACTGTCATGCTTGCCCGACCCATGTAAGCGGTTAACCGTTGCAATAAATGTTTTCATAAAAAAAACACACGTTCCCAACCATATTGCTCTTCAAAATGAGTAAGTGATGGTGACCCAGTGACCCTGTAACCTGTAATTCTGCATCTACCCCGTTATCCTCTAACACCCGTGCTTCTTGTGTCACTCTGTGTAATTATTACTAGATATTATAAAACAAAGTTCCCCGCCGCGTCTGTCTGTCTTTTCGCAATAAACTGAAAAACTACTGAACGGATTTTCATGCGGTTTTCACTAATAGACAGAGTGATTAATGAGGAAGGTTTAGGTGCATAATTTGTACCTGTGCGAAGCCGGGGCGGGTTGCTAGTTTCTAATAATTTATACAGAGTTTGGTTTTGTCTGTCACTTTGACACTCTTAGAATAAAATATCTATCTTAATACACGGTGTACACATACTTAAAACAATTGTATTACATTTGAATTACGAACCTGCCATTCTCATACGAATATTCATTGTATTTCTCACTTTCGCGCCATACTTTGTTCAATTCAATTCAATTTTTTATATATATCAAACTATGTCGATGTCGACAATTCTGCCAATGTCATTGTGCGATGGAAATACGGAACTGGTGGACTGAATGTGGGCCAGTCTTTGTTAATAGAGCAACATCCCAGAGCCGTCAGACGTTACTTATTTTCTGATCATACCTGCTAGCTTGAGCTGGCGGCCAATTTTCAGGTGCTAAAGGTACATAAAATCATTAATCATTTTCTTAAATTCTGAGAGTTGATTTTTATAAATATACACAATTTAATATATTATATATATTGCCAAACAGTTTTCGTGGACCGCTATTGGCACCAGATGTTTTAAAGTTCGCAAAAAAATAACTTAATATTTATGGTCGGAGTCTTGATTTTTATATATGATATTTAGGGAACTATTTTAAAACTATTTGTAAGCAGCCACACAAATCCAACTGTCAAAAAACCCCTAGACCCATCGTGATCAGTGATGGTTCGGTGGGGTGTTAGGTACCGAGGACAGGGAGCCATATTATTGTAAAAAAGGTATCAAAACATCGGCACAGGTATATCAATATACGATTCTTGTGAAGGTGGTTAAGCCTCTTAATAATACCATGTGCCATAACCAAGAATGGTCCATTCAGCAAGACCCGGCACCGGGCTATAAAGCCAATCGTGGCTGGAAAGGAACGTTTCTGACTTCATCAGAGCTGAAGATTGGACGTGATCTATGCCCGATCTTAATCCGCTTGACTATGATATATGGTCTCTTTTAGACAGTATGGCATTCTCTAAACGCTATAATACTTTGGGGTCCCTAAAACATGCCATAAAAGTGTGCGTGTTTCAATCAAAAACTGGCCACAGCATTTAAAGGATTATATTAAGGTCAATAAAGATAATTTTGCATATTTTTAAAGACTAGCTGACAAGAGTCAAACACGACATCAAAGCGGCTCCACGTCATCAACCGCAAACTCATCCTGTCATACTTCTTGTACGATGTGTCGTTTCCGTATCTGTCTTTACAGCCACCAAAGCGATCTCTCTCTGACATTACTCCGTAAATCGTCTGCTGTTTACGTAGAGGCCGATAATGATTATTAAATTAATGAATAAACTAACTTACATGTCAAAGAAAAACTGTTTTCCTTGTAATAATATTTAGGGCAAGACTGTGTATATATTTATTCAGTTCACAGCTACACTATCCAATTGTCGCCACAACGAAACTAATCCTATATCCGTAAAGTACGGATTAACCTTATTTACATTTGTAAGTCTTCAATATCATTACAATATACGACACAGAAATAGCTACAATTACGGCACATTTATACAGGATGTTACAGAAAGGTGTGGTCATATTTTAGCGTCGTATAGTAAAGAGTTATTTTTTTTTTGAAAATTCGTGATTTTTTAATACAGAAATCTGATTTTAAACTGAAAAATTAAACTTGAAAATTGATCGATAAAGTTATGATATATTTCGTATGTGGGAGGGCTGACACGAATGAAACTATAGGTATTGAATACCAAGGACGTTGATGGAATGTCTAGATTTTTCTGAAAATGTCTGCATAAAAAAATCATTGAAATTGACATAAAAATTCATAAGGTGTTGTTTAAAAATGTGCACCTACATTAGAAAAAAAAAATTCGTAAGAAAAAAAGAATTTCATCAACTGTTTATCGGCTGCACATAACGCTCCTAAAATTTGACCACACCTTTCTGTAACACCCTGTATAACTAACTAGTTCAAGGGCTCGGCCCTATCGGCAATAAGCAATATCCCTTGCCTTCCATTACCTATCCTTCTTACCTACCTTTTTATTTTAAGTAAACTACCAGTTTTCCCATCTTTAATTCCCAAATTGCCCGATCTGGGTGTTTTATACGCCATGGCAAGGGCGCACCGAGGGGGTGGGGAGCAGGTTCCCCTCTCGGATGACGAAACCAAATTTTGCCCCCCCCCCTCCCCCCTGGGATGACAAAATCAAACTTTGCACCCCCTGGGCTAAAAGCTGGGTACGCCCATGCGCTTCTGCATACCTCTGCCGGAATACAGGCGTGTGTAAATATGTAAATAATGCTGTAACTTGTCGCTATCTTGAACGCGGGTGTTACGTTGTCGATCGCTTTTAGAACTAGATTTTGCCTTCGGCATTACTCGCGTTTTTCTGGGTGAAGTGTATCCTATGTCTTTTTGTTAACCCATGATAACGTGTATGCAAAATTTCATGATAATCGGTTTAGTAGTTAACACGTGAAAGCCTTACAAACAAACATGATAAAGATAATGTGTGTACCAAGTTAAAAAATTGCGGCCACTGCTCGAAAATTTAATTGCTATCTTGATGTGATCAATTAAGTACTACAAAAAATACAAAAGTCTGAGAAAACTCAGTATGGATTCGCAACACCACTTGTGGAATGCATTCATTGAAGGACGTCAAAATCAGCAACAGTAGTATTATGACAACAGAATAAAACCAGCCTTAAATTCTATTCTAACCATGTGAAAAGTAAGATGGTCACGCATCTCGTATTTGACTTTAAGTGAACATTAGACCCCGAAATTGAGTACCCCTCATTCATACCAATAGTTTATACTTTTGACATGAGAGGTCATTGTACCTCACACCCCTCGAACAATAAAAGTGATCATGTTTTTTTATGTCTTGTTTACCTTAATTTATGGCGCCAAGCCCATGCACTAGTATGTACGAGTATATACACACATATGCGTATGTGACAGTGTATGATCATTAATTTAGAATAATACTCAATGGGTACTATACTGTATTTTGAAATTGTTTGGTTCTATTGACATGTCAAATTATGAGCAGTGTCATAGTATTAAGTTTGTAAGGTTCATCGTGGAAGTGATCAATTGAGTACTACTTAAATCTGTGCACTATTTTAATTTAATGACTACTTCCGTTAAAGGTTTAGACGCATGAATTTCAAAAGGAGTTTCGTGAAGTTTGTAGTATGAGCTGGCTTCGCTTCCTCAATAAATTGAGCATCGCGGTGAGTGAAGGCAACCCATTCATTAGATACTAGAGGCGTAATATATTCCACTCCCTGATCAGGTAGCGTTGGGTTCGTCGGAAATGAAATTTTCAATGATTGTCGTTTACTTTTTTTATGTAAGTAATAGTCCGCTATACATACACGACATTACGGAATGATCTAACTAAAGTGATAAGAAAAGATCATGAACTATTTTCTTAAAAATGCTCACCAAATTGAAACTGGAAAAGCATTCCACAAGTTTACAGTTTCAACGTTAAACGAATGAACATAAACTTTGTGGAATGCAGTGCCATCTCCAGTCTTGTATGATCTTAGATATTTTTGTGTGTTTTGCTTGTACTGTTCTTTTAAATAAAAACTAATAGTTTATTTGCCAGGTAACTTCGCAATATCTATCATTTGAAGATTGTGAAATAGTTCCTAAATATCTAATTAGATATTCTTAGATATTTTTGTGTGTTCTGCTTGTACTGTTCATTTAAAAAAAATAGTTTATTCACTAGGTAACTTCGCAATATCTTCATTTGAAGATTGTGAAATAGTTCCTAAATATCTCATTACATGTCAATTTATTTCTTACACCAATTAAAGCGGTGCGACGGCAACGTAATGGCTGAGGCATCGAACTTATAATCAAGAGATTGCATGTTCGAAACCCATTCAGTGCACTATCGACGTGAATCTACTCCTAATACTGGCACTTAGCTTAGTTGGAAAGGGTTAATGAGTATACGAATAATTATGTAGGCTATTACAACGAGTGAATGACACACGTAATCATGTAAAAGTGCTCCCAATCAGGCAGAAGTCTTACTGTTTTGCCAAGTTAACAGTAAAAAAAGCCTTTTATAAACCTTTGTTCACAGTTTGTTTATTTTATTAACTAGCTTATGTCCGTGGCATCGCTCGCGTCAAAAATATTCTTGTATTCCTTAGTAGCAGTACTTTTTTTCTGTATGACTGACAACGTGTATGTATAATTTCATGACAATCAGTTAAGTTGTTAAGGTGTGAAAGCATCAAACAAACTCACCTTCGCATTTATGATATTAGTTAGGATTGCGATGCAGACGTGCTACAAGTTCGGGATACATTAATACTCATACTATATTATAATATCTGTCGTACTTTTATTACGATATCTTTGACTAATATACATTTAGTAGCTAAATAGCTAGCTTAGGGCACGCCACAATTGTGGCGGTAAGACCCATCATGGAGGATTGGCTGGAGAGGCGACATGGCAGCCTCTCCTACCGGTTGACGCAGGTACTCACCGGACACGGCTGCTTTGGTAAGTACCTGTGTCGTATAGGCCGGGAGCCATCGCCTGTGTGCCACCACTGCGGAGGCTGTCGCGAGGACACTGCACTCCACACTTTGGTGGAGTGCTCAGCATGGACGCAGCTGCGAAACGATCTCGTGACAGCTATTGGGGTGGGAAGCCTCTCGCTAGAGACCATGGTTCTGTCCATGGTCCAAAGTGAGAGTGCATGGGATTCCGCCGCCTTGTTTTGCGAGGAGGTGATGTTGGCTAAAGAGGCGGCGGAACGGCAACGGGAGAGGATAAGTACTCTCCCATCCCGCAGAAGACGCACCAGGCGCCGGAGAGCGCAAAATGATCTCCGGCCTCCATGAGCGCTGGCCTGGGGGTAACGGGTCGGGCTAACCGTTACCCTTGCAGAAGCAGGCCCGAGACGGGGACGCGACGTGTTCCACGCGCACCTCTCTGATCTGGAGGGGGGTTAGGCCCCCCGTACCCCATGATGTGGTCGCCTGCTAAAGGCGGCCAAGGTCTGCAGGGGTTCCCGGAGGACTCCTTCCTAGGGTATACCCGGGTTCCCCTGCAATAGACCCACTTGTGACGGAACACCGTGTGGTTTTAGTCGGTTCGATTCCGACATACCACTTTACCGTTAGCTCCGGTGAGGTGATGACCCGTGGGGGTTTCCACACGATAAAAAAAAAAAAAAAAAGCTAAATAGCTAGCTTACATTTAGTAGCTAAATTAACAAATTATTAAAAAAAAACTAGGTTTTTCGCAAAACTATAGAAATGATGTCATTTGACATATTTTTCGTCATCGATGATAAAAAAAAGCATTCCATTTTCATTAAAACGTAAAAACTCTTGCGTCTGATGATTACCAAACGAAATTGTTTTCCAAGAATATTATCTATACTAATACTAACAACCCGCCCCGGCTTCGCACGGGTAGTAGAGACATCTTCAACAATCATCATCATATTTCAACCAATTTACACAAAACGTTAACAAATTATACACCTAAACCTTCCCCTTGAATCACTCTGTCTATTGGTGAAAACTGCATGAATATCCGTTCAGTAGTTTTTCAGTTTATTGTGAACAGACAGACAGACAGATGCGGCGGGGGACTTTGTTTTATAATAAGAAGTAATGATTATAGAGCTGAAGAGTTTGTTTGTTTGGTTGAACTCGCTAATCTCAGGAACTACCGGTTCGAATTGAAAAATTATTTTAGTGTTGGACAGCCCATTTATCAAGGAAGGCTTTAGGCTATATAACATCACGCTACAACCAATAGGAGCGGAGCATAAATGAAAAAGTTGCAAAAACGGCAAAATTTACAAACGTGGACGATGTTGCGCGGGTCAGCTAAATATCTGTTTGTGTTTACAAAATGTGTTATAATAAGTACGCCAATTGTTATTATTGTTACAAGTTAACCAAAGATGGTTACTAGAGACAAAGAGCAAGGTAACATTTGGATATAATGGCGGAGGACACAAGGCACATGTAAGCAAAAGAAAAAGTTGCTACAAGGAAAATGAATGGATTGGCGCCATGTGAATATTTGTCAATGTAAATCTATAAGTTTGTGTAAGCCATAAGTTTAAATTAATGATTTTTAGGGTTCCGTTCCTCAAAAGGAAAAAAGGAACCCTTATAGAATCACTTTGTTAACCAAATTTCAACATTTCGCAAGTAAATCAAAACCTAAGGGGTGCTTCCCATTGACCTAGAATCATGAAATTTGGTAAGAAGCAAGGTCTCACAGCATAAGTAAATAAAAAAATCTGAAAGTCGTTAATTGGTTGCGATATCAGAAAAAAAAAATTTGGGGTTACAAACTTACATTTTGCGGTTCGAATGTTTACTTTGTTGTAAATCGATTTATGGAAAAGTATTTATAGAAATGTAAAATTAAGTTTGTCTTTAAAAAAAACGGGCATAAATCTTCGAGAATTGGTTCCCGAGAGGGTATATATAATTAGTACGCTATTTACACACAAGTTTGTTTCTCTCGCAATTGTTTTTTTCAGTATTGTGTTACATTGAAAAATAACATGGAGTGTACTGTGTCTTATGCAAATGTTGTACGTATTTAAGAAGTGGAATAACTTTACTAGAGATCGTGTGGTGGTCGAATCTCGACCATTGTTTTTTTCATTCGCCGATATTACGTGACCTGTCATTGTATAGACTTTTGTACCATGACAGCTCAAAATATATACTGGACATTTATAGCTTTATGTACCTATTTTTGCAATTTTTTTTTAACTTTATAGCAAAATTTGTTCGTAGGAGAGCCATGCTTCGACATGTATGGGCCGGCTCGACCAGAGTGATACCACGGCCTCACAGAAAAACGGCAGTGAAGAAATGTTTGCGGTATGTTTTGCCGAGTGAGTAAGGTTCTTTTCTTCCCCTACGCTTTAAAGACCGGCAACGCACTTGTGACTTTTAAGTTGCAAGAGTGGCCATGGTCGGCGGTAGACACTTACTATCAGGTAAACCGCCTGCTCGTTTGCGCCTATCCGTATGTTTACAACAAGATTCAGTAAAATAGTCTTTAAGTCTTGTCGTAGTAAAATGCTTTGATCTATTTTCTTCGAACAGAACTTCCGATTTTGCTCTTATTCCGACATCAGCCAGCATGGGAGTTCAACTGCAGTAGAGTCTCCTGCAACAGTGGCTGTAGGGATAGTAGTAGCCCTTTCTTATACAGGAGGCAACGGTTAAAAAGTATTATTAAAGTATTTCATGAAGTTTTGTAATGAAATGTACATCGTCGGTGCTGCGAGTGTTTAGTTAGCGATAACAGTTATTGTGCTTGATAGTCAACTAGTTATATACTGAGAGCTTCCAAACTAATATTCTAAATGCGTAAGTGAGTTTATTTGTTACGCTTTCACGCCGTAACTACTGAAGTGATCATCATGAAATTTTGAATACACATTGTTAGAAGTACAGAAAAGAATATAGAGTACAAAAATGCTTGGCAAAATGCCGGTCCTGCTCCACAGTCACACTGTCAATGAGATTTATTGATACTTTGATTTATTATTATTATTGACATTGTAAACTTTATGGAACATTGGTGTTATTTTAGACACTGTTGACATTGTAGTTATGATACGCTTTTTACTTCTTGTTAATAAAAAAAAAATGAATTATACATGTGAGAACTGTGTAGTCACAAGTATTATGTTAATTTTCTATGTTGCCTAGCAGCTCTGTGATTTTCTTTTCCATTTTTTAACAATATTAATTTATGTTACATTGTCCTCACATTAAATTGTGCTTATAAGCTATGTAACAAATAACTTTGTAAAAAAAAACATGTTGGAAAAGACTGTCCTTGGAGTTTCTTGCCTGTTCTTCTCCATAGGATCTACGTATTGGAACAGGCAACTAGCTTCACGACCGACTTATACTGACTGACTCCTCCTGACAATTCAAAAATACCTACAATGGGTTTACTTGAAATAAATCATTTTGATTTTGATTTTTGATCATTCGGTTTCCCAGTGTTTTGTTTTCAACCAAATTTTTTTTGGAGAATTTATATTGTGGTAAATGCGTTCATAGTGCAGATTAACCGTACTATTCGATCACCTCTAAACATTTTACCATCTTCCCCTTTAAAGAGGGGGGGTTCATTCACACTTTCCTTATAGCCTTATCTCCTTACAATATAGTAACGCATAGAAACAGCCTTGACGATTTGGAAAACTAAACGACTCGTATTCCACGATACATTATTTAATGTACTGAGAGGAGGCGATAGTTGCTTATCCGGGTTGAAATAGACAGGATATGGTTTAAAAAATATTTATGAATAGCAAGAAAGATAATAAACATTTGGGCGAGGTTAGCGTGCAGTGCTTTGAGGGTTCTGTTCCATAAAAGAAATAAAGGAACCTTTATATGATTACTTTGTTGTCTGTTTGTCTATCTGTCTGTCAAGACCCTTTCTCTCGGGAACTCGTGAAAGCATCAAGTTGAAATTAATACCAAGTACTTAAGTCTGCGATCCCTTGAAGCTGGAAAAATATCAAGCTTCTAAGATAGGCTTTTGATTTGACCAAATTTGAACATTTCCTAGGTAAATCAATAATTTGTTGTTATATCACATAAATAAATAGTTTTTGTGATCATAAACTTATATTTTGCAGTTGGAAAGTTGACTTTGTCATTTATCGTGTATGGGAAAGTATTTCTACAACTGAAAGGTTAATTTGTCATTCGGTAGAAACGGGCAAAAATCTTCGAGAATTGATTCCTGAGGTGGACGTATATATATACATACAAGTATACGTATACATACAAGTTTGTTTGCTTACGGAACCCTTGGTGCGCGAGGAGTCAGACTCGTACTTGTCCGGTTGTAAGGAATCTATAAATTTATATAAGCCAGTGCGAGTTAGAGGTATGCAACCCTAACCAGCTGGAGCCACTGCTTGCCCTCTGGGGACTATAAGCAATATCCCTCCTTCCATTGCCTTCCCCTCTTATTTTTTTTTAAGTGAATGGACTAAATGATAATTGGCAAAATGTGTATGTGTTTAATATGCCTCTGCCTACCCCTTTGGCGACAAAGGCGTAATTGTAAATATCGTCGTCGTCAGTCGTAACTTTGCAGAAGAGCACTTTAAAGTTTTCTAATGATGTTTTACGTAATATTTTGAAAACGGCTGTTTCTGTTAATGAAAGCTGAACATGTTTATGATAAAATATAATGTTTTCAGTAGGCTTATTTCAAAAACAAAAATCGTCAAAAAATCAAATAAATAAAAAAAAATATAAATAACAAATTATGTACTTAAAGACAAGTGCCAGTAGTACCAGTAGTAGTACTACTCGCACTTGTCTTTACATATTTACTTGCTCCAAAAGGGTTACGTAGATGTTTAATTATTTGTATTGTTGACTACTCATGTACCCATGGAAATGTATGTATAATAAACCTTACAATAGTTTTTTAAACTCTCGACATATTTGAACACTTCTGTAAAAAAAATATGTTCTTTTGTTACTTGTACTAACTTTTTGCCAAATTTCCTGAGTCTAGGTCAACAGAAAGCAGCCAAGAGGTCCTTATTTTTTAATCTCTTGACGTAATAGCTTTATTTTTACAACATTTAAAGGATCTTAGGTATTAGTATTGATACTAAATTCAACCTTTGTCCACTTATTTCTGAGAAAATACATCTTGACGGGCAGACAGACGGACAAAGTAATGATTCTACAAGTTTTTGGTTTTGCCTTTTAAGGTATAAGAACAAAATTAGGAAGCCTTGAGCATTGCTGTAGTACTACATACATAGATACTACAAAGAATGTTCCTGGATAAAAAAAATCAAAGTTAACAGTAATTAACTTTGTCTGCTATGCTAACTTTTATTTGACTGTCTGAAAACAGCCGATTGAAGCTTGAATCCTTTCTGTTATAAGATTCTATTACATTGTGCACTGCAATAAATTGAGGAATGTCGGTTCGGCGGCCATTCGAAAACTCAGATCAAACTTTTTATATCTATACATTAATAGGTGAATAGAATTTTTTGTACATTTTTCAGAAAAAAATGCGAACAGAGGAACGTGGAATTTTGAATAGGTACTATAAGTTTATTTAAATAATACCAATATTTTAAACAATATGTGTTGGCCAATAAAATAAACTATAAAAATGAAAACTTAATGAATCCCACTAATATTATAAATGTGAAAGTTTGGATGGATGGATGGATGGATGGATGTTTGTTACTCTTTCACGCAAAAATCACTGAACCGATTGCGATGAAACCTGGTATGTAGATAGCTGGAGACCTGGATTAACGCATAGGCTACTTTTCGGATCGGGACTTACGCGGGTAAAACCGCGGGGCGCTGCTAGTTAAAAATAAATATGATCCAAATTTGTCTTTTTGGGGCTCCAACTCCACAGATGCTTGTATGGAACACGGGTCCGACGGTTTAACGTGCTCTCCGAGGCACGGAGGGGTCTCGATGTGTTAAAAATGGTCACCCATCCTAGACTGATCTTGCTAATATTACTTAAATTTGTAATGTGCTAACCTACTCGGTTACCACTTAGCCACGAGCCTACTTATTATTTATTCAAATAATAAATACTTCAAAAAAAATATTAAACCGACTTCAAAAAGCAGTTAGAAAGGTCACTGAAAAGTGAAAAATTATCGATTTCAAACTTAATTGAAAAGACTACATACATGTGACACTTTTAAAATAATACGTAATATCATAATGGCACCAGGTACCTACTGGTCTCTTTAAAGTCGGTGCCAAGCTTAATGTGTACTTGATAGATAGGCTAGGTCCACCGTTCCACCGTACCGGCACAAATGTGTATAATTAACAAAATATTCTAATACTAGCTGGCTGGCTGGGTAAGGTTATATTAGAAAAGATAAATGGTCGTTAAGTTTCTTAAATTTTCTAATTTTCCGCGCAACTTTTTTAATTTAATCTTTCATATGAACCTTCTCCTGACAATAACAAATACAAAAAAAAAGAATTAGCGAAATCAGTTCAGCCGTTCACGCGTGATACCGTGACTAAGGGAAATAGTGATTCATTTTTATAAATCTAAATATTATATGGATTACATCTTTGATTATATATATGTCTAGATACCGTGTCACATTGGGACAAGTGTCATAAATACGGCTCCTTTATGTTATCCTAGTGGGCGTAAAGGCATTGTTTTACACTGGCACCCATTATGTAAAATGTTTCTAACAGGGCTGTCATGTTAAGAAAAAGAGAAATTTATTTACAATATACTTATCTTTTATTTTTCTCTATGTTTCGTTGTTCATAATTTAAAGTACTAATTAGATTTACAAAAAAAGTTTTTACGAAATTGATAAGAACAAATACACGTCCACGTGTTTGATTTCAGCTAAGACTCATTTCTACTCAGCCTTACTATCCCTATCCATCGATCCGCGAGTATTATATCTCTGGGAAACCTATAAACAGTATAAAAATAATTTGAGATATTCATGAACTAATTCTGACGAACACTAATAAAACATATATATTTTTTTGTAGTATTAAGTGCCATCCCTTACAAAAACTTTTTGCTTAAATAGCCAGGGGGGGATTATATCTAATTATAATGGCAACACTGACAAAAAAGGAGGCTTCTCTGTCATCTATTAAAATATAATTATTAAAAATGTTTATGAATTTTATTAGAGATTGAATCACATTATTAACCGGTGGAATGTTATTATCTTAGTTTTCTCCTTTTTTACTGAATATTTTTTACAATATTTGAAGGCACAAGACGCTATTTTTAATTAAATTAGCGGCAGCACAAATACGTTTTAGGTAGCTACTACACCTATCAAACGCAGTGAGAGTCGAAGAAGTATTTTATACTAAATGAAATTGGTGCCACTTTGAGATGACAGACCGGGCATCTAGACATATTATGTATAATCAAAGGATTACATTAAAATAATGTTCAGTTCTTAATTAAGCTGTTTATATCTCTAAGTTTCACTTACTGCTTGAAAAAGTGTTTATTTTTGCATTTTTAGTGTAAGGTACGTAGGTACGTACTTAGTAGATACGGTATTTAGAACATTACTTACTGTAATGTAAATTACCGAACTGCAGTTCGTTAGATTATAATCACTTTAGTTTAATAAGCCCAATACTTTATTGAGATAAGGTGGTAAGACTTTTAGTTTGTCTAGCAACTTGCTGCACGTGATTGAATCACTACATATTTTTAAACAAAGTCCCTCGCCGCGTCTGTCTGTCTGTCTGTCTGTACGCAATAAATTGAAAAACTACTGAACGGATTTTCATACGGTTTTCACTAATAGACAGAGTGATTCATGAGGAAAGTTTTGGTGTATAATTTGTACCCGTGCGAAGCCGGGGCGGGTTGCTAGTAAGTTATAAAACGAAAACAGCCGAACGCAGAACGTACTCTTTTTTAAGTCGGTTAATAACAATAACGTTTACTACTTTAAACGTCAATGTTGCTTAATTTCAAGAAAAATTAACAAATACACCTTATCTATATTATTATAAAACAATTCCAACACGTGTATAAAATGTAATACATTGTTAAATGTCAAATTGTATTTCAAATCAAAATTAAATCAGTTTTGGTCATTTATGCAAATAAAAGTAATAAAAAAGAGCTCTCAGCTCTGGACGTCTGTTTATATATTTTTAGACCCTTATATGTTTCGAAATTAATTAAACGTATGTAGGTGGCATCCCTGAGCACCGATGATTAGCAGGGCCGAACTTAGCAGATTGATATTATAAAATATCATATTAAATCAAATATTTTTAATAATTAGGCCTTTTCCGTTTATACGTCTTGTATTGTATTGACTAATGATAGACAAACCGTTTCAGATTCTTGTTTATATCGAAACATTATATCCAACTAATATTATAAACGTGAAAGTTTGTGAGGATGCATGGGTGTGTCTTTCACGACAAAACTATTGAACAGATTGCGATGAAACTTCGTATGTAGATAGCTGGAGACTTGGATTAACACATAGGCTATCTATGTATCTTTTATCCCAATATTCCCACGGCTTCGGGACTTATGCGGGTGAAACCGCGAGGCTCAGCTGGTATTTAAGTACAAATGGAGTATTTTTTTAAAACTAAACGTAAGTTTACGTCTACGCGTCTCTGCTTCGGTTAGAAAATAGACTCATACTCTTTTTTATAAGAATATGCAAACAATAAGGTAAAGAAATAGGCAATAAAATTCTTCTTATAAAAAATTCTCAATAGTTGAGAAATATTTTTTTTATTATGACACCACTACTGAGAAAATTATTATTCCATAGTATAAGGAACAAGCATACGGCATATAACAATGACACCTAAGGAAATCAGTTAATAGTGCAGTTAAATTTTGAAACGCCAATGGGGCCCAAACGACGCTGAACCTTTTCTCCCGCCAAAAAGTTCGTAATCCTTTCCAATTTGAAACTATTATGATAATTTAAAAACAAATGTATCTAAAAAGTAAAAGTCGTGCATCGAAAAGGTTTAAATAAGCTCCTCAGGCATTAGCATAGTTTTCACATTTCGAACATAAGAAACATTCTTCAAGCTCCATCAGTAAAAGAATTGGTCTATCATCTAGGAGTTATTGGCTTAGCTTCAATAAAGACTATCTTTATTCCACACTTCAACTTAATTTATTGTACATAGAGCTCTATCACAATGATTCTTTTAAAGTTATCACACAGCTTTAGATATGAAATGACGTAAAAAATATCTTTCACTCAACACAAAAAACTGTTGTTTGAGATAAAACATTATTTTTTCTACGAGTCACACGCCATTTATCACTTTTTAGTGACACAATTTTTATTAGGTTTGTTTAAAAGATTGATGCGTGTATAAATAGAGGCATATTTAACTAATGTTTGAATTTGAATAGGCATTGTTTTTTAAAATATACTTACATAATGGTAATAAAGTAATTACTTCAAAGCAAAATTACGCTATTATCATCTTTCTAAATGGTTAATCTATACTAATATACTAAACCCTTTGTACATATCAATTTTGTAAACTTACTTTAAGCAATATTTACTGATGTACAATAAAGTTTATTCTATTCTATTCTATTCTAATATAATAAAGCTGAAGAAGAAGCTTGTTTGTTTGTTTAAACGCGCTAATCTCTGGAACTATCAGTCGGATTTGAAAAATATTTTTTGTATTGGAAAGAGGATTCAATGAGGAAGGTTATGTAACATCACGCTACAACCTTCAGGAGCAGAGGAGTTACCATAAGCGTGTGTGAAACTGCGAGAAGCGGCTAGTAGAAAGTAAACAGACAGATTGGTTTAAAAATTAAAAGCGACTGGCCTGTTGGCCTAGTGGTTAGTGACCCTGACTGTTATGCCATAGGTCATGGGTTCGATTTCCACCCGAGTCTGGGTGTTCTTTGTGTCCGTTGTTTATATGTTTGTAAAGTCCCCCGCGACACAGGAGTAATTCCTAATGCGGGAGTTATCTTTAAACTAGTTTTTTTTGTATAACTAGGTAGAGTATAAAATATTATTTATTTTTAAAAGCGAACTGATATGAATAACATTGAGAGGGATTACATTAAAACAAACAGTTTTAAAATAGTTTTGTGCCTTCTCTCCTGATATAGCCATAGTTATGTTAATTAATAATCATATCGATATAAAAATATATTGTGTACAATATTAAGAAGAGAATATAGGTCATTGAGATATCTGCTTGAATTAAAGCTCAACAAACAAACGCACCGAAGTTTATATGTATAAAAGTAGCTTTAGTTGTCGATTTCATCAATTTCAGGGCTTTCGCATTTCGCCAACTTAGGCAATATTCCCATCTGATGGAAGCGGACTGCTTATGTACAAATATTTGAAATATCAGTAACTTAAGTTGTCAAACTTAACCCCCTCTTCCATCAGCAGTAATACAAGACTAAGCTACTATTACTATCACAAAATACCACTTTTGTACAGTACAGGTGCTTCCTCAGCCAGAAAGCTCAAATTTTAGTAGACATTTATTGTGCCCACTGTCAATAATAATAATATTTCAAGATGTATTATCTTACACAACGCTGTCTAGACCCAAACTAACCATAGTTTGTATTATTGGTTCACTGAGTGGGTATCAAATCCATGACCTCTGACGTTATAGTGGAATGCTCATAGTAGGTACGTAAGGTAAGGAAGTACGTATATGATTCGTTAGATTTTACCTAATGTATATCATACAAAAAGCTCGGTATAAATCGTTCAAACATAACAATTAAGAAACAATAAATCAATTACAGCGTTACGCGTTGAAATCGTGCCAACCTGAAAAGTAATCAAATCAATCGGAACCTCTTGAAACCAACGGTCGATTACGTTCGGAAACATTCACTCCTCGAGTCACTAGCCATGGATATGCAAACATCTAAATAGGTCAACCATTCGGCATTCACTCTGTAATGTGTTGATTCGGTTTTGCGAAACTGACGACTCACGGCTCGCTTCCAATGCCGACGATGAGGGAATGAGTGTGAACGAGGTTTAGACGTCTGGTGTTGGGAATTACTGATTTGTTATTGCCTAAATGTTTGGTGAAAGATTGAGTATGCAAGGTGCTATGGAAAGATTTCGTCATATTTTAGAGTTGTGTAGTAGAACCCGAGTAGAAAACTAAGTCTGGAACTGGCGATATAAACTAGATAATTTTCACCAATCTTTTCTTTTAGGAAATATTAGCTTTATAAGCTAATATTTCCTAAAAGAAAAGATTGGTGTGAATGATCTCTAGGTAGGATTTTAATAGAACATCCATCCATAATTCAAATCCGCATAATAATAATAATTTTTTATTTATTTCATTAATTAACAATTTATTACAATTGTATCTGAATGTAGCATTACACCACAAAGATGGTGCCCATAGTGGATAAAATGGTAGAAACAAGACTAAGACAGTACGGATACGTGATGCGTCGCACTGACGATTACGTAGTAAAGAAGTGCGCAACACGAAAACGACAAAGAAGAAGACCCTTAGCGACGTGGTGGTGGACATATAGAAATGTCCCTTACCGTGGACGATGCTAACAACCGCACAAAGTGGCGCACCATGATTAAGAAAGCTGACCCCGCGTAACGGGAAAAAGGCCAGGACAAAGAAGAAGAAGAGTGTCTGAATGTAACAATTTATATGAGTAAAGTATAAAAAGGTGACATATACTTATACAAATTGAGACGTATTTATGTTTTGAGTTCGGAGTTCTATAGACTGAAAGCACTTCTATCCTTTAGAAGACGTGTCTGTATGTAAGTACGGTAGCCAGGCAAAAGGGTTACTCATTAACTTTTCAATATGTTATCAAGATTCGTTAAGAAGGTACTATTATGGTTGCGGTCTATTGATTTTAGCTGCCTACATTAACAGACCATTTATTTATTTAGTTTGTAGCCACTAGTGTTTATTCATATACACAAGTTGTTTAAACTCCATTTGTTTTGTGTTAGAGAGCTCGGACTTCCCGGACCCTGACCTTTTTGAGCTATTGCTTACATTTCCCAATAGTACGTGAGTGGGATCAAATGTTGTTAGTTTGCAAAATGTGGGTGTTTAATGCGCCTCTACATTTCCCTTCGGGGATACAGGTGTAAGTGTATATATTTAAATAATTGTATGTGAGGTAATTATTAAATAATAAACAAAAAGTACATGTATTAATTAACGAACCCGTCAAGGCACAAGTTAAGTAGTGATTGACATCGATAATATTATTTCCATTGAAGAAAGAAGATACTGGGCGTTTCAAGTTCTGAATTCAGAAAGATTGGCTCGAACCCCGGTAACTTTTGAACTCTACGCAGCAATTCATAAACTGCCTATCTTGAAGTGAAACTATTTCAATTTTAAGTTGTACGAGATCCCCGAAACTACACACACGCAACAATCTTGATATTTGTTCAGTATTCAAAACAAACTGTTTTAGATTGATTGAACTGTTATTCTTTTTATAACTTATCTTAGCAAACAAGACAAGGCTGGCCTTAGTGTTTCAGGTGGTCACCGGTATCTGTATAAGGATGAGGAAAAAGTTTTTTCGTAATTTATATAAGTACAAATTTAAGACATTTTTTTAAAAGTTTAATTACATTTAATTAAAATGTGCCATTTTGTTCAATAACTTGTTGCTGTAGAAATCTTGGGATTTTTGACCAAAAAACTACCAGAAGTAGTTTTGACAGTCCTCTCTTGATGTTAACCTAACACTACTCAAAGAATTCTGAGGAGACCGAAACAAGTGAAAATCTGAGGGTGCAAAGTCAGGACTATATGGTGGATGAATTAACACTTCCCAACCAAGCTCTCTCAATTTTCGCTGAGTGGCCAAAGATGTGTGTGGACTGGCGATATCCTGATGAAAGACCACTTCTTTTCTGTTGATCAATTCTGGCCGTTTTTTCTCTCTCATTAGTCGTTGGCAGTCGAGATCCGAATCGATGGTGTCGCCCGGCGTAGCTGTAAAAGCTTATAATAAACGATACCCTTCCAATCCCACCATACACACAGCATCACCTTATTACGTGTTAATCTAGGTTTCGCTACAGTCTGTGGAGCTTGACTACCCTTTGACCATGACCTTTTTCGCATGTTCTTGTCGTAGGTGATCCACTTTTCATCACCAGTGAGCAAGAGCTCGTGTTGCATCCAAATATCGAGCTTTTTTGTAAAGCCAGACTTTTTCAAATGGATAAAAACTGTTTTGTGGTCAATCCTCAGTTCCTCGGCTATGATGTAATTACTAATATGCTGATCTAGCTCCACTTTTTCAAAAATGCCATCGACTATCCGTATGAGGGCGACCAGAATGAGCTGCATCTTTGACATCGAAATTCCCTGACTGAAAGTGCTTGAACCAACTTTCTGCTACTCTTATTAACATTGCATTAGGTCTATAAACGTCATAAATATTTTTCACTGCTTGAGTCGCATTTTTCTCCCATAAGCGGCGATCGTGTTAAGGCTAAGGCGTAGTACTTGCGATCACGTGATTATAGGTTTGAATCCGCCCAGACCAATGACGTGAACTCACTCCTAGCCCCACCATGTTTCTAAAAGAAGTAAGATATTGGTACTTTTTACCCCTATCAGAACAAATGCCTTATTCTTCATAAATATAAAAAAAAACATTAAATGAAAGAGGAATAATGAATCATAGTCACGAATTCTAGATGTGTTATCTCCAACCTCATTAGCCCAACAAACATTCACCACACATTCGTACCGAATAATACTTATAATTAATTCCCACCCAACTCCATCCCTGTGCACCGGTATGTGGGCCATTAGACCACGAAATTAGCGCACAACCCTAAGTCGCTAATTATTATTACAGTACCTGCGAGCCCCGAGGAATGGTATTCTACCAATGCGCCATCAGTATCACCGCGCCTCTCAGATGTCAACTATTCGGGGTTGTGATTAAGTAATTGGGTGTGATAAAAGTCATGTTTTGTTTAACGGAATATTATATTAGAGTCGTTGTTAGAAGATGTTTAAATGGTTTAAATAGACGGTATTTTTGTATGGTTGATTTGTTTTTGTGTTGGCTACATATGGATGAAAATTGTTTTGTTACTTTACGGTGGCGTTTAAAACTAAGTTTTAAAGATATCACTTGTTATTTAGACTTAATTTGACTAACAGAATCCCACTAATATTATAAATGTGAAAGTTTGGATGGATGGATGGATAGATGGATGTTTGTTACTCTTTCACGCAAAAACCACTGAACCGATTGCTATAAAACTTGGTATGTAGATAGCTGAAGATCTGGATTAATACATAAGCTACTTTTTATCCCGATATTCTCACGGAATCGGGACTTACGCGGGTGAAACCGCGGGGCGCTGCTAGTTAGTCAGAAACTTTACTGTTTAAGTCTCGCATTAAAATTCTTCTGGTATTCAATTTTTTGCTGATATTGGGTTAGTGTTTTTTGTTTATTGATTTTATTTTTGTATTCTGTCTAGATGGCGGCGTTGTGCTCTGTCAGAAATCTTTATATTACCAGTATTTGTAGTGAAATGAACCACATGTGCTTAAACAGCTAGCTGGCAAACAAGTATTCATTCCAGCTGATGGTAGGCGCCTTCTATATCCTTTTGAATAACGCCTTACTGTAGTCGGTTATATTAGTAATGGAAAGGAAATTCCGCCATTAGAAGGGCTACAGTTTATGTAAGAGGAAATGGTTATTTCAAAACAGACTAGCTGCACCCCGCGGTTTCACGCGTGGAGGAAATGGTTATTTCAAAACAGACGCGGTTTCACCCGCGTGAGTCCCGATCCCGTGGGAATATCGGGATAAAATGTAGCTTATGTATTAATCCAGATCTCCAGCTATCTACATACAAAGTTTCATCGCAATCGGTTCAGTGGTTTTTAAAGAGTAACAAACATCCATCCATCCATACTCACAAACTTTCACCTTTATAATATTAGTAAGATAAATTATGACAAAGCTATTATTAGTTTAATTTAGAAACAGATATACCTATCACTACATATTATAAAACAAAGTCCCCCGCCGCGTCTGTCTGTCTGTCTGTTCGCGATAAACTGAAAAACTACTAAACGGATTTTCAGAGTGGTTCATGAGGAAGGTTTAGGTGTATAATTTGTTAACGTTTTCTGTAAATTGGTTGAAATATGATGATGATTGTTGAAGATGTCTACTACCCGTGCGAAGCCGGGGCGGGTTGCTAGTATTTTTAAAAGCAACTTCGTATACTCAAAACTGTATGCGTCTGTTAATTCCACGTCGCCCATTTTTTCTTCAAAATAATAGAAAATCATTTCTGTAGCTATTATTTTGTAACGATTTAGAATTTACAAAACCAAGGTATTTTAAAATTTACAAACCCTACACAACAAAAATAAAATGCACGAACCAAATCAAAAACCCATGGCCATCCTTCATTACTACGTCTACGTGTATATTTAAAAGCAGAATACATATCGAAAATAAAAGAGAAAAACAAAAAACATTATCATCTATATCGCGGCTCAATCTTGGCAAAGACAATAGCTATACAGCCTACAGGGGCAAATAATAAAGTATTGAAAACAGCGGGAAAACTCCAATCAATATCTCATATTCCCGCGGGAAGATCCCTATTTCAACCAATACCAAATGTTCGTGAGAATTTCTATACATTTCGGGAATTAGAAAACTGAACGGTGGAAATGGCGGGATGAAAAACAATGGATATATATTTGCTTTTTTTCTAAATGAGTAAAAACGTGATCTAAAGACTTGAATTTTGTCATTCGAGGTGCATTGCTTTGTGCTTAAAGTTTTGTGATGACGTTGGAAAACGCTGAAAATACAGATGTAAAAAAAACTAATATTTAAAAATGTAGGTGCGATAGTTAGCCTCATCGTTTAACGCAATCTCTTTTAGTAATTATGGGCAGTTTAAATGTACAACTTACCATAATAATAAATAATTTTTACATTGTTTTTGGATTGGCATCAGTCCTAGTGGCAGTACATTCCATGCGGATTCAACAGGCAAACATCCTACTAATATTATAAACGTGAAAGTTTGTGAGGATGTATGGATGTATGTATGGATGTTTGTTACTCTTTCACGCAAAAATTACTGAACCGATTGCGATGAAACTTGGTATGTAAATAGCTGGAGACCTGGATTAACACATAGGCTACTTTTTATCCCAATATTCCCACGGGATCGGGACTTACGCTTGTGAAACCGCGGGGCCCTGCTAGTTTATCATAAAACCTTGTAGAATGCACTAGTATTTTTAGTAATGGTATAATTAAATAGATAATATACATCTTTTAATAAAAATCACAACAGTTATACGTAATGTGTAGATTTGCAATATAAAACATTTTGTATGATGTTACCAGGATATAAATTTTAAAATTTTATATGGTTATGGTAACCCTCGCTTTCGCGTTTCTCTTAACGTCACGCCGAATGACAGCTTACGGCTCTTTCTATCATTCCAATACCTACCATTGAAATACCAATAAAACCGAACCGCTAGCGTGCCTTAAGAGACTGGCACTAATCTATTTTATAGTTTAATTTAAAACCAAACTAAATGAGAGTTGGTGCTTAAAGTTCTATTGGTAATAAAAGTCTGATTTAAATTCAACTGCCGCCTTTATGACCTGAAAGTTGAAGAGGGTAAAAAAACATGTAATGATTAATGGGGTTTGAAGAGCAAAATTGCGTTGGAGTTTTTTTTTAAGAAAAACTTTCACGTTAGTGCATTACCAATGTATCGAGGAGACTTAACAATATTTTTTTTTAATTTAATAAGGTGGAAAGCAAGGTTTTAGATGGTAACTCTACTACCACTAAACTCTTCTCTACTGAAAATAATGCAAAAATAGGTAATTAAACAACTGTGTTCTACTACAAGTTTAATTTATCATAAGCTTGTTTGATACAAATATACGTAAATATAAATAGGTATAAGTGGTAGGAAACATGAGACTTAAAATAATAAAATATTTACAGAATTGTGTAAATTAATATTTTACTTTATTAATCTAATTGGTTCGGGGTACCATTTGTTTATTTAATATTTTAGCTCACTTACTGTCATGTTAAGATATAAGAACAAAAACCTGGTACTGGGTATGTACTAAGGCCTACGGATTTGCATTTGAGATATAAGGATGATGGAAACTGTGGATACCTGCTTTGTGGTCACACCTTGATGGATTCCTTCCATACAGCTTCTGGTACCATCAGGTTGAGTACTCAAGTGGCCCATTGTCACCAGCAGAAGACTTTGGAACTTCCCAAATTTTCATATTTCCCAGTCTGGGACATAAGTTCGAAGATCGAAATATATCTCCGACCTATCTTTTGAAATGGTCAACTCGCATTCTGGCACTCGGTCTTTTGCCAAGGACCATTTATCACCTCTCCATTGAGTGTTATGGGTTCGATCCCCACAAGGAACAATAAGGGTTTGAGAAAACTGTATTCCTCATATGTGTAACTTATACCAGTTATGCAATTACATGAATAAGATTTAAATAGTAAAATAATATTTAATAATTCTTCATGTGATTCACAGCTAGTCTGTGAGTTTGTGTTAATTAATTATGTGGATCATCCGTTGCCGGTCAGGTCAAAAGGAACCATGGACATAGTATGTGCCACACCATGTCCACTGCTCTTGAACAATCCAGACTTGGTAAACCGATCAGCAACCTCGCCATTTCTTCTTTCTCACTCTTTCAATCTGAACTCCGCTTTATAAACTTTCCGTAACTATTTATAAATCATACAAAGAAATTGTCCTATTGGAAGGATCAAACTACTTACAACAGACATGATGGCAGTTGATAGGTGAACAGTATGAAACCGCTACGCCAATATGATTTAATTAAGATTAAAGATCCCAAAGATTAGGTACAGCAAAAGTAATGGATATTTTGACAAAAGTGTTTCTTATCGTAGAAGATAAAAAAAATCTTAGTCAGTTTTACGTGCTTGGGACATTTAACGTTATGAAACTCATTTCGAACCCCTGATTTCCGTAGTAACTTTTTTAATATCATACTAGATGATCCGAAGTTATTTGTCCTATCCCAATTTGGTCGATGGCAACGACACATCAAAAATTACAGCTCAGAACCACCCAGGTGAACCACATGCAAAAAAAATACAGGTGCACCCATAAGTGCAAAAAAAGTCCTAAAATCGGTGAAGCAGTTTAGAGGAAGAAGAATTACGGACACACGTACAAAGAAATTTACATGTATGATGATGGTAGATGGTGGTTAAAATAATACAATATAATCATTTTTTTACAAATCCATCCAAATAAGGGGCTCGTGGCTAAGTGGTAACCGAGTAGATTAAATAATACTAGCCAGGTCAATCTTAGGATGGGTGACCATGCTTAACACATTGAGACCCTCCGTGGTTCGGAGAGCACGTTAAGCCGTCGGTCCCGGTTGCCATACGAACATCTGTGGCATTCGTTATGGCTAGTTGGAGCCCTAAGAAGTCCGACAACCTGGTCTAACTACAGAACTTCGATATCGCCTAGTAGGGTTATGGAGGTCTGATGGCAGTCGCTTCACGTAAGATATCAAAGTTCGGCCGTATCGTAATTAGACTGAAAGCCGACCCCAACTTAGTTGGGAAAAGGCGCGCAGAATGATATTTTTTACAATTCCACTCAGTCCGTAACAAATACAAAATGGAAGCAAAGCGATTTACGATGACTTCTAATAAAATCGAAAAATACGAATAGCAAAGTAATTTGTAATCCCTTAATTAATGACCCCTGACAGGCTTCTGGCGAGGACGGGGGGCGCTCCAGTTTAAATAATATAGAGTATAGCTCGAGCTTTATGCAGTTAATCAGCTGTTCCAAACACAGTTCCTGGAAAACCGGGAGACGTTGTACAGAGATGACATCAAACAGGAAAATGGCAGAAGTACAAGCGGTATATCATTTAGATCAGGATAGAGAGAGAAATCTAGATACAACGTTCTCTTAACGGTCTGTTCTTAACATATCACTAAACATGGGTGTAATGTAGGGTATATATGTATAATATTGTTCGGAACCTGTATTCGTTATAACACCAGTCGGATTATATACAGTACCCCGATACGACGTTGTTTCTGTTACCCCCCCACTCCATATGTATCAATGGGTTTATGGACGGAGGTCGACTTCAAGTATCATTAGCAGCAAACACTTGAAAGTGAAAGTGTATTATGACAGCCACCTCCAGACCAGACCACCAAACTTGGACTCCTTACGACATGTAAGGAGAATAGGCGACCTTAAAGGACGTGACGTGACTTATAGGATGAAGATCCTTCACTCTGGAGAACAAAACTGCTGGACAACAACTGGTAGAAAAATATAAGAAAATCTAAAAAAAACACGCCCCTCCTAACTACATAGATAGACCTGGTCCAAATAGCAATGCCACATGGAACCGAAGCAGCAAAAGACTGCGAACTTCTAGGTATATTCGGTAAAAGATGTTATAGTGTTAAGATGAAGAATAAAAATTACATTAATGGGTGTTAATAATTCCTGTTTGCTGTAATTTTCTTTTTTTTTTAATAATTTGACGTTAAGTTCTTCTTGGTTTACTCTTATGGTATAGTCAACGTTATAAAAACAAAAAGAAACAAGAATAGTAATAATGGTTTTTACTAAAACGGGGATCGATGCGGTCAAACTTTAATCATGACACATTAATTGTAGGAGCTACTCGAAATTAAATTCATTTTGCATAACGATTTCTTTGAACTTGATTGACTTATGAATTAAACTCAATAGCGAGAAAAAAAGAAAGTTTCCCATTTCGAAATGTTGTTGTTAATTTCACCTTCTGTTTCGTTCCTGCTGTATGGCTGCCGTAAACAGAAAGAAGATAAAACCTAGACAACTATTATCACGTGATAAATTGCGACTGACTCAGGAAACTGTTTGCTTCGAGTGCTTTTTAAAACGTTCTTTTTATACATATACACCATGATTACAGTATTGTTTTAGAATTAAAATATATAATTAAATAAATGTTGACTAGATATTGATTTTATAAAAGACCTAAAGTAAGTAGAGTAAATGAATGAGTAAAAATAAGTAAACTGTTTCAGTTTGGACTTCGGTTAAACTATGACAAAATCTATAATAAATGTATATTACCATTGTTGTTATCATGAAAAAGTTATTAAAGTCAAACGAAAACGATTTGCCACAATTATGTATTTATACGGGAATTAACGCGATCACGAAAAGGTATTACGTACCTCTGAATTGCCTGACGTTTCGACCAGGTTGCACTGGCCGTGGTCACAGGCTGACGCTGACGTGGACAGTGACAGGACAGGAACTGGACGTGATCGCGTTAATTCCCGTATAAATACATAATTATATCATGGAACGCGAAAGTTTAAAAGTTAGGATGTGCCACAAGTTTTTCTTGCTAGGTTTTTTTTCTCAGTGGAGTATATTAGAAGAAATGTTTATATTGTTCGAAATTGTTTGATTGACCTAAGTTGACGACGATATGTTTTGTGTTCCGATTTTTTTTGGTGACTTTTGCTGTTTTACTAAAATACGAACTAAATTTTATGTCAAACCAAGTTTAACATCAAAAGTTCATAATATATTGTTGATGAACACAATGGCATAATCCTTCAACTCGGTGATCATGGCTGGCCGACCGCCGCCTAATGATTGGGAAGTAGTGTGAATGGAAAAAGGAAGTATGTTACCATGAGTGTCCGAAGCGCAGTGCTGGTGTCTGTCAACATCGACCAAGCTAGCTGATAAATGTCCGTTATTTATTCTATTTAAGAAGATTTTGGTCATTCACCAGTGAATGTTATCATACACCAAGACGACTTGGTGTATCTTCATTATGAGCGATGAAATAATGATAAGTACTACTGATTTAGGATAATTAATGTGTGAAAACAGAAGTTATTGGCCGGTATAAAATGAAGTAACCAATTGATACAATAAAAACTTTTTAACAAAAAAATAAACTGATATTGAGATCATTTACATAAACTATCAAATTTATATAAACTAATTTTTAGTCGGCGCCGGCTAAAAAATTAGTTTATATAAATTTATTATTTGCATTTTAGTTCTTTTTAATCGGTTTTATTTTTTGTTAAAAAGTTTTTTTATTTTATGATTTTTTGTGGTTTGCTAAATCACATTATTATTTTCTCATAATTTCTAATCCTTCATCATTCCTCCTACCACTGAGCTGATGATGTAACCATCCAATGTTAAGGTTCCCAGGATATTGACCAATTCCTCACAGGGATTTCCTTCCTAGGGTACACCTGAGTCCCCGGCATCAGGACCCCGTGACGGAACACCGTGTGGTTTTAGTCGGTTCGAGTCCGACATACCATCTTACCGTTAGCCCCGGTGAGATGATGACCCGATGACCCGTGGGGGTTTCCACACGTAAAAAAAACAAAAAAAAGGGATATTGACCAATTCAGGTTACCGTCAATATTGTAAAGACGTGGAAAGACGTCTTTTCTGCAAAGCATATTAAGTAGTTTCTGTGACTAAAACCACAGTTTTATATCTAATTCATAATTTTTAAGAAAGGTATTTTTAACATTATCTCAGCCTTATGATGTGATGATTTCTAAACGCAAATACCTGATTAAGTTACGAAAAGTAAACAGAAACACTATTCGTCGCCTACAATTTTCGAGGGTTTCTCTCAATTTCTTCAGGATTCCATCATTAGATCCTGACTTTCTTGACATGGAGCGACCCTTGAGGTATACCCTATCTAACAAAAAAGAATCATCAAAATCGGTTCATAAATAACGGAGTGAGGGCTGGACATACATAAAAAAATAAATATTTAAACTGTTGAATTGAGAACCTCCTTTTTTTCGTCGGTTAAAAACTAAAGTCATGAACTCCATAAAGTATAAAAATGTTAAGTATGTGATATGGCAACCTTTAAAGCTAGTTTAGCTGTTAAATTTGTACATTTGAGTCCAAATTTTGTCAATGGTCTTGACATACCATTATAAACTTGAAGTCCCCATCCGGACAAGATTGTATGTCGATCAAATCAACCTGCCAACTCAATGGTCTCAATAGTCCTGTTGACTAAATTGGGTGCACCACGTGTCCTTTTTAGGTGTATCTTTTACATTTGGCATGCCCGACAAAGGCTCAAATAGATCATTATTGTTTCTTATGTTTTTGCATGGAGGTATGTAGGTTACACGTTGCGAAATAAAACAGTCGAATATGAATAAAAAAGAGAAAAGTGTAAAGGTTTCTCGACTTTCGAAGAAATACTGAAGGATGTTAACATTGCATATACCGTAAATCGTTGAATCTAAGATTCACACAATCGCCTTGGTGTATTCTAACATTCATCGCTGTATGTTTCATTAAAATAAATTAAGGAAACAATTTCGGACTTACTCCATCGCAATCGGTGATTGTTGACATATATTGGTGCATCTTAACATTCTCACTAATATCGGACAAATAACATATATCGTAATCCTTGCCTTGCGCGATGGAGGAACAGAGCTACATTTCATAAAAGTTTTAATTCGTGACGGCTATTATCACAATTAGTCTTAAAACGAGAGCGCTATGTGGATTATGAAGATCAACTAATATCCTTTCACGAAAATAAGAGGTTATTAATGGAAGTGTATTAGTCTGAATAGATGATGAGAATTATTAGATGAAACATAATATTAATGTTTTGTTTCTAGGTTGAGCTTGAGGATAGCTACTGCCCACAAATGTGTCACAATATAAAACAAGAGTGACATGCGACAATGCGAAAGTAACTACATATGTCTGTCTGTTTGTTACGCTTCCACGCCTTCACTACTCAACCGATCGTCATAAAATTTTAATAACACGTTGTCAGGGGTTCAGAAAAGTTATTTTTCGTTAAAAAAAAAAGTAATAGTACCTAGGGATATTTGAAGACATGCTGAAATGATGCATTAAACTACAATAACGTAAACGCAAAGAGCAAAATCGTACCAAAAGCTACTAAGCTAAGCTCTAAACGCCATTTTTGTAGTCTCCAAACATATTTATGTATCTGTTTATGGTCAATCTTTGCTCATTTATTGGTGGGTAAGCATAAATTTATGTGACACTGCCTTTTTCTTGATACCGACAATTCGCCTTTTACTATCTTCTCAACCGTGTTGAGTGCTATAAACTGTTATTTGGAGCATCAAACACCTTGTATAGTGCCGAATAGTGGATTTCTAAACCTACACGCCGTGCGTGGTCTACTGTGTCTTTTTTGCTTATTTGCTATTGTGAGCATTGACTGTTTATACTCCAAACCTACACTTTTTCTATACAAACTAAAATACAGTCCACTTATTTTTACATCTTAAACCCAGCGACATCTATTGCTTAAAACTGCACAGTTTACATGCAGAGTCGATTGTAACTAATTATAATATTAAAAATAATAACTTGATTGATACGTTTAATTAATTTCGAAACATGTAAAGGTCTAAAAATATATAAACAGACGTCCAGAGCTGTGAGCTCTTTTTTAATACTTTAAATGACCAATGCTGATTGTATCAAATTTTGTACGTGTTGAAAATCTTTCATAATAATAATAATGACTCGAGACGCCTCACACACGGTCGTCTGTCTATGGTAACTAGACTGCTGAGAAACATACTTATATATTACTAAATATATACTATATTATGTGTTTGTATATTTGAATTTGTATATACGTATTAATTTTTTACCTATGTAAATATATGATAATTCACTTATATATCAATTATTTATAGCTAAAAATATATTAATATGCATATATGTATATATATTTAAGTATGTATGTTTAAAAACACCCACACTCACACACCATACACCCACGTATTTTTTTTTTACTACTTGTTTAAAGTAAAAAAATTGATATTGTGTATGGGGGTCCTAGTGCTCTAAAATACAGGCTCCGGCCTAGTTTAGACGCCCTGATTTTGATGGTGATTTTGTGGAGATAAATAAATACATTTTTTATTATACATATTATAGATAAATTACACCCAGATACAGAACAAATGATCAGGCTCATCACACAATTATTTGTCCTGGGTGGAAATCGAACTCACGACCTCTGGCTCAGCAGTCAGAATCACTAACCACTAGACCAACAGCCAGTCAATGAACGGAAATTCTTTCTAGAACAACTAAAAATTTACAAGTTTGTACTATTTTGTATATTCAGAAGTCTACCATTCATTTACAAACATTGAGATCAAATTAGTAGGTAAGGGTTCATCAGTTATGCAGCTCAGTTCGACAGGTCTTCGACTCCAGCTAACTTCGCTTAAAGTACCGATGAATCAAATATTTGCAACTGTCTGGAACGCTGGATGTCTGTAGCTATATATAGGTATTGTGGTTTACTAAACAGCCTGTAAATATTTTAGCAATCTACTTATTTTACAATGCATTGCATATTAAAAACAAATGATGATTTAAACTATTATGATGTCTTCAATTTGTTGGTAGATATTTCAGTTTTATTTGAATTAAAAAAGATGTAGTTTATGTTTTTGACACAGAAGTTGTTTTAAAAATAATAATCTACACCTTACAAGCGAGCTATTCAAAATTCTCTAGGGTAAAAAATTATTAAAAGTTCTTTAAAATTCTGTCTAAAATACATATTTTTTATAAAACTAGATTTTTTTTTTTTTTTTAAATTTTATTTGGTTTCCCTTTTTAACACTATATGTTTTTTCTTTATAAATAGAAAGTAAAATGATTAAATAATGATTTATTTAGTTACATATTTTTTTTACAAGCTAGCTAGCATAGCTATGGATGGAGAAGAAAGAAATAATGAAAGCTTACAGATACTTCCTTTTAAGCTAAGTAAGGAAGTTGACAAACTAGTGCATGGCATACCTGATGGTAAGCTGATGCCACCTTTAAACTCTATGGTGATGATCATAGGTGTCACTTATACCAAGATTATCACCCAAAGGAGATCGTTGTCTGTACCATAAGAATCCTTATAGAGTCGGGCATCTAAAATACGAGCCGCAATATGATGACTCAAAATAAATTATTTTGCGTATAAAAACAAAAACTTTACCCATAGGAAAAGGTTTAATTTAGTTTAGTTCTAAGGATTCCCAAGCAAATGAACCAAAGTACGAAAAAGGTTTCGAAATATTTTTCCCTGAATCCGTAGGAGTAAGTTAAGGGTTAATTTCCATGAAGGGTCCGTTAACCCTATTTTATCTCTATCAAATGAAATAATAAAATTAATATGTTTCGGTGATGAAAAAGTAATATTATATCACAGATACTTTGTTTTGGTAATTTTAAAGATTTAAATCATGGTGCATTGTTTATTTTTATTTATTAATGTACACTTCCTGCAGATACATGGCATCAGGCGGACTTAATGCCGTAAGCATTTTCTAGCAGTCAACCTTTGGGTGCTACAGAGATGTGTGTGGCAGGTGTATAATAGAAATAAAAAGAATTGTAAGTTTAAAAGAAGAATAAAATATTATCATCCTCCGCGCCTTTATGGCTTAACGTGCTCTCCGAGGCACGGAGAGGCCTCAATGTGTTAAGAACGGTCACCCATCCTAAGTCTGACCTGGCTAGTGTTACTTAACCTTATAATCTGCTAACCTACTCGGTTACCACTTAGCCACGAGCCCCTTAAAAGAGTTATTTATGTAATAGATTCTAAATATTATATTCTCTTATTTTATTTTTTTAAAGAAGAATATAATAAAAAGAATCTATTACATAAATAAACCTACATAATTTTGTATACTATACATACAAATTACACTTAAATATATACATATAAATACATACAATACACATACAGATTATTATTCAGATGACTGAAAAAAGTCTGTGTGGAGCTGTCGTACTTTAACCTTGAAAGTTTGTCGGTTAGTGGACATCCTGATTTCTAGTGGGAGCGCATTCCAGAGGTTCACAGCTTGGACAGTGAAGGAAGAAAAGACTCTATTGGAATTATGGGAGGGACAAAGAAGGAGAAGATTATTAGAAGAGCGGAGATTTCTGGCATGATTAGAGGACAAGTAATTGCGTCTCAAACGCTAGGTAAGAAGGAAAGTTGGGAGAGTAGAGAAGAGAGTACAACATAGTCAACAGGGTGTTGACTACGTTGTACTCTCTTCTCTTAACTGCTTCGTTGCATTGTAGTGCCGTTAGAAGTAGTTTGAAATTGATTTCTTAGATCACTTAGTTCCAAGGGACGCTAAAAAAGTGAGAAGAATTGCCTATCTCTTAAATTCTTCTTACATTTTTAGGCTGCCAAGCCTAATTCTTAAATTTCACCAGTTTCAAAACATCTAGTAGAAGTAAAGCCCTCGGAAAGTGTTTGCCGATGATTAATGTAGGTTCCTTACAATTTTCGAATAAAAACTTTCGTGCGTGGTATTGATATTCGAGGCGTCACCCCTCGATAAAGGGGATTTGGGTCCGAAACTAGACGGGCATTATCAAAATATACACGTATGTAAAACCCTAGATCCTTAACTAATATCCTAACATTTTTAAATTTTAAAGTAATTTATGTCCGTAAAATTTGCAAAATGGGCTCACTTTCATTACATAACAAAAACAAAACAAAACATTGAATACTCACGAATATAATACTCTACTTAATTATAAAATATCAGCTTTTCTTTATGACATAGGTGTGGTGTGTGATTTAATGGTAATAACCTTCCCAGAAGAGTTATCAGAATAAGTAATACTAACTAGAAATCTACAAATATAAAAAAAAAAAACAAGCCAATGCACTGACAAATATTTTAGTGAAGTAAATTCTTCTTTATCATTTACATAATAATAATTCACTCTATAATACCACTGTCTCACGCTCAGCTGTATACTGATTGATCTAGTATAACAAATTAGCAGATTAATTTCCAACTCATAAGCATCTTGACATGATAAACATCTCTAAGATCGTACCAATTCCTTACCAAATCACCTTTCTGATAGAATTCCCAAACTTATTTATACAGCCACCCACATTTCTTCCACGCATCTTTAGCAGTCAACTGCACACGCAATATTTCGTAACCGAAACACAACCTTATAATAAGTAGATCAAAACAAATGATTCCATTTGAAGCTGAATATACTCCACTCATTTTCACAGGGACCCGGCTAACGGCTCGGAAAAACTTCTACCCAACCTTAGAAAAGTACAGCAATACTGTTTTGTGTTAGTGTGAGCGGGATGGGTGTGTTTTTGTGAGTTTGTCGGCGTGTGAAGGGCTAGCCTTGTAGTGAGTTTGTTATTGATGCCATACATTGTTCTTAAATGCGTAGCAGATGTTTCGTTCTTGCTTCATAATGTTGTAGAATGGTTGTTTCGTGAAGGGATAATTCTGTTAGCTTGATTTTTAAATTGATGTCTTAATAAAATGAATGTGGGTTTTAGTCTTTTGGCGTAACGTTAAGATGTGTTGAATTCAAACAGAATGTAAAAATGTTACGAAAAGTGCTCCCTTGCTTGCGGTGCGCTGTTTATTCTCGTGGCAGGAATCGGTCAGGATCTCTCCAAGTGACCGAAAGTGGAGATGACTGTATTAACCGAAACCGAAATTTTACCGATAAAGTTAAACATCGTAGAAAAGAGGGTTAATATTAATCAAATTATGGGTAATCAATATCAAGGGTATTGATGGCTGAATTTCCGGATCGTACCTTAAACATTCTGTAAGAAAATAAATAAATAAAATTATTAAAATTGACAGGCATAAGAATAATCTCTGAAGATAAACATTTTTCAGAAGCAATTATAAAAAAAGATAATGGTTTTTTTCACTTTGTAAATACAAAATCATAATCTCAAGAGCAGATGTTCAAAACAAATATGTAGTTAAGGGCGTAGTCCCATGACCCTTGCCACATAATCTGTTCATCTAAATAGAGGCTCTGCATCAAGTTCCCGGCCTAACCTTACATTTTCCTCCAACGCGATGTATGTGTGGGTTGTACAATGTTTAGGATTATATCCAAAGGTTTGTCATTTTACTTTGTACTGTTTTAGACTATGCTGTTTACAACCGACTTCAAAATAGGAGGAGGTTTTAAATTCGCATGTTAAATAGGATTAATGAAACCCGCATCCCGCTGTAGTGGAATCCACAACGAACTTAATCAGAGGTGTATTGAAGGAGGTAGGAGGTACATCTACTTTCCTCCTTAGCAAAGCAGGAGACAAGGGGAGACAAGAATACCTACGCTTGACGCGACATTCTTGAATAAAAATGGAAAGGTCTGGCGTACGATGAAATTCAATCCAGTCTTGGTGAAAATTCAATCAGATCGGTATCTGCTTGTAGTAAATGCTCTGCAATAGCTTTCAGCTATACTTCGCTTCGTTTAGGCCATGTAGAATATACCACAGGTGTAGTTTATTTTTAAAATTGTCTGTTATATTACCTGGAGTTTGTAGCGGCAGGACATTCTTTAGTGTGTTCAAGATATTTTTACCTTGTACGCACAAGAGATAAATGCAATCAGAATGGAGTAAGTACTTGTTTTAACACGGAGACGATCAAGACAAAACTGTTTATTACAGCTATATAAGCGGCGGTAGCGTAATGGCTAAGGAGTCGGACTTGCGATCGAGTGGTTGCGGGTTCGTACCCCCCCAATGCACTACTGACATGAACCCACTCCTAACACATTTCGCTTAGCTGTAGGGGTTAACGAGAATACTAGTAATGTGTGGACCCACGTTACTAGTATCCTTTTAACAAAAAAAAATTTTAAAGACCTTTTTTTTCCGACATTCGACGAGTTTCGGCTGGTAGGCAAACATTACTTTACTGAATTTGTAGACCATACATCATTGTACCACGAATCGATTCTACAGTATTCAATTCGGTGGCATGAGAACGTAAAACGCTGTTCCGTGATTTCAATTAAACTCCAGTTGGCAGGTAGACCTTTCAGAGTTCCGTGCGCAGCGTAAATATATGCCTTTAGTTAACTGCTTACCATTATAGTTGCTGTGTGTTTATTGACCAAATTACTAGTATAAGTAAAAACTTTGTAAATACTTTGAACATTAACGTTATTTCTTGAAGAACTTGAGCAAAGCTTTAAGATGTTCAAAGGCAAGTTCATCCGTGCAGACAGTCGGCAGACAAGAGCAACCAATTACAATAAATCTTTAAAAAAATAACAGAATTAAAAAGGTGAGCGGATTGTTACTGAGTTGAGTGCTAGTACCTGCTTCGCTGTGCTTCGCTACACCTCACTGCGCTTCGCAACGAACGCGCTCGAATTAATGACGAGGCGGTGGAGTGCCATCGAAATAATTGACATGTTTCCCTTCGCCAGACTTTCTTGAAAAATCTATAAGTTCAGATATGTGGTAGTTTGTTTATGGAAATTTGCTCATAAAAAATACGCCCAAGTTTACAAAATATACAACGTGTGAAGACGTGGTAATATTTTAGGAGCATTATATATAGTCGATAAATAATAGTAATGGTCAGATAAAAACATGGATATAGAAAAAAAAACCTGAAAAAGCTTTTCTTAGTGTAGATGATTTCAATGTCAACGACTTTGTTTTTTTTTCTTATTTGTAACGAAAATTTTCTGACAAATCAAACGACTATAGTTTCATTTATGTCAACGGTTGTCACCTCATTAGTGAATTTTAAAGTTCCCTTTGTCACTTTAAAAAAATGATTTCTTTTTTTATGGTATCGGGGGCAAATGTGCAGATGGGTCTGATGGTAAATGACTACCACCGCCCAAGGGCATTGGCGAAAAGCAATGTGAGCTTTGCTTCACTGCCGGTTTTCTGTGAGGCCGTGGTATCACTGCGGTCGAGCCGGCCCATACGTGCCGAGAGTACGTTCTGTATTAAAAATCACGAATTTTCCTAAAATTGTTAGTGTTTAACGTCATTCACGACCCTAAAATCTGACCACACATTTCCGTAGCAACTTGTCACTACAAATAGCTATATGACCTGGAAATTCAAATTTAAAAAACAAACAAAAAAATGTTTAAACTAAAACCATATTTCAACATCCTTTGAAGGTTGATCAAAATAGGGTAGGCAAGATGATGTATATCAAATATAAAGCCTTTCCAGATAAACCCAGTTAACACACATTTCGCTCATAAAACATAAGTAATGATTTCCTCACTATAACCAAGACGGAGGACGTGAGGGAAAGACGCACTTTTTCTATCTACGCCATTCGTTCCCACATCTGCGCCATTGTTAAGGGCTCACTACATCAATAAGCCATTCTGAGAGACGGCCGTAAAGGGGTGCTTACATTTCACAAGTATTACTCTTCACTATGTTAAAGACTTTCCGAAAATTATTTATGGTACGATTTAGGAGAAAGGACAGCGTCAATTCTCCTTTAGAAGAAGATAAAAGACGTTTCAGAAGCGAAGTTAACACGTATCCAATCTTCAATTTGTTACTATAGATTAAATATTTAAAAACAAGCATTTCCAGAGTGAAGTACGCGATCAGGTAAACGTCTCAGAGAAGGTATCTAGGATGGATTCTATGTGGAAGGTAGAAGGCTGTATCAAGATACAGCCTTCCACCTCAGATTAGGAGGCTATGTTTAAAAGTGGACTACGATAGGCAGGAAGGAACTCCTGTCATTAATTCTCTTCAGATGTCCATAATAAGTGCATGCAAGTCAGCTTTTCAGGTGCTGGGGTCACTTTTAAACTTTCTTCACAAATACACATGCATCTTGATATTCGTATCTCAGTTTCATGCAATCCTATTTCATTGGTTAATTTTGATATCTCGATAGGGCAAGGTCTTTATGATACCAACAAAACAATGGGAATATCTAAAGGTGAGCCTGGAAAATGACTCTTTTGGGAAGGGAAATATAATAAAAGGCGAAATGCATAAAAGAGGAATGAATAGAGAAATGTGGCATGAAAAGAAAAGTGTGCCTAAATATAAAACAGATTGTTTTTATTTATGTTAGATAATTATTACAATGACCATTTATAACAATGCTATCGGTCCCGGCAGTTTCACCTGCCTTTATGGTCACTACTCCTATTGGTCGTAGCGTGAAGATATATAGCCTATAGCCTTCCTCGATAAATGGGCTATCTAACACTGAAATAGTTTTTCAAATCGGACCAGTGGTGCTTTAGATTAGCGCGTTCAAGCAAACAAATAAACAAACTCTTCAGCTTTATGTGTTAGTATATATTTGTTTTGGTTGTGACGATTGAATAATAAAAAAAAAGTTATTTCATGGACCGTTCTATTTAAAATGAATAACCAGTTGTCAAATCAAAGAAAATATATACTGGGTTAGTCTAGTAAGATAATTACATTACTAAATTGTGCTCGTATCATAGTTATAAACCTAGTAAGAAAGTTATGAACCGCTTTCATCTTACTATCTTACGGCATAAAATTATACGAGTATATCTAGGGATATAACTGTATCACGGCTATAACTGTGACATATACGCACACTCATCCGAACGAATGCGAAATAAAAGGCTATAGGCTATTGTCAAAAAAAAATGGTGGTTTAAAATCCTTTATTGCGATTAATACTTACAGTTTCAATGCTGTAGTCTTCTGTAGGGAAATGATACTTTCCAGTCAGTCAGTCCGGCTCCGTCTTTAAGTCAAGATAAATCTGCTGAGCTGTAATTGCGTAAAAATTCTAAATGGATATTGTGAGACAAAATTCACATATCTTCTGTGTGTAGGCTCCTTTAACTCAACACCATATGTTTATTTATAGAGCATTAGAAAAGACAAATTCACGTTTTCTTTGAGATCCTTTTTGTAAGACAGTTAACTTTGTAAGAAAATGTGAAATTTTTAAGATACCATGGTACGTTTTATTGAGCTTGACCTAATTTGAAATAATATTGACCTAGAATTACAACATTATTCCATAGTATTTTTATATTATACTCCTTACGGGGTTGCAATATAAAATGAACAATTCTTTCTTTCTTTATTTAAAAAGACAACTCCCGCATCAGGAATATTCGTGTGTCATTTCACAAACATTTAAAACAATGGACACACATGGCTTTGAACCCGCAACACTCGGCGTGGCGTAGTGGCGAACCGACTACTTAAACCATTGCGCCGTCCGTGCAGTGAATTTAATAAGCGCTTAAATAGTCATTTATCGCAGTAATAAACCCCAGTAGGTACTACTCGGCTCAACCCCCACACCCACATTTTCTGAAGGAGTCGAGTAGATAGTTAAACCTACGTGGGGGATATTGGACAGGATAGTTGGTTAGGGATATAAAGGGATATATATAAGTGGTAGGGAGGGAGTGGGCTGGTCAGGGACAAAGGTAAAAGATGCTGGGCTCCAGTTTTACAGCACTGGTGATTCGCTCATTGAAAAAGGAAAGTTAAATACAGTCGCAGTGGTGACAGGCGGGACTCAATTCCCTCCTAGCTACCGAGTGCAGGTACTTCCCGAAGTAGCCGTGCCCGGAAAGAACCTGCGTCAGTCGGAAGGAAACGGTCCTGTGCTGCCGCCCTGCCCACTCGACGATGATCGGCTGGAGCGCCTCCACGGCGGCAAAAGGAAAGTTAAGGGAAGATAAGCAACAGCTTGAGCAGGTCAGGGATACCTGCAGCTCGAACTGGCTGTTGTCGGGAAGTCCGAGCTCTCTAACAATAGAATCAAATTACTAAACTATATAAATTACTAGCAGCGCCCCGCGGTTTCACCCACGTAAGTCCCGATCCGGTGGGAATATCGGAATAAAAAGGTTAATCCAGGTCTCCAGCTTTCTACATACTAAGTTTCATCGCGCATCGGTTCAGTAGTTTTGGCGTGAAAGAGTAACAAACATCCATCCATCCAAACTTTTACATTTATAAAATTAGTGGGATTAATCAATCAGCTCGATTTTAAAGATATTTTTTGGACTGTATTCACTTTACCAAAACTATGTGTAGTTTTGGTTATAATATTCTAATGAAATGACTCCTAGTGCTTGGGTTGTGGAGGTCTGATGGCAGTCACTTTACGTAATATCGTAGTTAGACTGGAAGCCGACCCCAACTTAACTTCGATTCCCACCTAGAACAAATCATTATGTGGTGAGCACGATAATTTGTTCTGTATCTGGGTGTAATTAATCTAAAATATGTATGTATTTAGAAATATTTAAGTATGTTTATCAGCAGTCTGGTTCCCATAGTACAGGCTCTGCCTAGTTTGGGATCAGACGGCCGTGTGTTAGATGTGTCCAGTTATTATTATTATTAACTTAGTTGGGAAAAGGCGCGGAGGATGATGATTCTAATGAAATGATATGTGTCGAGTAAAAGGAAACTGATTAATTTGGACTTAGGTGAAATAAACGAAACTTACAATGCCTTCGCAGTCGGGCAGTGAATTTGAACGTTGATTTTCAAGTGTCCTTCGTCTCTCCATATTTCTATAATAAAAACATGAAAGTTAACATTAACACGTTACCTTATAAAATGGAGGTAAAACGCTGACTCACCCTCTGCTAATGAGTTTATAAAAATGTCCATATTTTCCTGGTTTCTTCCGGCAATTACTTCATATAGTGCATCATTAAGCGCGAGAACCGATCCATTTATAAGTCTGCTGTTAATGCCTTGTTTGATTACTAGCTAAAGTGGGAAGGTTTTTGCTTAATATAATAATGATTTGATTGTCTTTTTCCCGATTGAAACATGAAGGTGCTATAAGTTTCCTTGTGACAATATAACTCCTTTGGCCTCAATCTCCATCTGTTTTTAAATAATTATAATCTGTTCTAATTATAAAGCTAAAGAATTCGTTTCTTTGACACGCTATTCTGAGCTTCACTTGTAACTAAGAATGTAAACAAATCTAAGAAGTAAATTTTAACCTCTTTCTAATGAAGTATCGAAATAAAACTTTGTATGGATATTGTGGTGATGGACTCTCCGCGCCCACTTGTGTTCTCCTGCGATTGGATTAAGAACTCTTTGGAAATGGCGCGAAGAGTCGGGCTGGCGGCCCCATACTCAAATTCGTATTTCAAATAGTTAAGATATTCGAATTGCAAGAAAGGACAATCGTCTGGCGGACTGATGTGTCAGATGTCGTGCTGAAAGCACGAAGCCTCAAAAAATATTAATTTATTTGTTTGCTCAATTATTACATAATTGTGATATTGTTATACGGAGTTCAATTTAGCCGCTGTGTTGCCTGCCTAATCTTTTACTTACTCTCCACATAATATACATCCGACGAACCCAGTACTAACTTCTACCTGGGTTGCTGCAATATGTAGTTCGGATCACAATACAAAATTTGGCATCTTAGAGCTGATCTGAAGATAGGGCCAGGAGGTATAAAAAGGAACTCTTCAGTGCCTATTTTACATTTTTTTTTGTTCACCATTAAAGCGTTTTTTTTTCTGTTTGACTAAGTTATAATTATTTGGTTGAACGTGCTACTTTCGTGTAGTAGTTCATTTATTGACGAAGGTTTATAGGCTACTTAACATCACGCTACGATCCTTAGGAACCAAGCAGTGACCATAATCGCGTGTGAATCTGAGGGTTGGTAAATGATAATAGTGGCCTTTTTATAATAGTTCCAGTGCCAGGTCATGCCAGGTCAGGTCATGTTTTATTCCAGGCGTAAGTCATACATCAGCACGCTGGTCTAGTGAGGGTGTGCAGACATGTTTCAGAGAGTGTTATGGTAAACGTTGAGGTATGCAGGACTTCTTTATAATGTTTTCTTTTGTAATCTATTTGAACTTTGAGAATTACTTTACTTTGTATTGTACCTTGTGAATACACCTGTTGTTAGATAATTTAAAAACTCTAAGGTATCAGTGTCATGAACTATATTAAATAAAATTAAAATACAAAACAAAAACTCGTAAAAGTACAATAATGTATGCCGATGATGACGGCAATTATATTATTTATATTCAAAAATTTTTTTGATTTTTTTGTCTTATAATAATAAAAACTAACATAACGATGGCACGGTTTGTAGCTTGCAATGATTACTATTTATCTATCTTTAAAAGCTTAACCTCTATTCACCGTCGTGCAGCTCAGTAAAAATAAACATATTTCTGTAGATCATTTATATGATCTAAGCATATATCATAGTAGGGCAAAAACATGGAGATGCGACATTGCATCTGTTAAACTGGCGACCCAAGTCAGACCCTTAATTACTAAATCCTATTAATAGTTATGATTTCTTATTATTCATTGGTCAGCGGCACGGATCTATTAAATCTAAATAACATAGCAAATAGCGTTAGCATAATTAATTCAGTTCCCTTTGAGCCCTGACCTTCGAACATTGCCCAGATACATCACTTTAAAGTAAAGCTTTTTTTATGGGACAGGAGGCCAACGAGCAGACGGGTCACCTGATGGTAAGTGACTACCGCCGCCCATGGGCACCTGCAAGTCAAGAGTCACAAGTGCGTTGCGGCCTTTAAGGATGGAATAGGGTAAAGGGGGGGGGGGAGAAAGGAGGGGCGAGGGTAAACTGCACTCAATAGATTCAAGCTTCCCGCAAAGCTGCCGGCAAAAGCGGGAGTGAGACAGGCCCTGCCGGTGCTCACGAGTTACGGCTGTCAAGCTAGAATGTAATTTGATTTTATTGATGCTGCATAAGGCTTGAGGTGAGAAACATGCGTGATACTAAGTACTCCAAGGTAGCATTATGTTTAAAATACCCTTATAATATAAATAAATATACAATGTCGGCCTCACTATACGAGATTAGTTTGCCTTATCCTATCTTGTCCTGTCTACCTTGAGTAACGTGGTGGCTTGAGGGGAAAAAACCCAAACTTCATATACCTACCTACATATATTTTTATACACACAACTGAATATTGGGTTTGCCAAAATGAATTTAGTACAAAAGATATTTTTTTTACATTAAAATGAATTATAATGTACTTTTTACAAGTACAGAAGGTAAGACCGCAAATAAATTCAAATATTTAAATACAAGTTCAGAATCCAGCATATACCAAAAAACGAATTTCAACGAAATATGAAAAACTAAATGCTTAATGACATGTGTCAACATTGCCACGATAACGTCATAATCTTATTAATATCATAAAGGCGAAAGTAGTTTGTGAGGATGGATGGATGGATAGATGTTTGTTACTCTTTCACGCAAAAACGGCTGAACAGATCTCTATTAAATTTGGCACAGAGATAGATTATAGTCAGGAATAGCACATAGGCTACTTTTTATACCGAAAAAATGTACTGTAATAAAATTTCCAAGCGAACGAAGTCGCGGGTAACAGTTAGTAGGTATGATATATCTTTAGAACTGGAACCAGGATAATTTAAAAAAAGCTTTCATTGTGAATTGTCGTGAGAACCGAACGTGTGTAACAAATTTCAGCACGATAGCTTCGGTGGAAGTGGGTGAAATATTGATTGCAAAATTCCAGGACACACATACACGTGAAGTTAAATAAAAGTTTTTAAAAATACTGTGCCCGAGGGATAGAAATATAAGTTTTAGATGATCGTCCGCCATAACCAGTCGGCCTACGGACATAAATAAATTTTCAACATGCTGCTTAGAGTACATCTAAATTAACACGAGCGAAGCAAAGATGGTATAACTTTAATTAACATTTTCAGACAAACATACATTTAAGTTATAATATACAAGTAATGTTACAATATCAATCAGTGGTAGGCAGTTTAGCGAGGAGGTGTGAGCGACCGCGACTGGTATGCGACCGCAGACTCCTCATCTACGCAGCGCAGACGGAATTCCACACATTTCAACTATGTTCCTATAGCTTAGTATATCTTGTCACATTGATTACACTGTGTTTATATTACCTAACGTGTCTACAGATAGGAGGACGTAGACATGTAAGGTCATTAAGTTTTTTAATGTGAATTTGTTTGTTTATTACGAGATTATTTTCACGAGTTCACTGCTCCAACTGGTTATCATGAAATTTTGCATGTCAGGGGTACAAAACATAACTTCAATGTAGAAGTAGTAACTACATTCATTTTGTCACCTCAGTTTTCTAGAATGGTCTTTCTTTAACGCAAAACCCGTATTTTGCATGTAGAGTGTAATTAAAGTATAATAAGTATATCCAAAAGCGACTTTATCACGAAAACCAATATATTCGGGCAATGGTACCTATGCTTTAAAAAATTGTCCATAAAATGGCATGGCAGAAGAATATAGAATAATATAGAAGGATAGCATAGAGCATCAAAATAGTGGCATAATAAATTTTGTAGTGGCATGACATAAAGCCGCATTTCTCCTCAAAAGCTCCCCATCGCTCAAAAACTTGCGTCCCATCAGTTGTTTTTGTACAAACGGGAATAGTGCAAAGTCTCATGGCGCTAAATCCGGATTATAAGGAGGGTGTCCCAACAATTTGATTTCAACTTGGTGCAAAAGCCAAGTATCGAGTCTTGAGTTTGGTCGTTAATTTTTTAAGGTTTCTAAAACTTGAGGTAAACATTCCTCTGTAAACCATGCAGGAGTAACAGTCTTCCCTGTATCAAGCACAGCAGTAGTCAATATTCCTATCGTAATGAAAAATACAGCAACCATTCGGGACATATTAAATATCAGTGGTTGTTCATCTTCCAAACTATATTCTATGATTTAGTAAAAATCTCGAAATAATACAGCTAGATTACGAGTCCACGAAGTTAGATCGGCCGTCTTCAACATTTTTTTTTCATACCACGAGACCAAGTCTTCCAATCGAAGGAGGTTACAAGCGACGTGGAGACTCATCACAACACGAGCTGCGGCCCCACGGCGGCACCGAACTCCTGCCTGCCTCACACAGTCCCTATCCGGTGGGAATGTGCCAGCATTATACCATTTTTTTAAATATATGATTGACATTTTACATTTACCCGCTGCTCCCTCAGCGCATCAGTCCTTAAGTGCGTACCCAGAGTGAACCAAGTTTCCGTACTTTCAATAGTCGTGAAAAATAGAGAAGGGTTTCCTCGGTCTGTCGATATATCACACGTCGGTAGTCCTCCAATAATTTTCATACAGTCTGTTTTTATCGGTAGTCACTTCTAACGGCCTGCCAGAACATATGCATCGACCTCCAAGTTACAATTACCGCTGTTGAATTGTATATGTTACCGTTCTATGGTCGTTGGAGATGGACAAGTTCCCTCAGTGCACTACTTATTAAAACGAATGTGTAAGAAACAGTCTCACAACCAATATAAACTATGAAAATCACTAACAGTAACTGTCAAGTTGTTCGTACGTTGTTATTTCTACACTTTTATAACCCCACTATACATTAATATTTATCAATCGTCCAATAGCATTGCGTTACCGGTATAACCAGTCAAAATAATGTCTATTAACTTATTTTTATTAAATAGTGAACTGTGTTATCATCTATTATAGTTTGTCCCTATTTTTAATAAAATAAATAAGAGTTTTTGATGTAGCGACAACAAATGTCATAACGAGAGAAGCCCACCATTTTCATTTAGAAAATTTATTTTAAATACGAACAAACTGTTCCTTGCCTTTAAATAAGTTTTTATCTTTTAATATTACTTTTTAAGGTCAAAGGTTCAAATCACAATATTATGATATCTAGTTAGCATACGACAAAACTTATGTAACGCTCTACGTATATTCCTTAACATTATCAACATATGTCTATATATCAGTAAATAGATATGTCTGATATGTGTTAAATTTGTTTAGATAATTGCCGTTTGTGTGTACTCAAGTATAAGGCCGCAGGTGGCGACATCTATCGTCATTCACACGGAATTGAACACGTTTCAAATTAATTAATTATATGTAAGGAACTTGAGTGAAGTATTTTGATATGTTTTGTGTACCACCGCTGCTGACGATATGTGAAACTTTAAACCAGAAATTTAATTTAGCAAATCTTAAATAAGTGTCTTGTTAAAAATAAATTTTAATAATAATAAATACACCTCACAAACTAGGCCGAGCCTACTACTATGTATCTGTCTGATAAACATACTTATATATTACATAGGTACTAGCTGACCCGGCAAACGTTGTCTTGCCATGTAAATTGTTTCTAATGAATGTTTTGGTAGTTAAATAAAAAATAACTGTCTTATTGTAAGTATGTAGGGATGGGGTCTATGACTGAAAGAGGAATGGAGCGCTGTGGACGATGACGGCCTATAAAAATAACAAAACACCAACCATTCATTTTCTTAATTCAATGTACTTCATTAACTTAACTGACATATTTAAAGTTTGATCTCTCAAAACTGTGTAGGGTATAAGATAATAAATCTTATTGTGTGAGAGAGACAGGAGACCGGCTTCTTTCTCATTATTACTCCGTGCTGTTTGCTCGGTGAGAGGTGACACCTGTAGATGCCTGGGGGGGTTAACTGATCGTTTGATAATTGATCAGTTATCGACCACTGAGAGAGGAAGATTTCAACTTTAAAGTTGCAATATTGACTGGACGGCAATCAATTATTACAATCGATTATAACAATCGCATTTCCTGTTTTCACTGGGTTAACCAAATAAAAAATTATCGTACCACAATGATTAATCAATTGCCATATTGCAACCCTATTGCGCATCTGTGGATGAAAGTAGAAATACTAATATAGCTATTAAAAAATAGGGGTTGGCCGTAAAAAGGTGAAAATTTAGGGTTATAATAAGTATTTTTTGACGCCAAATCATAAAAAAAAATGTTAGTCCAAAAACTAAAAAATAAATCTGGAGAGGGCTACCCTTATCACCTAGGGGTAAAAAATACACAAAAAATTTCATAAAACTCGGTCAAGCCGTTTCGGAGGAGTTCGATAACAAACAGGGTGACACGAGATTTTATATACTAGAATATACAAGTACAAGACAAATTACACCCATAGATAAAATTAAATTATACACAGAACAAACGATCGTGTCATCAGTCAGATCAGTGTGATCATACAATCATTTGTCCTACGACCTCTGGCTCAGCAGTCAGGACAGCAAGACAAACAGGCCTGTAAAAGTGTTTTAAAAAGTAAGTTTTAAATATGGTCACTGCTCCGCTCCTATTCGTCGTAGCGTGATGTTATATAGCCTATAACCTTCCTCGATAAATGGGCTATCCAACACTAAAATAATTTTTCATTCGAACCACTAGTTCCTAAAATTAGCGCTTTCATCCAAACAAACAAACTCTTCAGCTTTACAATGTTAGGTATAGATTAAACAATACGTATTATACATGTATACTTGTATCAAAATAATATTTTTTTTGAATATTGGTTGTATAGTCTATGGTATATTTAACATATATTATATTATTTGTTAGTTTATAACATGCAATTTGTCTTGTAATAATATGTATAAACTAGGTGGACAAAGCATACACTAAACCGTAATATAATGCATTAAACTAAAGTTAACTTTTTTAAAAACACCCTATATTTAATTAAATCAGTAGTAACTTGTGTGTGTGTGTGTAAGTGAACTTTGTGTAGACAGAAGGCTTTATAATATAAACAATTTCTGTCTAAAGGCAAAGAGAAAAAGACGTGATGTATGTCTAGACTTCAAGGTTAATTTTAATGAATGAATAAAAATGAAATGAATGAATGAAGTGGTTATGTTGGAGTCATATTAGTATGTTGTATGACAGTAGTAGTAGTACTTCGTTGCGAACTACATAAAAAACGTTGATTTATGACAACCAATATGTTATTGGCAGTTCTGGATTAGTTTCAAGAATTGAATGGTTTCAACTGCCCCAAATTCAATTTAATGGCACTTCATTCATCAGCAGGAGTTTAAAAAACATGGAAATTGACAGTATCTTATCTTGGGGTCCATAGTTGCAGGAACTCAGTCGTAAAGTTTTCGCTTGAGTGGGATCTTAGCGTTGAGTAACTTTCTTACAACTAACTTTTAAACTTTCGCGCTCCATGATATAACTATGTATTTACTGGAATTAACACGATCACGAAAAGGTATTACATCCCTCTGAATTGACGTTTCGACCAGGTTGCACTGGCTACCAGATCTGCGTTTCCACAAGCACATCTTCTTCCAATGCTCGACTATGCCGATGTCAGCTATCTGAATGTCACTGAAGCGCAACTTGATAAGCACACATTTTTTTTATAAGATTCATATATTTGCGACGAAAATATGATCACGTTTCACAATTCCATCAAAAGCTCAAGTGGCATCCAATCCGATCTCGTCGAATCCTCATCTCCTTATTTTACTTGACAACATCTTATTCAACCCTAAAGTCCCATTTATTTATGTTTATCAGCAGACTGCTTGAACAGTAAAATATTGGTCAAAAATTTTTGTGGACTGCTGTGGCATCTCCTGTCTGAAATCTTCAGATGATCTTAGACATTTTTCATGTGTGTCATGAAGGAACCTAAACCATTTTTTTTCAAATAAAATAATAATAATAACTCGACACATCTCACACGCGGCCCGCCCTAATGGCCGTATCTTTTGATAACGTTGACTTAGAAGCTTATTTTTTTTACAGCTTCAAGAGAGCTCAGACATAAGTATTTGGTATTAATTTCAACTTGATGCGTCCACGTCTTCCTGAGAAAAAGAGTCTATACAAACAGACCGACAGACGGACTTGTTGTCCGTCTGTCCTAGTAGAGATCCTAAAAGGGTTCCTTTTCTTTCTTTTGAGGAACGGAACCCTAAAAACACGGTCCAGTTTTCATAGCTAAATTAATCGACACCGGTCCCGATTCTATTGTACACTCGACTAAACTAAACCCTGACTTAATTTCTTCATATGAAATTAACTTTGTCATCTTCGTAACAAGGTCTATTTGTTACTGGTATCTATTTCTCAGCGCCACTAAATTTCACTAAAACCTATCAACATATACTCAACTTTATTTCCACGCAGCGAGAGTCCCCATTTATTCAAAAGCCGTATAATTGCCGTATAAAACTTGTTCAAAACGAACTAAGATGACGTTATTTTAATCGACACCTACGAAGACGCTTACTAAAAATACAGAGCAAAAAAGATGGCATTCAACAGATAGCGGCTCTCGCTACGTGGTGTTAAGGTTTATTTAAGCATGTCAGACTTTAGTCGACAAATAAATTACTTATTTCGATAGCGACATATGTTACCTACTTGTTTAAATTTGAAATAAGACCTTGTTTCAAAGTTTTTCTTCATACAAAATGTAAACCTTGTATAGGTTTACATTTTGTATGAAGAAAATTTAGTCAATTATAGTCAAGAGAGTATTACAACAGAATTGACACCACTGTCAATGGTACCGAACCTAGCAAAATAAGGAAAATGTCGGTTGGTGACCGAACTCTAAATTTAGGCTCCATAACATGTTTCCTTTGCACGAACGTTTATTCAGTGAGATAATTGCGAAATAACTCATGATAGTTGGTAGCAACACTATGGGAAAGCGAGCTGCGGTTGGTCGAACGACAGGTATTGATGACGTCATCATTCAGCCCGCCAATCCGGGCGCGCTAAACTGATTTCAGTTTTAGATTAGTTCCAAATTCGAATTTGTAATTGTCGGCTTGTGTTCTAAACGGGTATTGAATGGTTTAATAGAGTTCTAGAATGACTTCGTTGTTTTGTTTCTACTTCTGTCTTTGAAATAAATGATGATGATTCCTTGCAGTGATAGCTGCGGTAGCCATGTAGATCCCCAAACATTCGGCCTGGCTCTGAGGTCTTCTCAGAGGACCTAAATATAAAAACAACAGCCACTCTAGGTACCCATAATATATTTTAAATGTAATTGTAGTCAATATTCATATTATTTACTCCAAAACGGTTGCGATCTATTACCTACACGGAGAAATAAGCATGCGCAATCTGTTTTACCCAATGACAGTCTCATACGCAGTTGTTAGTGAGATTCCGAACTTTCAATTTAAAAATTACTTGTCCGGAAATAGATTAGCAGGAATCAGTTGCTGTTTCATCACTATCTGTTCTGCTCAATCGTGATAAAGTATTTCAAATGCATACAAACTTAAAGGGTTTTTATTAAGAGCGCTCGAATTTTGAAATGAAATAAAACACCTGTGTATATTGCCACAATCTTTATTTTATTGTAAGGGACATTCGATGACATTACATATTAAATATAATTTCAGCCAAATGGCCGCCGCAACTCCACCGTAGGTGGTGTATCCTGGTAGACCAGTTTTGGACGACTAATTTCATGGAGAACGCCAGTATGTTGGCCTTCAGGGCTGCATAGACCAGAGATATTACGTAGCTATACAAAAAGTAGTAGAGCGGTTTTAAGTCACACAATCTCGGTGACCAGTTAATGTTGCCACCACGCAAGATGACGAAGACCTCGAACTTATCATCGAATAAATTCAATGTTTCCCGTGCAGTATGAGAAGTTGTGCCGTCTTGTTGTTGTTTAAGAGATCCATACCATCTATCGAAGACCACAAAAAAATTGTTATCACCGTCCGATATCGGTCCCCATTGAACAGAGGCGAGCAGAGCATTGATTTGGATAGGTAGTCATTTTTTAAAACAATTTCAACGCGTTATTGAAGCGTAGAGCTATGAATAACTAAACGCTTCAATAACGCGTGAAATATTAAGACTAAATAAGCAATGTTGCCAAATTTGACAGCTATCGCTTTTCCAAGATGGCCGCTATACGTTGTCAAAGTTCGAGAGATCCTATTTAAATACCCTATACTTGTATGGATATGCGGTCATCATAGCCTGTGGTGTCTTCCACCACCGCAGCTATGACCTGTGAAATTGAAACGCTAAATCATTCAGTCTTTTGTAATAATGCAAAATAAATCCTTAGATGATTGACATAAAAAAGTAAGACGTAGGTATTTGATCATGTCTAGATTTGAATCAACTTTTATTCAAAGCCTATTTCTTCTAATGCAGACAATAGAAAGTAATTCTTCAAATATTAAATACAAAGCTTTGATCTTTTGTAATATGATATTCTCAAAGAAAAAAAGCGTGTACAATTTTATTCAATACACTTAGAAAACTAAGATACTATTATGAGGATGAATAAGTTATAAAATGCTACCGAATGTTAAGAAAAATCATTACTCAAGCACTCAAGTTGTGAAATGATATACTTTTTATTTGGGGGTCTCGTCGAATACATTCGTGAATGCTTTGGGGATAATAGATAGATGGATAACACTGCACGTATGGGCCGGCTCGACCGGAGCCGCAATGTAATCAATTAAACAACATTTATGCAATCAGCTGCTTCGACGACACCATACGTTGAAGGTCATTCACCGTACCGCACAAAAAGAATACCGTGTACATTGCGTAGCGCCAAATGAAACTAATGACTAAAAATCCTTAATTCCACATTTTTATGATGAACTGACTTTTATGTATGTATTGTGATAAGTATAAACACAAAAAGATTTTTGTAAGTTTTTTGCGCAGCTCAAACTAACACGTTGTATACAATACATACGTACAGCATACCTAAAGTGATAAGTAGTAACAATAATTGTGTGCAGTCCTGTGAATGTCAGAATAAATGTTTTTCTTTCTTTCTTTCTTTCTAACAACCTACAAATATTAATATAATTAAAGTGAAAGGTAATGTTTCGAAACTATTTTTGTATAATGGTGTGCTCGCCTAATGAACGCATTTCACAAGCGTACAGCTTGAACAGTAAAATATTGGTCAATAAATTTTGTGGACTGCTGTAGCATCTCCAGTCTGAAATCTTCAGATGACCTTAGGTATTTTTCATGTGTGTCATGAAGGAACTTAAACACAATCTCTGGGTCAGTAGTCAGGATCACTAACCACTAGGCTCTGGTGGTTAGTGATCCTGACGGTCTAGTGACTAGACCAACAGGCCAGGCCAGTTTAAGTCTTTGATAAAAATGATATGAAGGTTGAGGTTCGGAATTACATATGTAGCGCATCTTTATTATAGGCATCATCATGTCTCAACAACTAGGCCAGTGGAATTGGACAAAAAGGGGCTAATTTGTTAAATGAAAATAAATATATAAAAATGGAGCATCAGAATTTACGTGAAGTTAAGTTATTATTTTGGGAGCTTTAAAGCGTCTGCAAAGCAATACGGCCGACGGAAAGTATCTGGGAGTATTGTCGACTTATTTTTAACGATATTGTCTAAAATATACGTGAAAATCAGCTTGGAGAATTTACGTGAGGTAAGTAATGTTTTTATGTACCTTCATTACCTGCTACCTGGAAATTGGCCGTCTAACCAAGCTAGCAGGTAGGCATGCGATCATAGTACATACTAACACTACTCAATCGTCTGCATTTCGTTCGAATACGTGACGTTTGGCGGCCCTGGGATCTTGGACTATAGTAATTGTATACAAATTTAAAAAAAAAAATGTGCCTAACATAAGTAGAAGAAATAAATGGCTATTTGTTTATTAATAACAATTAGCGCTCCAAATTTTAGATATAACTTGTTGAATACTTACATTTTGTTAATCTATGCTCAGTGATGCAAAAATAGCCTTCCGAACAGGTACACAATCATTGAAAATTTATAATAATTTTGTGTTTAAGCGGGCGATGATATTTTTCGTCCATGCCAAACGGTGCTTGAAAACTCAATAGAGCTACTTCAAATTGAAAATGAAAAAAAAAGACTATCTCAGTCATATATAACTCGATATTCACGTTTTTTTTTTTCAATCTGGGGTAGCGCGTGCATGTTCTATCGACTGGCATAGTCAAATCAACAAATTGTAATATAATAGCTTTTTACTAGATGAAGCAAAAGATCCATTTTTTTTTAAATATTTATCTGTCTGGATATCTATTTGTTTCGGGTACTCTCCGGAACGGGTGGACCGATTTTCACGGGACTTTTACTGGCTAAATAGCTGGTGTTATAAGGTGTAACTTAGTTTACTTTTATTTTGGAAAAATAATTAGAGTTCCGTAAATAAAAATGTATACACGCTTGGCACATCAATGCGTAATACATTACATTCCTTAATAGAAAAAAGACCTTGGATTCTGGTTAATGAATGAATAACAAGTTATTTCGACGAAATATAAAATTTCTACATTATCAGTATGTCCAATTAAACGGTAAATTATATTTTGTGTTCAATGGTTTATGCTTAGACTTTAATTAGTGGGTATATTTTATCACTGTACGATGATGAATGGCGTAGATGTGACGATAAATATGCGGATGAAGCCAGGATTGGCGTGGTTGGTAATCGGCGACGTCTGTGTCATTAAATGCGTAATATAAATATTACGTTTGATTACGGATTTTACCGACAATAATAAAATGAAAACATAGTTGATGACCTCTGCGGCGTGGCCGGTGTTGCGGTAGCGCATTTGGCAGCAACTTCCGTGGCTATGGCATGTATTCGATTGCCGCTTCATGCAAATATTTGTGTTCGTTTTTATCAATCAACAATAGGTACAAATTAATAAAATTGAAGTGTCTGTCTGTAATGTCAAAATAATAGTTATTTTTTAAGCTCACACATTTATTTGCATGCTAAATATGCCTAAAATTCAGTTGTTAAAATTTTTGTCTGTCTGTGTGTTTGTTCCGGCTAATCTCCGGAACCGGTGGACCCATTTCCATGGGACTGCTGTTCCAGGGTCTCTCCTATTTTAGGCGCAGGATGGCACACCGTGTGGTTTCAGTCGGTTCGATTCCGACACACCGCCCCACCGAAAACCCTGGTGGGGTGACGGCCCGAGGGGTTTTCCACAGGCACAAAAAAAATATAGAAAATTAAATTTAAAATTATTATTTCAATTAAACCAATCGTAGGTATTTTTGAATTATCAGGAGTAGGAGTCAGTCAGTAAAGGTCAGTATAAGATAGCGCTGATTGATGTAATATATTATTAAAAAAAAAAGACAAACTTGAGGCGTAAAATAAATTATTTTATTGATGCAATAGATTTCTAACTAATAATTATATTGTTATCTAATCATATTATTACTTTACACATTGTATTATTATTTATAAATAATTATTTTATAGACTGCAATTGTGGCAAACGCGCATACGGTTGCCTTGCTGTAAGCGGATTCCGTTTTCTATCGCGACGTTTGTATTCGTGTAAAAATTTTCCCTTCTTTACTCTTATAAAACGAAGAATCTGGGATCAGAATTATGAATTTTGATCTTTTTTAAAATAAATCATTATATGCCTACCGGAAAGACACAGCGTTGATGTGAAGAAGCTGCTTGTGATTTTCCACTTTTCTACGTAAATAGCTCAAAAACATACCTTTCTGTCTTTCTTTCGTATAATAGTTACCCAGACTCACAGCAGGGGGCGCCTCTGGTCATTTCTTATCTGTGCGCCCGATGACAGTTTGACATAGCGTTTGTGATTTTAAATCAATATAATTATTTAAATGATTCGAGAGAGTTGTTTTTTTTTCGTACATATTACGTTGTAAGTTACTATAACAGTCTTCTAAACAAACTATTTAATTCATTGTAATTTAAAAAATAGAACTTGCATTCCAAATATTTGAATCGTTTAGCGACTCAATAAACCCTCACAGCTGGTTGGTTGCATATTGATGACGTCATCACTCTCCGGGCCAATCAGCACTAATTCTGATGAATCGCCTTTGGCCTCTGACATGGCTGACTGAATTTTGAATATTGTATGAAATATTAAATTCGCTGTGTGATAGTATTTGACAGGGACTATTGCAGTGTCAGAGCTTGTCGATTCCAGTAACATTAATTATTAAATTGTTGTTATAAATTTGAATATAGAAGTGGTTATTAAGCGTGTTGTTGTTGGTTGTGTTTTTTGTGGAATTGAGTTGCTTTTTAAAATTATTCATATGAAATTCTTTTTAAATATAGGCTAGTTCTTTTTTTTTAAATAGGCAGTGTTGCACTTCCGCTCAAATGCACTTGCGTACGTCTTAACTCTAAAAGTACTTATATCAAATAAAAAAATCTTGGTGGTTAGGATGTCTGATGTTAATATGAATTCATGGAGTCGAAATAAAGTTAAAGATATTATTGACTGGCCTGTTGGTCTGCAGCCAGAAGTCGTGGGTTCGATTTCCACCCAGGAGAAATAATTGTGTGACGAGCATGATCATTTATTCTGTGTCCGGGTTAAACTTATCTTCAATATGTATGTATTTAGAAATAGGTATATAAGTATGTTTATCAGCAGTCTGGTTACCGTAGTACAGCCTGTGCCTAGTTTGGCATCAGCATCAGTATCAGTTTGGGATCAGATGGCCGTGAGTGAGATGTGTGAAGTTATTATTATTATTATCACTTTTTATCCATAATTACATTATATAGGTACTAAATATATATATACAATATAATATATATACATCTAAACATAAATAGAATTTAGTTATTATACCTAAATTCTATTTATGTGACAAATTGAAGTGAAATTTCGAGATTTGTAAACATATTTATGTTTCCTGGCCGTAGATTTGAGCAGGTTAGGGCACTTTTGGTATGGGGAAAAAGCACTGAATCCAGTCCTACGACTGACAGTTTTATTTTTTATTTTTACTTGGCCACGAGCTATTAAAAATGCCTTCTGAATGTATTTTGAAGTGAATATGAGAAATGCTTTTTTAATACTTCTAACTTTTATCGATAAAACTAAGATACCAACAGTAAACCAACAATAATGAACAGGAATACCTGTTATACGAATTGCTGTTTATAACTATATAACACTATACTAGTAATACAAACAAAGAAAATTTTATACTAATACTTTTATAATTACGAAAGCTTTAATGTATAAAACTTTTATGTATAAAAACAAGTGTACCCACCAACACTGCTCTGCGTAAAACAGACACCCGAGCAAACATAACTCAGCAATAAAACGGTCAAAACTGAAAAACAGAATGGCCACTGTTGTCTAGACACAATTTGATTTAATCGCCCATTTTCTAAAGGTCTATTTTGCAGGATGTGAGTACCAGAACATAAAATTATTTAACAAGGTTTCTCTGTAACAAAAACGTGAAGAATCTACCCTTACCATGGATATACACTCCAAAAAAGATAGAACAAAAATACACATGTATATGGTTTTGAGAAAAAGGCTCGAGTTCCATTCTCTTCGATGGGATGAACTTAGTAAAATTAGGGGTCTACCGCAAGTACCGTCTACCGTATCATATTTTCAAAACAGATATTTTCGGGACAGACATCAAATAAATTCCGGTATTTTCCATATTTTCCGGATTTGAAGAAGTTGTAGATATCACTACGTTTAAGTTAGTAATACTAATAAAGTATATATACATTTTAAGACATTTTGGTGGTTAGGTACAAGGTTTCAAAGGATAAAAAGAATGGTTGGAATAATATTTTTTTAAACTTTCATCGAAAAAAGACACCTTAAAATCTATTTACTAGTAGCGAACATATCGCGTAACACACAAGTTAAAAAAGTTTTTTGAAGTCGGTTAAAAATATAAACAAAAGAAAATAAAACAATTAACTTCATGCCAAAATTGTTAAACTTGTTTAAATAAACTTACTCCATTAAATATTCAAGCTTACATACATTTATCACTTTCCTAAATTCCAATCGAGAACCACGAGTAGTATTAATCGACTCTGGCTTGCAGCCAGATACTATTCATCTCCATTACCGCTTTCAATGAATGTGAACGATGCAAAAAACTTTATATTCAATGTATTTAAAACATGGGTAAAACGCATTATCCTATGGGCAAGGGGTGGGCAAATTCACTTAATACTACTCTGTAAAATTAAGGTGTGATATACGACTTTTGTTATTGAGTTACATCGTAATGAAAATTGCTGAGTAGGGTGTGAAATGTATGTGTTTAAGTAAAGTGCCTCGTAATTTAACCGATTTATTTATTTTTATTGTTATATTTGTAGAGCTTACCTATAAATTTTTGAAGTGAAAACTTTTTTAGCGGCGTTGTGCACTTTTTGGGATTGGTAAAAAATGTTAAACTTGCATCTGGACACGTGACCTGATTGAAAATTCGTAAAACGGAGCCGAGTTTCTTATATTTAAAAAAATATAACATTTGAAATTCAAACATTTATGAGCGGCTAAGAGCGCAGAACTTCCAGTGTACCCTCTGTTACATTTAGATATGTTTTTACCTACTTTTTGTTTTTAACCTAATTATATAAATATAGATGTGTGTATGTGTGTGTGTGTATGTATATGCAAATACATTGTGAAGTTATGTTTTCACTTCTGACGTGCAGTCGACTGACTGCTTTTTTAGGCGTTTTAGAGTTATTGATTTCTTTTTCTCTTTTCGTCATCTTTTAGTTGAGTTGAGAAGGTTCCTCCGAATTTTCATAAGAAAATCTAATTTCCCAATTCCATCCCCTTACATGTCCCATCCAATTTTTTTATAAAATATAATGCAAGTCTCAATAAAATGCAGTAGTTTAGTCTCCTTCCTCATCACCTTTCTCTTCTTTGTCAAATTCGCTTTCTTCCTCGGCAGTTATTATTGAGTGGCTAGTGCTACTACGACCATTTCTGATCTTTTATAGCGCACTCTTGCTTTCTAATTCACTGCTCAGACTTATGGCTTCGAGAAACCTTCAGATCTTATTAGCAGTGATTGTTTGTATTGTCTGCGGTTGCATAATCTGCAACCTTAAGTTAATACTTCGGTACCGCATTAGTGGTCCACAAGAACATAGAATATGCATTACAGTTTCTTCTACCTCTCGGCAGAATCTACATGTTGTGTTTTCGGTCCACTTTAGGTTGAACATGCGTTTGTTCAGTAGAGGCAGACAATATCGTAGATGGGAAGATGATATCAAAAAGGTGGCAGGAATTAGTTGGATGGGAAAAGCCAGAGATAGATCATTGTGGAGAACACTTGGGGAGGCCTACGCTGGAAAGCAAGACGATCAAGAAACCGGTGTCTAATGTAGAAAAAAAAATTACATTTTCATAATATACTATTTGTAAAATTTTGTTGTACTAAGTAAATGGAAATAAGTGGAAATGCTACTTAAGATTGTTAATAAAGGCTATTATTATTATTGTTCAGTATGCAGTGTCCGGTGAGTGAGTGAGAACAGTCGTAGTCTTCCATCTCTTAATTGCCATTAATTTGTATCGGGCATTAATGATTGATTTAGCTCGCTGTTTGGCGATGCTGCAGAATGGTTCCGGTCCATGCTGTTAGTCGTCTGCTCCAGCTCTGGCGAGTTGATCGGCTTTTTCATTGCCGTGAATATCTGAGTGATCTGGTACCCATCTTAATGTAATTTTATTTGATTGGCTGTCTGGGTTGATGTACATGTGTTGATGTCTTACTTTTCTATCCTGAGCTCCTCCTCCTCGGCAGTTGCATTCTGGTACTGTTGGTTTTCAGTTACCAGATCGTTTATTAAATTTTTTAAAGATAAATAAAAAAAAGGAAAAATATTATTACTATTAATACTTTTGGTTAAAAGTCAAAATATTTGTTTGTACGATGTGTTATCCGAGATATTGCTTTGTGGCGAAATTAATATGCAAAGTAGGTTGCTAGAAGTCCCAGTAAGGCTTGGTTTATATGGCGTATGTCATCTTACTGTGCGAATAATTCTACCAGAGCAGTCTTAATCCGGAATAAAAACATTGCTTTCTGTTTGTGTAATCAGATGATCAATGTAATTGAGTCTGAATTTGTTCATACTTTGTTGACTTACACAGTCATTAGTTTAATTGAATACAATTTCACTAAATGATGCGATTTGAAATCTCTTACAACGATTTGAAATTATAGGACCACTCTGGAAATATAACCATTTTAGAAAAACAGAATAGTTAAAATCTATTAACGAAATCTGTCAAATTTGACAGATTTCGGAGGAGGAGCTTGAGGAGGTTCTCAATTGAGAACCTCCTCCTTTCATGAAGTCGGTTAAAAGCCTTCATATCAAATAAAATGTCAATATATATTTATTTTAAGAGTAAAGAAAGAATAGCATGAGAAAGTTTTCGTGGTTCGTTATGTTTCCGAAGTTGTAACGAAGAAGTGTAAATATTTAAATTAGATTCAAGATTATTCAACTGTAGCGTTAAGCGTTCATGCGCTTTTGAAGTTATAAGTATTAGGATGCAGTACTTGAAGTATATCACGATTTTATTTCTAAATATTTTAGTTACTTTTGGTACAATATATTATAATATTTTTTTATATAATTATTTTATTTTCAAGTTTTTATGTTTTTTTAGTTTCTTTTTTTCAACGTGTACTGTATCTATAATACAATTGAGGGGGTTGTATAATAATATCCGAAATTTTGTGGCGGCGGCCATCTTACATATACAATGATACTTAATACTATTTGTATTGTCATCAGAACTCAAGGTGTGTACCAAATTTCAGATCAATCGGTCAACAGGAAGCGGTTAACATTTTAAATGATCTAGATTTGAGATCTAGATTTGATCCAAACAAGGCAAGTGATGTTTCCCAGGTAAGTCTCAGACTATTATTATTTATTATAATTTAAACGCGTGTGACGTCTAATAAGTTGTGGATCAGTCACTAATATCGGACTCAAGTTCAAGACGCGTATAATTACACCGACACCTTCTGATATAGGTATTTTAGGCACTCGGAATACTAACATTCTTCTTCTTCAAATTTAAGAGCTAGGCTCTTGTCGTTAGTGTAACGTGCTTCTTAAGTAATCTGGAGCTCTATCATATATTTGATGTGTAAATTGGGATTTTATCGCGATAATATTTATAAGATAGGATACCTAGTTACCTGATTTTTCGACCGAATTGCAGTGATCGTGGTCATGGATGGCCTCAGTACACCTGTGGTCTCAATCTTGAGACTTGTTTGAGATCTCTTTCGTCAAAAAATATGAAAGTGTAAGAGACATATACAGTGGGAGCAGACAGTATTTTTTACATTTGCGCACATGGAAATATAAATAGATATGTCGTGATACAACCTATAATCGAATTACCCTCCAAACTAACATCAGTGTAAATAAATTCGCGTCCCTCGCATAAATCTGAGGGTAGTTTTCGCACTAGGTCCTCGATTTAAGCCCGGTGCCCCTAATAGGGTTGCTATATTACCCATCTATTTAATTTCCCGAATGGGTAAACGAATTAGGCTGGCAACTTTGAAAAGAATTAAATTTTCGACGGTTGACTCATTGTTTTACCCGGATCTTGTAATGTAATTTGCGATTGCTACCGGTTGTTTGACAGTTGCAGTTTATTAACTTATGTTATGGCTCTGTGGAAGTTTCTAAATGGATGTAACGCGTGATTTGATGTGTCCAATATTTAATGTATGTATTTTTTTTAGTAATATCATAGTAAAGATACGTAACCGCTTCCCGTCCACAAAGCAATAAGTGGTAAGTGTAATCTCTTTAAGCTTGTTCTAACATTAAGAACACCAATGCATTATCGATTCGGCAAAAACATCATCAGGCTGACACGACAACTAATAAAGATGACGTTATACTCGCACAACGCTCGTTAATGACCTTTGAATACCCTCACAACTCGGAAGATTAAACAACTACACAAACGCTACGGAAACTGGCTTTTTATCTACCGTGCTATTTTAAAGCGAACTTAATGGGTGGATCCTGTATTAAAGAAAGTTTTATTACCGATAAACAGAAGCTGGAGAATCACTTAAAGTACACAATTAAAACTATAAAAATATTATTAACAGTATAAAAAATGTTTTAAATAGTAGTATGCCTATAAAAATGTTTTTAATTAAAGATTTTAATCGCCTTCGATTTACCTATAAAAACTTAGATATTGACAGTACTCGTAATAAAAATAATAAGTTTCCTTTAAAAAAATTACATTGCTCGATAATAAAGTACTAGCTTCAATGCAAAATTCTGCTAATAAATTAAGTAAGCAAGTAAAATAACATCATTATTACGGTACAGTTGTAATCGTTTACCCATTACCAATGATAAAATGTAGCAATCAACACGGAGCAACTGGTTGCCCGTTGCGCAATAGCGTCACGGAAATGGACACTGACTTTTTACGAGATTACGTGACCATTTTAGATGCTGATTGTAAAGCTTTCCATTTTTATTAATATTCTCTGAAATCAAGGAATATTATAAGATCTTTGATTATTGAGACGTTTAATGAATGCGTAATATTAAGCTAATTATGCTTTGGACTTTTCTTTATTTCAATTTCAAATTTGCGTCCTCTTAAGATCAATAAATTTCATAGAATGCTGAATGGTACAGGCTGCTCGATTATGGAACGCCTTGCCGTTTTCTATTAGACGTGCCCAAACACAGCACACAGGAACAGCTTTTACAACATGGTGAAAGAATACTACTTAGATTCTTAATTGTATTCTTTGCCTTTATTAGCTGTGTTTATCTATTTTTATTATATTGTTATAAATGTATACTATATTTATATATATTCCTACTACTTATATCTATTTAAGTTTATGTACTTAGTGTGTACATATGCGTCTATGCGTGTATATGTTTAAATTTACACATTTTTAACGTACTGCCACCTTAAAGGCCGACAACGCACTTGAGTTGCAGGTCCATGAGCGGCGGTAGTCAATTATCATCAAGTGACCCGGCTGCACGTTTGCCCTCTTTCTATAAAAAATATAACTCTATGACAATTTAATTAGGTATGACAGTCTGATTCCTTTAAAACACCAAAAACTACCCATTATTTATTTTATTTACTGTCTTTGTCCATCCAAAGATTGCCTGTAGGAAAATTCTTTTAGCGATAAGGCCGACCATTGTACATATTGTTTCTGTGATTCACTTGTGATTTATTATTTATTTATTTAGAACAACTATTTTATCCAAAGTTTTTGAAACCACCACCAGTGGAACTCTTTGTAATTTTAACCGACTTCCAAAAAGAAAGAGGTTCTCAATTACACTGTATTTTTTGTATGTATGTTACCCTGGACAAATACTTGTGATTTTTTTTGTTGGATCGGTTATATTATCTTCAATAAAAATTAAAAAATAATAATAAATGGCCTCAAGAGTGCCAAAAATATGTTTATCTTACCACCAATGTCAATTCCAAGTTTTTTTTTATTATGGGGTGTGTACAGCGGAGGGTACCGCAGATGATGAAAATGATAATGGTGATGATGAGCATCACCATTATCATTTTCATCATTATGAAAAGTGCCCACTATAGGCCATTGGCGCTGATGGTCCTAATGTTACGATTGAAGGCCTATAGGTATACGATACAAGGCTAAAATTTTGTACACACTTTGTCAGGGGTACAGAAAAGGACATAGGGTAATAATAAAAAGAGAATTTTCGAGAAATTTGTCTTTAGTCGAGACGGGAAAAAAACTCAACGCGATTCGAGAAATCAATTCCGTGCGATAGCTAACAAAAAAAATCACGCATATAACACGACGAGTTTAAAGTATCATACCGCCCGCAACAATTGCGCGGACTTCGTCTGTCATGTGCGCTTCACCGGCGTCGCCACGTCGCTCAGTATTAGTTAGTTGTTATTGTGTTGGTGTGTTTTAGTTTTGAGGTGAAACTTCTTTAGATCGTTGTGATTTGAAATTTGATAAAAGGAAAAAGGGTCACGATAAATTTCCTATAATCTTTGTCTTTGCGCCTGCGTAGTAACAGCACCTTCAGAAAATATGTCAATGTCAACGTGGTGTAATTTTTGTGCATTTGGTTATTAAATTTATTTTAGTTGTTTTTTCTCCATATTTTACTTATATTTAATTGATTCTTTACAAATTTATATTTAAATCCAACCTTAACCTATATTGAAAACGAGGTATTGTTTGTTTTGAAAGTTGTGTACAATTGTAACTGGACTTCAGGTTTGCTTACTGTCTATTATTAAGGCTATTCTTTATATATCTTGATCTGTTGTTTGTATCTGTACTGGGAACTGGTAGGGACCCAATTATCATTAAAAAGTTAGGTACTACCTACCAGCCGAGTATAGTTTATTAAATTTATTGTTTGTTGTCGATTTGTTAATTAATAAATGCAATTATGGGTAACTAAAATTTACTATTTGATGTAATTGATCTCATTTATCAGTCATATTTGTGATAAATTAATAAATTCTCTAGATACTCGAGAAACTCGAAAAATCTTCGTCAAAAAGTCTCGAGCCTCGAGAAATAAAAAAGGTTAAGAAACCAGAAACCCTATAGGGTACCTTTAATCCAGAAAAAAATAGTATATGAATAAATTTGAAAAATATATATTGTAAGCGCCATTTACCCTATAATTATATCATATTTTTAATTCACACATTTATACGATAAAGTTATACTACATAAGCATTAAACATTCATTTACACATTTCCGAACGCACAACACGCCCTCCCCCATCCCGCTTCCGCTTCCTCTCTCTCAAAAGGATCGCGACACGCACGCATTGGAGCTCACGCTAAGACGCTCCTAAATACTAATTAAATCGCTATATATCAATATAAAACCACACGCGAGTGTTCCCTGTCAACAATAAAAACGTCTTGGTGGTGATACAACTCAAGAACCAGCGAAGAATGGGATTTGAAAAAATATTCAAGCCACGTGTGTCAGCTCGACATTCCGGCCCGCTCCTTTCCCCCCTTTCAGCGAAGGGTAAGTCACCCCCATATATTATAAATATATAATGAAAAAAATTGGTTGCCTGTAAAGTCGGTATACGGGCGAAAGTTTTACGTGACAACGACTTTGAGTGGTAAAATAATAACCATGCCCGAGTGGAAGGGACGCGTGCCTCTCACTCGCTCTCATTGTGAGCGCATAACGTGAGCGGAGCGTAACGCAGTTTCTTGAAGTGTCACCCGGCAAACCAATTTATAAGACGTTGTCACGTCAAAAACAAAAACACTGCAACCTACTAATATAACATTCCATTCATTCATTTAATCCCAAAACAAAAAGCCTTGAAATTGTCTTCCACCCCTACCAGAGTAACATTATTTCGAGCTTAACTGATATAAATGAAGGCTGGCACCCCCCCTGGGATTAAAAATTTAAACAAAATCCTGGCCAGATATTAGTGAAAAGTGATTCGACTGTTTTCTATCCTCGTACAATGGCTTACGTTCAATTTTCATGCTGACGAACAGAAAATGTTCAATAATGTTTATGTATGTACCTACGGATAAATATTTTATTTCTAATAGTGGTGGCGCTCTCGATAATTTTAAATAACGTTTAATTTATGTAAAGTTAATATGTACCATACTTTTAAAGATTCTCGGTCCATGATATATAATGATGTATACGTGATCACAGGCTGTGTCAGCCTGTGACCACGGTCAGTGCAACCTGGTCGAAAGGTGAGGCAATTCAAAGGTACATAATACCTATTACATGATCGTGTTAATTCCCGTACATATACACAATTAAATAAAATATATTATGACTTAACATAATTTTCATTTTAGAAGGAACTTTGTTCAACAATATCACGGCTTAGACTTATGTATATCATAAGGCTATTTATTACTTTCTCTTGCTTTTGAACTGTGTATTTATCTGTTCGGTATTGAGGCAATAGTATCGGTTTGAGGCGTCATCAAATTTTATTATCCTCCACTGTTTCTTTTTATGTACTTATTGTATTTTCTGTACATCGATTTCTATTTCATTATTTTTTTATAGATATAAGAATATTATTTTAAATAACTACTTGTATTTAGCACCAAAATAAATGGATTTTTTTTCTTTCTTTCTTCTTTCATTATCATAAAATCGTATTGATAAATATGTATACTGTTGTATTGGACTGCGCGCGTCCTCTTGCAACCTTCGTGGATTGATGATTAAACCTCTTTGGCGCGCGAAGTCTTACTGGCAACCTCGTGCTCAAGATTCGAAGTAATTCGTATTTGAAATAGTTCAGAGAATGGAACCATGAAACAGGAGACTCTCATCGGAGAAGCCGTGAGAGACAGTTACCCGTGTTGATGCACGGAACCTCAAGATCTATTATAAATTTCATTTTCCATTGTGTTATTGCGAGTTATACTGATTATATGAATGTAATACGTTAAAGGTTTCAGTAAAAACCTATATTTCACCCGCGTGATATTTTATTCCTCTTTCTTAGAATTTAGATCCATCCTTCTCGGTACGGCTCACCCTCTGAGTCGTAGCAATACATTGGATAAGCTTTGAGATAGAAACTGATAAATATGTTACATTGTTATTAAACAAAAAAATAGAACAATACTGGGTAATATAAACTTGATCAACTCGAACAAAAAGTAGACAGTAGATTTACAGAAGTCATAGTATACAGTTTTAGTATCCAATACTAGTATCCCTATGGTCATAAGTTATGTAAACTAATAAGTAATATGTTTTTTGAACAGATGTTTTAATGTGAAGGTTTTTAAAAGCGATAAGCTTTCATCAGCATCATAAAGAATATAGCTTAGTTAAGAAAATTCACTGACTGACAATTAACCACAAAATACGCTTGGTTCGTAACATATAGACTGCCATATAATACTGCTAACTATGCCATCAATATACTCCTATAATAAACTTGCGCTGAAGTGAAATGTAATTTTGAAGCTGGATATTGTTTACACAGATATTTTGAGAGCCGGATATTGTGGCTAGCTGGCTTTTGTTATAGGTTTTTGTCGTTATAATTTAACGTGAAATAGGTAATTGACATCTTTTATTCTATCAGTTCTAAGTACAGTTTAATTTGTAGATGGCGGACGGTCGCGCTTAATACGAATGGGAGTTTGTTTGTTACGTTTACGTAAACAAAAATAACATTTCATTTTAATAGACGGACTTGGTACACTAAAGCGAGCCTAGCCTTGAGGATAAGCTAATACAGCCTTAGTTCATAAACATATATACCTATCATAGATACACAATCTTCTACAAGTTATCATAAAATATTATACTTATCGCAAATACGATATTTCATGTATACTTTGCATAACTCTAACTCACTAACTTTTCCAATAAGATTTAAAAAAAAATTATTGGGTGTCCCTTGTCTTTTTCACCCCGTTTGAATTTCCAGGTATTATTTATTACCTCCGGTTCTCATAAAAGCAGATGGACTATGTAAAGTCAAAGATTTTAAATGAAACGCATTTTTATTTTGGAATTATTCACTCCATTATTGAGAAAATCCATAAAAAGTAACTTTAAAAAATATTCACTTTGTAAAAACGTTAATGTCCACCGCGATTCGTAAACATTTTTAAGGGAAAACCTATCAAAATTTGTTAATTTTTGAAGTTAGTTTGTCTTTTTTTCTCAATAATGGAGTGTATTATTCAAAAAAAAGAATGTTCGATTTAAATCTTTAACTTTACACATTCCACACAATTTTGAATAATTTCATTTATTATCAAAAAAGAATCATTGAAATCGGACAAACGCAAAGAAAAATTCCTTGCTATGAATAGCGAACCTCTTATTTTTCACGTCTGTTAAAAATGCCTACTAAATATATCGAAAATGGCACTCCAACACGATTTTATTGTGTACCTAGTAGCTTTTACAAGATGGTATCTTACCAAGCTATATTACGAGGGTCATTCAAAATACCCTCCTTGCCCTGAAGGGCCGTTGTAATAAAAAGATCGGTCAAATAAACGTTGATGTATAGGCCTTTATTAAGATTTTGTATTAGATTTTCTTCAAAGGAAATTTCATTTTTATTAAATTTGACTGGATGAAGAGAACTATTTTACCATAAAAGGTAATACAGTGGGGTGGTCATATTTTAGAATCATGTGGTAGACCCCGAAAATAATTAAATTTAAGATTAATTTAAAAAAAATTACGTTATTTTCGGGGTTGTCAATGTCCCTCAATACGATACTGCACTAACATTTTAGGCAAATATATGATTTTTTTAATGCAGAAAATTTATATTGAATAAAATTTATTGAAATGCTTGTATAAAAATAAAGAAAAGAAAATTATTGAAATGTACACGATGAAAAGCCTTTTCCAAAGTTTTTTTTTGTTTCAATTTTTTTTTATCAGGCTGTTTCAACTATGGCGTCCATTACACGGTAGGTTTTGCTGTCAATTTTACCACAATCCAGTCGGTGATTGACGAATAAACTATCGTCTAATACAGTGATTTATGTTTGCATGATATTGATTGCCCAAAATCTTGATATTCATCGCGCAACCATCAATCATGACTTAAGTAAAGGTGTAATGGTACGGTACATTTTTTTTGGGTGTCCCTTGTCCTTTTCAGTACCTACCCCTGACAAGGTATGTAGGTGTATAATTTGTTATGATTTTGTGTAAATTCATTGAAATATGTTGATGATTGTTGAAGATGTCTCTGATACCCGTGCGAAGCGCCCCGCGGTAGTCCCGTGGGAATATGGGGATAAAAAGTAGCCTATATGTTAATCCAGGTCTCCAGCTATCTACATACTAAGTTTCATCGCAATCGATTCAGTAGTTTTGGCGTGAAAGAGTAACAAACATTCTCATAAACTTTCACGTTTATAATATTACTAGGATAGATAGATGACGGCTCTAGTAATATGATCTCTAAAGGCGCGGTCAGCTCTCAACGAAATTAGTTCTTAAGTCAACTAATTAGAACTGCCATTGCTAATAAACAATGCTAATTAATTTCACCATTGATTTATTTTCTGTTGCGTTTTCATGCATAAAACAAATTTACAAACGGAGTTAAGACAAACCTAATCCGAAAGCTGTTCAATCAGACTTAAATAACAATTAAGTAGGTAGGTAGAAGTTGCTAAACTTAATGTGCGTCTTTTTTTTATGGAGGAGGTTCATGGAGTCAATTGAGCTTTAAGAAAAGGATTAGTCGGCCATGACCAATGGAGATAAATCACTACTCCAATAATCTAGTCATGATGTAAAAAATATAGCAGGGAACAACTGGCAGACTATGGGCAAAGTTATACTCGTAGAAGGGGAAGGGGTTACATATATTTTCTTTGGAGGACATCCATGAGGCTCTTCCACCCCTTAGGTCGAAGATCCTCATGGATGTCCTCTGCCCTTGGGTGGTCTATCGAACTTTTACCGACTAAAAACCACCCCGGTGTTCCGCTGCCTATGATCGGGGGAGCGAGAATCGCGATTGCATTCTATCGCAACCCCCCACAAGGGGTTACATGTCTTATAAAATAAATACACTGTACTAATATCTACAATTAATTAAAACTACAAACAGTTAACTTTTTTTTTTAACGTGTGGTACCATCGAGTCAATACTCGGCAAAGTGGTTATGTCAGAATCAAACCAAACTTAAACCACACGATGTTCCGTCGCCCTCGGCCATAGGCATCCCTATCGCCGAGGGCAGGTATGACCTAGGAAGGATCTCTCTGGACCCCCGACAGACTTGACTATTAACTAGATACTAACAAAAACCTGCTTTGTATTTTAAGGGTATATTTCTGAATTTTGGAGGCACTTAAACGGTCAAAAAGCAACAATCGGCTGCAATCTACGTCCTGCAATTTTTTTTAGGAGCCTATATTTGGCAATGGGGGTCTTATGGCTGAGATAATGGCGTTAATCCTGCTGATAATGACTCGTTCTTAAAAGATTACAGGTCCACAACTTTAATATCTTTGAGACAAAATAATCAACAGTACAAAAAAGGAATCGTTCCCAAAAACGCTTTAACTTACAAAAATATTGCTTTAGTCAGTTGCATGGGACGTCGCGGCCATGTTGTTTTAGGCGCAGTTAAGTTGTTTACATATTCAGTCCCCCATAATCCTGTGACCTTGTCCGACATCTTATTTAAGTATTTTTATGAAGTCTGACATTAGCAGTATACTTTTGGTGGTCAGAAGCACAGGGTAGATATTAGTATTAACACAGAAGGCTTATTCATTGAAGGCACTTAGATAAATATTAATCAAGTCTGTGTCATATTTACTATTACTACCTAACGTGGCATTTCATCGTACCCTATGACAATTCCATCAATATAATTTTGTACATATACATATTGTATAATATCATAATAAATAATACATACCGTCAACTAACTTCAAATTCTACAAACGTACTCAAAGTAATATGTAAAAACCATTTTTATTACTTGTAATCACAGTAAATTATCATAAATAAAACGTACCGTCAACTAACCTCAAATTCTACAAACGTACTCAAAGTCGTATGTAAAAACCATTTTTATCACTATCGTGAATTCAGTAACTTTTTTTGAAAATTAAAATGTTGACTAGCTAACTTCAGGGTGTCGGTTTTTCGTGACGGTATGCGCGCGCATCGTAAAAATTTACTCTCATCATTTTTCCATACGCGCGGTACTCGTAAATACATTTGACGTTCATAAATGCAAACAGCGCTCGTCTTTTTTTTCATGGAGAAAATTTTATTTTATTTTTTTCGTGTACCATGCGAGCAAAGGTACGTGTGCTAAATACTAGTTACAATAATTATATCCTGTTGCTTTTATATTCCGGATCTATTCATCTCGACTCCCTTGCATTCTCTTATTTTTATTGCTAAATCTTCAAGTATTTGTTTTCAGTTTCGTAATAAAACGCAGTATTCTGTGTTAAAACCTTATTTTATAAACACACTTATTAAATTTCACAGTGGGAGAGCCATGCTTTGGCACGTATGGGCCGGCTCGGCCGGAGTGATACCACGGCCTCACAGAAAACTGGCAGTGAAGCAATGATTGCATTGCTTTTCGCCGAGTAAGTGAGGTTACCGGAGGCCCTAACCCTTCTCTCTTCCTCTTTCCCTTCCTCGCTCCTTATTCCCCCCTTCTCCTACTCCCACCTAAAAGGCCGGCCCACTTGTAACTTTTGAGTTGCAGGTGCTCTTGGACGGCGGTAGTCATTTACCATCAGGTGACCCGTCTGCCCGTTTGCCCCCTATAATATAAAAAAAAACACTAACAAAAAAGAAAAAGAACATTCCATTGCATCTATAAACCAGACCTCTCTGTAATACGTAGAAATCACTGGGTAATGTAAATCTCACAGAAATCTCAAGTATTTTAACCTTAGAGCAATTTGCACGACCACATTGTGGTTTACTAAATTCCTTGAAAGACATCATATAATTTTTTACGTCGACATTTTAGTAATGAAGATGGTTCCTCAAAAGTAATTTCGGGTCCAAAAGGGTCCGTAATTTCAGTCACTTTTTATCTCTACCCAGTTAATTTTATACGGAACCTAGTATCGAAGCGCGGAACAAAGGGGCGACGGATTACTAAAACAGTTATTCAAAATTAAGCGGATTATGGCACCGGTTATTAAAAAGTTGGAGCTGCGGTAGCGTAGGGTTAAGGCATTGGATTTCTAATAGAAAGGTTGTGGAGACAGGGCCAATAAATACTTACACGAAAAACTTATTTCCATTTAAGTAGAGGATTGGGCAAACGAGCAGACGGGTCACCTGATTTTAAGTGAATACCGCCGCCCAGGGACACCTGCAACTCAAGAGTCACAAGTGCGTTCCGGCCTTTAAGGTGGGAGTAGGGGTAGGGGTGAAGGAGGTTAGGGCCTCCTGTAACGTCACTACCTCGGCGAAACACAACAAAAGTATTGCTCTTCACGCCGGTTTTCAGTGAGGCCATGGTATCACTCCGGTCGATCCGGCCATTACATGCCGGAGCATGGCTCTCCCACTTGTACTAGTCTAAAGAATAACAACTCTAGGCAATTATCGTAGGGTAATTGCCTAAGAAGAATATGAAAGAAATTGTAGAATTTCCTACAAGATAGGAGGTACTTCCTAAGCCTGTCGAGTCCGATTATTGAACTTAGAGCAGAAATCTGCAGTACCTACCTCCTCTTCTTCTTTTTTTCCGTTTAAAAATCTACACAAACATAAATGATGCCCAAACCGAAACCGTCATGAGAGAATAACCAAAATGGATCGCACGTACCCTAATATAATGAAATTAAAAAAAAGGAAATTAATGAGCTCGCCCTATTTCTTGGTGAATTGCACAATTATCGGTTTAATTATATGTTAATCTCTCATTTGTCGGGAAACATTGTTATATTCTCCATTTTGTACAAAATCTCATTATTCTACACGGATTACTTGTTTATGTTAATCATTTTAATTAACTAAATGATGTGTGTGTCGGGGTTTTATATTACTTCATAATCATCATCCTTTTATACATGTGCGGGTAGGTACGGTAAATATAATATCACAAAGTTTGTATTAAATGATCAAAAAATTAAATTACCTAGGACTTTTTGAAGTTCATAAGAATACCAGAAGTCACTTGCTTTAATGGTAAAGAAACACTTATTAAGGCAACATGAGTGTTCTTCATAATGATCTTAAAGGTTTGGGAAGTCTGACAAAGCGGACTAGGCTGGCAAAATAGACTAGCAGATTGAGAAACCGGACTAGGCTAGCAAGATAGTCTAGTAGAGTGACAAACCGGATTAGGCTAGCAAGGCAGTCTAGTAGAGTGACAAATCGGACGGTCCACGGTCCAGGTTAGCAATAGAGACTATCAGACTGACAAACCGGATTAGTATAATATTATTTACGTATTTATGGGAATTAACGCGATCACGAAAAGGTATTACATACCTCTGAATTGCCTGACGTTTCGACCAGTTTGCACTGGCCGTGGTCACAGGCTGACTTGCTCAGCGGTGCACGCCCTCGGTCGTCGGAATCGTGAGGTAGAAGGTTCTTCATCCACCCCCACCCGTAAATATGTAAATAATATTATATCATGCAAAGCGAAAGTTTAAAAGTTAATAAACCCCATTAGGCTAGCAAAATAGACTAGCAGACTGAAAAGTCGGACAAAACTAGCAAGACAGCTTAACGTTTTTGAAACTAAAAGAGGGTCATGCCGTCATGCTTATCAATTCGACAGTCTATAAGCAGAGCTGATATCGATATATCTTAGTAATAGCTAGTGGCACAAGTTATGCTGGCGCTAGTAACACAAAGAACTTAGATTAATCACCTACTGATAGCGCATTGCCTTCTTATGGAGTCTGGATATCGTTAAATTGTAACCAAACTAAAGTTTGTTTTATGTTATAGCAATAAATGAAACACCATATCAATACACATTTCTTTTGATGATAAAACCGAAATAACTAATACATTGGTAACGAAAATAGTGTAATGGATAAGGTCAAAAGTCAGAGTAAATGTAGGACGTATAATTTTAAAAGGTAGTTCATGTTTACTTTTAGTCGTACTAATAAAGACTACCATGACTATGCCTTGCTTGGTGATGTCTTATGACTGAAATGATGATTTTTAAATAAGTAGCAAAAATAATGTTTATTTATATAAAGCAAGAAGATTTAAAAACCATGGGAAATCTCACCTGCGAATACTTAGAAATGAGTTTAATGTTATTCTTACTTATAAAAGAAATATTTTTAATTAAATCAGCAAATGCGATTGTGTCAACTTAAAATTGCGTCAAGATTGCCAAAAAGTTAAGATAATTTAAGTATTTTAGCGCAATGATAAGGTGTTACTTTAAACTAAAGTAAAATTCCCCCGAGTAAGGCGTCTGCGGATTGACATACAGGCTTGTTGCTGAGATGAGCGAGCTAGCGATTAATGGAATTATATAAAAAAAAAAATAGTCGATATTTATTATCATAACAATTACTGTGTCGAACCAGGTAAGTAAAGATGCTTTAGACGACGACGCAGTCAATCCAGGGAAACGGAACTCTCAAATGGCTTGATAATTACTTGAGCCGTAAGAAAAATACTGTACCTCTGGGTCGAATAGGTAAAATATTGTTACAGAAGCCTAAATTGAGGCGCGGGCGCCGCCGTCTTGTCACGAGTAGCGGGAACTAAATTGAGATGCACGGCGTCATCTTTTGACGAATAACGGAACTAATTAGTCTATCGAGTCAAGTAGATTGTACGAGATGTTTCAGAATAGTTCACGATCTTTCTATGAAATGTTTTTCGAATTATATAAGCACGTTGCGGTAGGGACATTCAGTTCTAGTTGAGTGATACTGCGAGTAACAAGTGCGAAGTATAGCGAATAGTGAGAATTGTAACTGTGAGTTATTTGCTTGCGTTAATTGCAAATTATTGAAATAAATTGGGTCAATTTCGCGATAAATTCGTGTACTGGTTCGTAACAATATGTAAAAAAATAATAAAAATAGTTAAGCATATGCGATTGCAAGTAGGATTCTTCCACTTGCTGGCAACATTGAAACGTTAATTTTTGCGCGACCACCTGGGTGGTCGCGCTAAAAATTAACGTTTATTTTCTGGAAAATAAATAGTTTGGTTAATAACACTAAAGATTAAAATATAAAATGACTGAATAAGATAATATACCATTAATTTTACTAAATATAGATGGGAGAGATCTCAGTGGCTGTACTATTTATTATTGAGATGGCGAGATGCCAATGATTATAATCGCAATTTTAGGGTGATCTTCCTATTGGCATCTCACGTTAGCGGTAAAATTAATTATCACTTGTCTTTACAGTAACGGAAACCAATGGTGATTAAACTTTCGTGAGACTTCTCTATGATGTTGATAGGCAAGAGAAGGAAAGGATCACCAGACGCTTCAAATCGGGCAGACTATGGCGGCCCCTGTGGCGCGGCGGTATTCGACTGCCACGCCGGGAGTCGTGGGTATGGGACTACCGCTCGGTGCAAATATTTGTATGCGGTATATGTGGTTGGTTTGGGCGTTGATAGCGATGTGTAATACGTCCAAGGATATTATTATTATTTTACAGAATGGATATAATCATGTGACTAGGGTTTATTAGCACCTTAAAATGTTTATCCCTGTGACCATGGCACTAGCCATGGTCACCCAAATCTTCTAATAAATATAAACCGCTACTCTTAGCTCGCCACCCTGTCACCACCCTTAGCGGAATATCTTTTTAGTTCTTAGAGAACGTCCCAGATACTCGAGACAAAGAAAGATTGTTAGGAGCTGCTTTGAAAAATACGCAACCGTTCCTTTAAGGTGATGCTTAAAATAAGTGACCTGAATTACAGTATTTAAGATGTTTTTTGTTATTTTATGGAAGAGTTGGAATTTCAAACGAAATGCATTCGATTGGATCATTAAAAACACTTAATTTTTGTCCAGAATTGTCAAAAAATGTGCGGACTTTTAAGTATGTATATGAATGACGATAAAGTTGTTCTTGACGTGTGGCACCATCTCACTCTTTGAACATGTGTATAGTAACTTATACATATGTATATGGGGGTTGCGGGGATATTTACTCATGGTATAAAGTTGGAAGAAAATCTGTGGAGGCTCCAGTAGACTTTGCCAGGTGATTTAGTACGTTTATTTTATGTAAAATACGTTCTAAAAGGCGTGTGATCTTGGAAGCCGGATTCTGTTTTACGCTCTCCGAGCGGCCATGAGGACGGGAACGATCGGAAACGGAATATCTACTCGATGAGAGGATGCTGATGGACAACTTGCACATAAATGAAGGGCTTCGACTACGAACTTTTTTTTTATGGTATAGAGGGTAAACGAGTAGACGGGTCACCTGATGGTAAGTGACTACCGCCGCCCATGGGCACCTGCAACTCAAGAGTCACAAGTGCGTTGCCGACCTTTAAGGTGGGAGTAGGTGAAAGGGGAAGAAGGGGAAGGGGAGGAGAAGGAAGGGTTAGGGCCTCCGGTAACCTCAATCACTCGGCGAAAAGCAATCATTCCTTCACCGCCGGTTTTCTGTGAGGCCGTGTATCACTCTGGTTGAACCGGCCCATACGTGCCGAAGCATGGCTCTCCCACCGTTAAACTTACCAAAATTGTTACTTGTTTCCAAATTAATTTAATTTGTAACCAAATCAGAATTTTATAAGTGTATCGTAGTGTATGGCAGACTTCGGCTCGTGTGAGCTAGACGTCTTAGAACCAAGAAACTGAACCAGAAATAAATAATTTGCATAACGATTGGTTGGTTTAATAGAGGTGCCGGCAATTTCAGCATATCGTAGCAGATTTTGGATGATATAGCCACCAAATCAGTACTTGTGGTTAGATCTTAGCTATGATGTTGGAACCCTTATGATCAAAACTAGTGAATTTTGACATAGCTTAGTGAGATTTTGGACTAATGAGCTAAATCTTCAATTCTACACTTCAGTTCTTAGTTCCTTGTCTTCTTCATTTAGACTCCATCCATCTAACTGGGAATCGTCATCATACGTTTCACTTGTAATTTCATTGTTGATAGTGAAACCTTATTTATCTAATCTTGCGAATACAGATCATTCAGAGGTACCCAAAAGAAGTATTAATATTAATCAATGGGTGTGTTTAAATTTTTTTCAGTTCATAATTAAGATGTTCCTGCATTTAATTTTGCCTTGGACCCAACGGATATCGTGAAAGTGCTGAGCCGTTCACTTAATTACAAATAAAACCAATATATCTGTAAACAGTACCTGAAGTCTTAGTCCACATTTAAACTAGAGGATTTGAAACAAAGTGTAGATACAAATAAAGTTGATATTAGAAAAGTAACATATTCTCTAGTATGTATTTTACGCTTACGATTAGTCAATCCTATTTATATCCGTCTACCTCCCTGCCTATTGCCTAACGCTGATATTATAATTTTATAACCCGTCGTTGGCCTATATAGTCAAGGAGTAAGACATACACATTTTATTGCTTCAATAAAAGTGGAATTTTGAGCGTTATTATGCTACAAAGATATTTTATGATTCCGCTTTATGTTCTATTTATTATCTAGATTTTTGTTACCGATTGCGCAAATGTACTGTTTTTGTTTGTTATTGTATGGCCATAAAGATTTTATTAGTAAATATTTAATTGAAAAAACAGGTTCATGACGCAATTGACTGGACTATTTCAGACAACTTAAAAGGAGGTAGATGTAAATTTCAGCCTAAATCGAACCCCTCTGCCATCGGCCTAGGGTCACGCACTTCCATCATTCAGAAGACCGGGGTTAAGCGGCACTTGAAGCTTTTTCCCTACTGGTGAGTAGGGTCACTAGACTATTGAACTAGGAATTGTAGGAGGGAGGGCCAATTGGCACAAATATTATCGATGGTGTTGCTTGAATTGATAAGCACTGGAAACCGCTTACTTTTTAACTTACTGTTTTATTAAAAAGACTTAAGTGGCCATACCTTTTGATTGCATTGACTTAGAAGCTTGATTTTTGTACAGCTTCAAGGGACCGCAGATTTATGTATTTGGTATTAATTTCAATTTGATGCGTTTACGGGTTCCTGAGAAAAAGGTCTTGACAGACAGACAGACATACAACAAAGTGTTCCTATAAGGGTTCCTTTTTTTCCTTTTGAGGAACGGAACTTTAAAAAATATGTAGATGTTTATTAGACATCGACTGACTTTAAAAAAACCAGGTTGTGATTATTTTATTCCTTAGATATATCGAATTCTATAGATTTCTTTTAATATTCAATATTATAATTGAATTTAAACTAAGATTACCCATAGCTATTACAACTTAATCTTTCTTGACGCAGTTTTTATTCTTAAAATATAAATCATGAGTGAATCAAAGTCATAAGAGTCATCTAGTTCGGACCCAACAGGGGTCCTTTTTCAAGGAGTGAAGCGTCCTGCCACGACGGTGTCAGGTATCCCCGAAATAAACACGTGAATAAAACCTTTGAACCTTTAATAAACATTACAAAAAATATTCTGATACAGAAATGTTAATACGGAAGATAAATTAAAAAGTTGCTCCACTTCAATCCATGTCTAATCGTGTTAATTAAATGCGAACGAACACGAATTAATAAATAAACAACAGCAACAATAAATAAATACAAACAATGCAATATTGAATGAATACTAATTGAAAGAAAAAATTTAAACTGGACTGAAAGTTCGTAAACTATTTAACCAATCACTCTTTGTTTTCACTAATTTACCAGTGTTTATTCCGTGTCAAGTTGGTTTCGCAACATTGACAGGGGGAACGGGAAATCAACGCACGCTTTTTAAGGGGGAAATTCATTCGAAAGGAAAATAAAAGGCGATGTAAATAGAATAGTCGGATTAAACTGTATATTATAGGATAGTCCGAGATTCGATGACATAACTATTCGTGTATTTGTACAAGCTATAAAAAAAAATTAAAAATACAGCAGGTATGCGGAGATTGGTAAGAACTATCTGCCAATAACACAAATGTTATCTCATATGGGATGGAACACACGACATCCGAGGTGGCTTCTGGATTTATAATAATTTAAACCAGCCCCCAATTCACATCCCGAACAGGCCAGGTTCATTCCGCAGTATAGGTATAAACCTACAAGTACACGTCGGGGTCGATTAATCGTGCCAAAATTCGATGGGCTTCGATGCTAACTGACGCCCTGTGGTGTCATCCATTCGTAGCTAGAATATCGACAAATTAGCATCTAGGTTTATTCATTGACAAATAGAGTAATAAGGACATAACTTACTAGTAACTACATATTCACATTAACTAATTATCTTATCTTTAAAAAAGGCGACCCTAACGTCGCGGCGTCAGAATAAATAAGAGTTACGCAATGGAAAGAGTGGCTACTTCTAGGTGAATATAGCTGTAGGTAATTAGCGCTGTACGACCTGAAATGCGACTTTATCGTGTCGGTACGAGAGTCCCTATTTATTTATAAAATTTGGCGGAGTGAGAATCCGGTACCTGTACTATTATGTATTCTGTGACCCGAAGAAGAATGCGAGGAGTGCAATCAAGATTGAACTTAAACACATAATACATAATAGTACAGATACAGAAGTCCCACTCCGATATCGTTTATATAAATAGCGACTCTTGTTTGGACACAATAAAGTCGCAATTCAGGACGCACAGCGCTGACTACATGCAGATATATTCACTTAGAAGTTGCCTCTCTTTCTATCGCGTAACTCTTATCTGTTCTGACGACGACGCGACGTTAGGGTTGTCTTTCTTTAAAGAATCCTTTAATCTGAATATTTATTTACCAGTAAGTTATGGGTCTATTACTCTATTTTTTTATGAACAAATAAACCTAGGCTAGGTGCTAATAACCCGATAGTCTAGGTACAAACAGATGACGCGACGCAGTGCGTGAGTGAGCATCGAACTAACGTGCGGCCCGGCCTGTGCGCGGCAACCCACTGAATTTTGGTACGATTCGTCGACCTCGCCGTGTAGTTGTAGCTTTATACCTACCCTGTGGGGTGGATCTGGCCTGCTTAAAGTAAGCTAAGCGAGTTATTGACTGAGTATTAGTCTAATTTAATTCGCGCCTATAGTTAAGTTAATGAACGTAATGTTCAAAGCGTCCTCGCGGTGCACCCTGGGCAATGGACGCGGCAAATCATCTTTTCTTTTCTTCCTTAGCTATAACTCGGTCTTCCGTTACTAACTTCTTGTACGGTGTGAACCATTAGCAACTTTGCTGTTTCTCCTGATGAGGTGAAGGTTTCCCTACGGGATCTCCACACGTAAAAACGACGTGATAAATCAAAGCAAATATTATCTAAATTAAATACAACCTACACACGCTATTAAAATGCGTAAACGGTACAAAAATAAGGCAAGCAAGGGTCAAAAAGGGTTCTAATTATTTTCGCCTTCGCATAATATAAAAGGGATTAAATTGGAGGGCCTTTTTTAAATCTAGATGAAAGATAAGCACCATTTTTTATTAGATCGTTATCAAATGTGAACTGTCCTAAGTGGAAATGGATTCTAATAATTATAAAGATCTTTCACGGTTTTTTTTTATAAATTTTATTTTATATCTCCTTACTGTCAACCCGCCCCAGCTTCGCACGGATAGCAGAGACATCTTCAATACAACATTTCAATCAATTTACACAAAATCTTAACAAATTATACACCTAAACCTTCCTCATAAATCACTCTGTCTATTAGTGAAAACCGCATGAAAATCCGTTTAGTAATATTTCAGTTTATCGCAAACAGATAGACAGACGCGGCGGGGGACTTTGTTTTATAATATGTAATGATACAGGGTTTATTTTGAATAAAAACACTTACTTAAATCAGTTAAAAAGTTTTCGAAGTTAGTTTTATGGATTATCTTAGAAACGGATAGAAAAATTCCAAAATAAAAAAAAATATACAATTTAAAATCTTTAACTTAACACATTCCACCTACTTTTATAAAAAACGGAGGCAGAAATACCTGGAAATTCAAACGGTCATAACTTGTAAACGGATAGTTTTTTAAAAAAATTTCTAATTGTAACTGCTTGCTAGAGTCACGCCACGCTAGAGTTTCAGTGATTTAAGTAAGTGTTCCTTTTCAAATTCACCCTTCACATAGAAAATCAATGTTTGTTTGTTTGTTCGCATTTTATGCGCTGCCGTACCGTTCATCTGATTTTTATAAAGTTTTGCATAGGTGCACGTTGCCAAGGATACGGCAAATAAGATAGGCTAACATTCATCCAGAAATATATTTCATATAAAAATAGATTACCTAATTATTTATAAATACCCTTACTCACTAGCAAAGTTGTTAAAGAATTCACAGCTTAAAAGTAAAGCAACTAATATTGAAACGTGATCTGCCTTCGAAGATCTCTTTTGTTATACAATTTTTCAGATATTAACATTGCGATTAAAATTCAGGCGACATTGCTAAAACAAATGAAAGCTAATGGCAGCCAATTAGGCGGCTATATAGTCTGTATTCATTATATTAATTTTAAGCAATGTCTATTAGATCTAGACATAATTAAGATACAAGTGATGCCCTCTGTTGCACGGCAATGGAGCATACGATTGATATTTCAAAAAGGACACTATTTATAATAAAAATAATAACTTGAGACATCTCACACACGTCTGGTCTCAAACTAGGTAGAGCATGTACCATGTGTGGTAACCAAACTGCTGATAAATAGATATTACTAATATATACATATTATGGATACATATATTACACTCAGACACAGAATAAATGATCGTGCTCCTTGCACAATTATTTGTCCCGGGTGGGAATCGAACCCACGACCTCTGGCTTAGCAGTCAGGATCACTAAGCCCTAGACCATCAGACCGGTCTAATGCTGATGATCTTTGAACGGCTGGACAGATTTTCTTGAATCATAGCTAAGAACACTCTGGATCAAGTCACCATTCAAACGAAAACTAAAACATAAAAAGCTCAGCTCATTTAAGTTTTGAAAACATGTATAGGTACAATATATATATATATATATATATATATATATATATATATATATATATATATATATATATTGTGGCAGTAAGTGACCGACTTGGGAAGCAACAACATCCACACTGTCCTAATGGCAAGCGGATACTCATAAAAACTAAAGCATCCACGATCTCCATGAGCTATGAGCTCTGGTGACCCCTCGGTCTAATAGTACCTTCTATTTTCGTTAATTAGGATAGTGTGGATGTAGTTCCGTTAAAAGAATTTATATACAAGCATTTGACTGCGACCTCGCTCTGGTTAATGTCAATCATTTCAATTATGTTATCCTTCAGAATTAATACTTTTTAGGGTTCCGTATCCAAAGGGTAACCACCGACACTTTGTTACTAAGCCTCCGCTGTCCATCCGTCTGTCTGTCAGCGGGCTGTATCTAATGAACCGTAAAAGGTAGACAGTTATAATTCACAGAATGTGTATTTCTGTTGCCGCTATAAAGGTGGACTAGAAACGTGTTTTGGCTATTTTTGCTCGATCTTAATAATAGCAAAAGGTAGACGCTTCAAATGCTCACAGAGTTTGTTTGTTTGTATTCGCTAAAAAAAATTAATAATATAAAATTATATTTAAAAAGTACCTAAATAGTATTAAATCTTTTATGATGGTGCGGAACCCTTCATGCGCGACTCCGACTCGCACTTGGCCGGTTTTTTCTAGATGAAAGGTACCCTATGCCCTTTTCTATACTTCTGACAGCCTGTTTGCAAAATTTCATGATGATGGATTTAGTATTTAATGCATGAAAGCGTATGACAAAATAACCCAAATTCTTATTGAAGATATCAATCAGGAAGATAAAATCAGATATATTGTTTTAATAAATCATAATTTTTCCATAACTCCATTCACAATGATTATTTACGCCACCTAATCAGAAAGTTGCACAAAACAGTTAACATTACATTTCCATTGTAGCTCTTGTATGGTTTCCGCCATGGCTAGTGGTATTTTCACCATCATTTGTCAGTGTCAAGTGGTGGATTTATTACAGTTTATGGTGCTGCCCTACTGACCTAACACCTAGATGTTACGGGCTACTTGTGAATATTTTCTACGTTATATAAAAATGTTAACGTTTTGTAGTTTTATGGGGAGGTAACTGAAATATAATTTTCTTTCTCAAAAGCTTGTTTGATTCTGTGTTACTTTAACTGTGTTACGTTATCGATTTTCTTAATATCAATTTAATCTTTAATATCTTATGTAATAGTTCACTACATGGAGGTTTTTATAGATCTTACCAATGACGATCAGCAGGCAAAACTGAATACAGGTTTTGTGATTTCTGCGGTCTCTCCAGTCCTGAAACCATTTTGTTGAATCTAAAAGCGATACCATAGTATCAGTCTGTTCGGGTTTTAAGTATCTCGGATCCCAAAGCGATGGCAAAATAGGTCGGACTGTACAGCATCGAATCAATACAGGGTGGATGAAGTGGCGATAGTGGGAACAATATGTGATCCCAGGTTTGGATTTACAAGACGATCGATTTGAAAAATTCTATGCCTTTCCTATTTAATGGAGCTATAGTCACATTATTTAAATCGCTTTTCTGCGGTACTTTATAAGGCCCTCATGCAGCCAATTAAGAGGATCTAAACTAAATAACGAACTGATGTTGTTTCACAACGCTTGCTTCAATTTAACATTATCAATACAATGTCCGCATTGTATTGATAATGTTAAATTGTCATATAAATAAATAATAGGTACCAGTTAATTATTTTGTATTTGGTAAGTATCACAAGATTTGGAAAAATGAATGGTAGCTGGATGACGATATACAGGACCACTATTCCGAAGAACTTCAATTTATCCAAATGATAGAATTAATATTTAGACTGTAATGTTAGTAATTTCAGTGATTCAGATTGTAATGTTTAGTTTAAGATGTGAAAGCTTAAACAATGTTAGAAGTAGTTACAGCCAGAAATATACAGTGTGCAATATCATTTCGGTGGTGAACAGAAGAGCCAAGGAAGGAGTGCCACATTCCTTTTAAATTGGATTTTAAAGAAGATTAATGACATAAATGAAAATAAATACTATATTCACATTTAGTTCGCTAAAAAGGCAGACGGAAATGGGAGACGCTACAGTAGGTCTATAAATCAATAGAACTCTGATGTGTAGTATTACTACTGACTCAGAGATCCCTGAAAGGCGTAAATTTGTTTAGTGGGAGGGCTCGACTCCGCTCGATACCACGGCCTCACAGAAAACCGACCGTGAAACAATGATTGCATTGCTATTCGCAGCGTGAGTGAGGTTACCGGAGGCCCTCTAACCCTACCCTCTCCCCTATTCCCGTCCTTCCCCTCTCCCCCCTCTCCTCCCCTCTAATCCGCCTCTCCCGTCTTCCCGCTCTTTCCCTATTCCCACCTTAAAGGGCGGCAACGCACTTGTGACTCTTGAGTTCCAGGTGCCTATGGGCGGCGGTAGTCATTTACCATCAGGTGACCCGTCTGCTCGTTTGCCCCCTATACAATAAAAAAAAAAGTTCTTTTTTTAATCAATTAATGAAAAATACAAATAAGACCAACAACATTATGGCAATTACGCAGCTGTCATATGCAGTGCGGGACGTCATACAAAATTTGACAGTCGCCTGAAAAGGTTTCAGTGACCGGCGAAGCGTGAAGCAACAGTTTACATGTGTTATGATTGGCAGCCAGGGCTGTCACTTCTTCAAGCAATGCTTTAAAATATATTCGAAATTAAAATGATTTTGTTGAAGTAAATAAAAAGTGGGTTACGAAATGTCATATAAGTAAATATCTTCTCTTAAATCAGCTACATAAAGTTCATTCAAGCGAGTAATGCATGCCCAAAAACTGAATTCGTACTTAATTAATAACCTTTTAGTCCTGATCATTGCCAGCATCATCTTATTGCTGAGGACATTTTAATGACTCTGCGTAGAAAACGTGTCATAGGACATTGCCTACTGACAAAAGTTACCTGGAGGGTACCTGTCTTTCAGAGTAAGGCAACCCTTGAAAAAATACCAGGTTGTTTGCACTCTCTGAATTTATATGGGGACAATAAACGATCGGACTTAGACATCCATCCTGCCAAGCCTGACCAGCAACAGACATTTCTTGATCCCCTGTAGTCTTGCTTTATTTGTTCTGACTGTTTTCAAGATATAAAGACATAGTTTGACGACTGGAGTATGGTGTAGTTATAATCACCGGTGATCATAACCGCTAATCATCAGGTGGAAAGTGTCCTTTTGGTCAACTTAACAATTTTTTTCCCTGCCTGCCCTGTAACCAGATAATGTTTTCGATGATGTTCGAAGATGGTAAGTTTATTCTTTTTCTGCTGCTGCTATGGCAAAAAAGGCAATAAAGAGTCTGCCTCATCGTTGATACCATACACCTGCAGCGACCGCTCCACTATGGCCACCTCAGGAGCCCATGAACGGCAGTAGTCATTTACCATCAGGTGACTCGTCTGCTCGTTTGCCCCCTATTCCATAAAAAAACGTATCTTAACAGTCTAATCGTTGGGACCTGGGCTTGATCACAAAGCCTGGAAAATCCTTACTTCATGACACCGTGTACTGGAGTTTCGTAACAGGACGGAATGACGATTATACTTCGACACTACTTGTAACTCTTGCAGTAATACACTTACCGCCATCTAGCGATGGAAGAGAAAAACTGATTCTGCATGGCGCTATTAAAGTTTACGAAGTATTATGGTCAATATTTTGAAATTCTACATATAGTAAATTATAGTATTTGTAGAATTTCCCAATGCCAACCGTCATGCCCCCGTTTGGCAGTCGGACTGAGACGCCCTTACTTTGTATTGGGCAAACATCCTATCCTTATAAAAATAATAATGGAAATATGTTCTGGGACATATTATATAACACTATTTAGGTTCAAATTAAGCATAGTTTGTACCAGGTTAACATACGAAAAGAAAACTATTAATCAACAAATCATTATTAACTTGCAAATCTTCTTAGATGAGCTCCTTTGAGAGCCAAATCGTCCGAAAACCAAACAAAGTGTCAAATGTAAATCCTAAACAAATTGACTGATAGGCTCCGTCCTATTTATACACTTAATGCTACACGGTCCGGATTCGAACCTTGCTGCTTGTTCCAAGTTCCAAAGTTCAACTCCCCAGAGAAACAGGTTGTCGGAATGAGAAAATGGATTTTCAACTTTCAGTTTTTGTTAAAGATTTCGTTCTGGTGAAACAGATACGAAATATCTTTGTACTTAAGATATTTCGTATCTGTTTTAACGTATAAAACTATCTTAGAACAAAAGTGAAATGCGAATATATTTTTGAAGTGAAAACTTCTTTAGCGGCGTTGTGCACTTTGTGGGATGGATTAAAAATGTTAGACTCGCGTCAGGACACGTGACCCTGATCGAAAATTCGTAAGACGGAGCCGAGTTTCTTATATTTAAAAAAATATAACATTCGAAATTCAAACATTTATGTGCGGCCAGGAGCGCAGAACTTCACGTGTACCCTATGTATACATATAGATATGTCATTACGTACTTTTTATTTTTAACCTAATTATATATATACAGATGTGTGTGTATGTATGTATATGCAAATACATCGTGAGGTTATGTTTTCACTTCTGACGTGCTACGTCTTACGACTGACTGTTTTTTTTCCTTTTGTATTTTTAAATATACCCCGTTACTTGGGGTCGTCTTTCCCAATTTTAGGATGCCATTTATTTCGATGTTGTGCGTCGGCTTCGCTAAGGCCCGACTGTTTAAGGTCACGCTGGATATTAGTCATCCAGGTGGTTTTGGGTCCTCCTCTTCCCCTATTCTTTGTAGCCATTAAAAGTCACGATATGCTCCCCTGTTCGAATTAAATGACTGTACCATCTCAGCCTGGACTCCTGTACTTTGTCAGTTATTTCGTACTTGTTTTAGCGAATATACTAAAAATCTTAGAAGAAAAGTGAAATGCGAAAATGTACATTTTTTTCCTTTTGTATTGATAAATATATCTTTCTTTTTTTTCTTCTTTGGCCTCGCCTTATTCCGTTACTTGGGGTCGGCTTATTTTAAAAAATCGGACAAGTGCGGTCTGACTCGCGCACCGAGGGTTCCGTAAGCAAACAAACTTGTATACGTCCATCTCGGGAATCTGTTATCGAAGACTTTTGCCCGTCTTTTTCGAAAGACAAACTTAACTTTGCAGTTGCGATGTAACCAACAATCTAACAAATACAAAGTCAACAATCTAACCGCAAAATATAAGTTTGTAATCATAAAAACTTTTTTATTTTATTTGATTTAACAACAAGTTAAGGCCTTTCGGATTTCTTCCTTTACTTGTGCTGTCAGACCTTGTTCAAATTTGTTAAAATCTGTGGCTTAATAGCCATATCTTTTGATTGAGTTGACTTAGAAGCTTGATTTTTTTACAGCTTCAAGGGACCACTGACATAAATATTTGATGTTAATTTGAACTTGATGGCTTTTCGGGTTCCTGAGGAAAAGGGTCTTGACAGACACATAGACAGACAAGCAGGTATAACAACAAATTAATGATTTTTGGATTTTTTACCGCAGACTTATATGTGTGGTATTAATTTAAACTGGATGCGTCTACGGGTTCCTGAGAAAAAGGTCTTGACAGACAGACAGACGAACAACTAAGTGATCCTATAAGGGTTCCTTTTTTTCCTTTTGAGGAACGGAACCCTAAAAACTAAATTTTCCTGATTGCAATGGTTTGATGTAAATGTAGGCCGTTTCCAACCGGTCTTTTCGGTAGGAATTCAGGGAGTCCTATGTCCAACGGAGGACGTCCTATGCCTGAAATGATGATGATGATGTAAATTTATACGCATACCAATTTGCTGTTAAGATTAATACCTAAATTAGTTCGGTACCGGTATTACAGAAAATAATTGGCGCACGTAAAAGTAATGCCTAGTATGGGATCAGACGGCTGTGTGTGAAGTGTCTCAAGTTTTTAGTAATTTTTGATCTTAATTAATTATTTGTATAATCTAATCTAATGCCAAAATATCTACCCAAATTTTTTAAATAGTTCATTTATATTTGCTCAATATTGTTAGTAGAACCAAACATATAATTAATTAGTTTGCAATTGTAAATAAATACCGCAGGAACGGGGCTGTTTGTACTCAGTAATTTGAAAATAAATATTTGTATTGATTTGGTCATAAATAATGCTCATTAATCAATCTTTGTTGATTTATTGCATCACAATTTGGGGTGGTACCTATAAACCCTTACTCCTAAAACTTGAGCGAGCTCAACGAGCAGTATTGAAAACATAGTCCTGTCCCTTTCGTTTCCAAACGGTGGAACTTTATTGAAATACTGCTTACTTTCAGTTCGACAACTATTCATTCTGTATACTGTTCGGTGACGCAAATGTGTTCCATGTTCTAATTTCTCTCACAGATGTTTCTATTTTTTGGGCGGTTACTTATATTATAAATTAAACAACAGTTTAAAGATTTATCTAAAACTAAAAAGTGTGCGATGGAAATCTAAAGTCACACAAGCCTAAATACACATATACATATATGCACACACACACTTACAAACACTGTCAGTGTTGAAATCCAAGTCTCCTCGTTTTTGTAGTTTTATTTACTCTTGTTAGCTACTACTTATGACCTCTGAGGTTGCCGTCGAATGCTCTACCACAAATACCATAGATTTTATTAATGAAACTAATCTCCACGATGAATTTCATGTGCTTCTAGGTTCTTCCTCGGACCGAGAATTTCTTTCATTAAAGCGTATTCATACTTATTTGAGAAATACTTTTACAGGAAGATAGACGTTTTGATTTATGATATTTTTAGCTGAATAGTAAACATGGAGGGTTTCTCGGGGACTTCCTTCCTAGGGTATACCCGAGTCCCTTGCGATAGACTCACTTGCTACGGAACACCGTGTGGTTTTAGTCGGTTCGATTCCGACATACCACCTCACCAATAGCCATGGTGAGGTGATGACCCGTGGGGGTTTCCACACGTAAAAAAAAAAAAAGGGGAATAGTAAACAAGGAGGGTGCCCTTACTTCCACCATAAGTATAAATGTCAAATTCTATTAATAGCGGTGCGCGAGTGCGCCAAAGGGCAGTCTGCATCATTCATCCTGCGCTCTAACGTCGCCGAATGGAACACGTTAGAATTATTTATTTCTATGAGCTTTTATATATTTTTTAATAGTTTATGGTTAGTTTGCTTTTCACACAGCTTGCACAGAAGTCGGTGATACTTTTTTTAAAAGATAATTATTAAGCGAACATTTTTCTTCAATGCCGCACTCATTTCTTTTTTAAAGACACCGCAGGTATACTTACCATTACTAACTTGTCAAATAATGACTAAAAATTGTTGTCTTCCGTGTTCTATGTTAAGTTCTTCAATAAATGTGACGAAAGAAGACAGAAGAGAAAGTAGGTGATAGGCTTTGAAACCATTTCCAAGCCACTACTGGTAAGATTAGCCATAATTCCACGGGACGCGGAGTTATGCTACCAATAAGCTGTGTTTATAGATGGCTATGGGATTGTTTAAATGATGAAACATTATATTACATTATCAAAGTTAAACATGAATTTAACTTTCACCCTTTTTATTAAGAAAGCCAACAGAGGTACAGGCAAATAACACAAACACAGTAAAATAATAAGGGATAGTCAATTACAGGATTTCCTATTTCCTGACTGAAGGAATAATTCGGTTGGTGACCGCCAAAAAAAAAGTTAAATTTAAAAATAAAGATAAACAAAAGAAAGTTGAATAAAACTAGTTAAACTTGTCAATTTCAAAGTCTAAATTTAATATTATCGTTCAGCAATGTACTTTAATCTTATTGGTTTTTAGCTATTTTTAGCTGCCTGCTTTACAATTGGTTAAATTACGTAGTTTTTTTTTTTGGTATAGAGGACAAACAAGCAGACGGGTCACCCTATGGTAAGTAACTACCGCCGGGCGTAGACACCTGCAACTCAAGAGCCAAAAGTGCGTTGCCGGCCTTTGATGAAGGAGTACGCTCTTTTCTTGAAGGTTTGAATGTCGTATCGTTTCTCGATTCAAATAAGATACTTGTTTCCTTTTAAGCAACGTAACGCAACCAGAAGTTGTTGTAACAAATTAAAAGTGTCCTTGGAGTTTTTTGCCTGACCTACGCATTATAACAGGCAACTAGCTTCACGACTGATTCATTGTACTTACTCCTACTTCTGACAATTCAAAACTACCTATAACTTTATGATTTATTGACAGCGGCCATAGCAGTATAAACAAATTTCTTAACTCGTACAAAATGTACGTCTGTTACGCAATATATTCAACGATAACATTTTAGTTGTGTAGGTTGAATTTTAAAGTTAATAATTTTATATTAAGGAATACGGTCGAGTTACTGCCCAAAGTCGTTTGAATATGAATTTGTACGGAAGCAATCTCTTAACCAATTTATTGGAAGTCTGTAAAATCTTACAAATATTATAAAGACGAAAGTTTGTGAGGATGTATGGATGTTTGTTACTCTTTCAGGCAAAAACGGCTGAACCAATCTAGATGAAATGTGTCCAGCCGTCCTCACAAACTTTCGCCTATAATATTAGTAAGATTAATTAAAAAACCGTATAGTCTTTAATAAACATGAATACAACTCACGAAAATTTTGATTGTAAGATTAATTAGGATGTAAGTATGTAAAAAAATATTATTTTCTTTCTTTTCTTTTTTTATAAAACAACTCCCGCATTAGGAATTACTCCTGTTTCGCGGGGGACTTTACAAACATACAAACAACGGACACAAAGAACACCCAGACTCGGGTGGGAATCGAACCCACGACCTATGGCACAGCAGTCATGGTCACTAACCATTAGGCCAACAGGCCAGTTAAATTTTTTTTTTACCCTAGTAACTGTTATTGAATTAAAATTGAACAGCAAACTCCTTTGTTGATATTGTACTGGCTTTAATTAGCCGAAGAAAGTTAATGACAGTGAATAATCCTACAACTGGAGAAGTTCATTGCATTCGTTTACCAAATATACATATATATTTGTGATCATAGTGAATACTTACGTTTAGTGTGTCTAGTTAAAGCAGATGGGGGTAATGACCTGATGCCCGTCAAACACCGGTAAAATAAGACCATTTTCCCAAAAATATTCGAAGATCTTCATACAAAAATCCGTCGTACTGACATCATTCCGCACGAGGCAGGGATCTGGACCAAGGGCACAAGTGCGCCCGACAGCTTTACAACCTCAAGTAAAGAATTGAGCATTTATTATTTTTATTTGCCATTGTAGGCCCAGCATTTTTTTCGCTCCGCTGAAATCTTGTATTGAAAGCCGGGGGCCGTGCTGAAAATATAGGTATATTTATATATAACAGGCGTGTTTGTAGGTAAGTACACAGATACGGTCGGTTAAATTTAACGGGAACGTTGTTGAGTTATGTCGAAATGATTAGTTTACTTGGTGATCGTATTTTTTCAGCGGATTTCGTTGGGGTCGGAATTTCATGTTTTGTTGCTATTATGTTTTTTATTGTATGCTAAAATACAGAGAATGAAATGTTTATAGATCGAAAAAACAAAACTTAAAGGGATGGATGAACAGTCAGTTGGATAGGAACTTCCAGATGCTTGTGTAATCATCTCCCTGCCGGTATTCCCTCGAGACTCCTAGGGATTCTTCAGAAATAGCATCTAAAAGGTTGTTAGAAGGTCGGCAACGCGCTACTGATGGTTCGGATCATACAAAACATCCATAATCTACAATGATTTTGGCTTCCCAATTTTCCAACACCATAGTCGTTGTTTATTACCTCTGTAGTACAAATAGACAAGAAGTTAGGACACAGACATGGCCACCTGGTAAAGCGGTTACCGACACTAACAAACACGCGTAATACCACAGGCATAAGTCCCTATAATGACTACCCTATTCCACTTTATTTATTTATACTAAGGTTAATACTATTATCCTACTCTGTATACATATATAGATCACGTGCGCAAATACCGTTCAGCAATTTCCTCTGAAGCGAAGCTATATTTTACACCTCTAAAACTTTTCCCATCCGTTTAACCTCCAAAACTCGGCAAACATTCTCTAGCGAACTGAACTCTAACTCAATCAGTTCATTCGCAAACTCAATTTCGATGAATACATTCAGTCGTTCTATGAAGAATGAAAGTGCCTTGTAAATCATTCACAAGCCAACGCATAGAGGTCCCAAGGTCTCGGGTAATGGGCTCAAGAAATGCTTTCATCAGATTTAGTTATGTTCGAGAATCTTCGTTGTAATGTTATGTGGCTTTGTTCGGTAAAACATTTGTAAGTATTTGTCGACTGCCTTAATGTAGTATAAAATACAATGTTGAATCAATTTTATGCTATGATAGTGTTAAACAAACATGGCCTTATATTACCACACAATAATGGTTTTATTTTATTTTGTAAAATATTTTAAGGCACGCTATGTCATGTATTAGATTCACGCTAACTATGTATGTATAAAAACAGATTTTGGAGGTCAATTTTAAGCTACTTCTAGTTATTGTATCGAAATAAAACTTTGTATGTATCAGGTATGTATTTAACCGTAACCGAAACTATCGGATATCCGAAATAAAAATCTATCCGAAAGCGTAACCGTAACGGATGTAAAGTTTTGAATAATTTCTATTCATATAATAATATAATATATACATCCAGGTGCAAGTATTAATTTTACATATTCCGACCATTACTTATAGCGCTATTTTTTATTATGCATTTACTACCAAACGGTAACCTAGAAATAATGCCAAATCAATACTTATCTGTATTTTCCTGTTTCATTCTTTAAAAATCGAAATAACCGTAACTGATACTATCCGAAACTATCGGATAATCCGAAATAATCTGATATCCGTAACCCTATCCGAAACCGGTATAACATTATTCATATATCCGTATAGATCCAAAATTTCTATCATTTAAGCCGCTATTGGTACAGAGGACCGCAGTACTGGTGTTTATTTTTTTGTGTTTATAATTTATTTGTATTTAATGTATTTTTTCGTGTTGTGTTTTTTAGTGTTTATAATTTATTTGACAAGATTGGTAATTTGTTTAAGAAGATATGTTATTAGGACTGCGATAGAAGTCGGCCAAAGGCGTTAGTGATAGTTGACTGAGACCACAAGCAAGTAATATTAGAACAGGAGCCATAAATGTATTTGTTTATATCACTAAGCAGGCAAATAAACACCTTACCATGGTAGCAGGTTTTTCAGTGCCGATAATCAGTTACAAGACTTGTAGTTTCATTGGCTTGCTGAAATTAAATAAATGTATAAAAATCTTAAAAAAATATATTAATATAGATAATAGGATTAATATTAAAAAGGTTGTTAACCCCTGACCGTTCCTGGCTTGACTTTAAATTAATAATTCTTAGGTATATTTTATTACCCACAAACGTATCAATATGACATAATATCCACATTTGGTAGATTGACAATGGCAATCATAAATATTTTTTTATTATTTAACAATATCCTGCCATACTTCGTCATATCCGGATAGTATTTTTTGCTAACAAAACATGACGATAAAATATCAGTGACATCATTATTTTTCTGAATGTTAATTGATCAGTCCACTGTAGAATTTTAATAAGTATGATAGGAATTAAAAACTGTATGCAATAGGCATGTGACAGAAAATAATTACGTCAGAGATAGCTTTTTGATCTATAATTATTTATTAAATCGACGATTTCGAATAATTGATGGCCAATTTTATGAAATAAAGATATGGAATTTGAATTTGAATTTTTACGTGCTTTTAAATTTGGCAGCACGTATAGCGCAATGGTTAAAGTGGTTGTCTCGTTACTACGCGCCGCGCTGATTAATTATAATGAGTTCGGTTCCCACGTGGGCCTAAAAATTGTGTGATCCACAATAGTTGTCCCGAGTCTGAGTGTTCTATGTGTCCGTTGTTTGAATGTTTATAAACTCCTTCATAACACAGGAATAATTCCGAGTGCGGAAGTGGTTTACAAAAAAAAGAAAAAGTGTACCGCAATACCAGTGGATTTTCCTTGCGCGTGGACAAGTTACGAGTATACTCTAAAACTTTGACAACCCTTCTTATTAGCTCTCCCCGGTACGTAAACTATACCTCGGTGGTGGTTTATCCGTTTTTCCCGTAACTATCGAGCTGCCCAAACTAAGATGAAATTAAAAAAAAAAAAAATTAAATGATTAAATGGATAACTAGTATACATGGTTGTATTAAATTATAGTCGTATCGCTCAGAATCTACAGATGGCGTAAATAAAATAAATCAACTCGTGGTCAGCATTTTTCATTGCCCACCACCGCCGAGCGTCTAGTGTAACGTGCGATAAAGAATTTCGTTCCAAAAACTAATTCAAAATTTACCCATCCGTTTAGGATCTATGATGCCACAGATAGACAGAGATACATAAACAGACCGATAGACAAGTTAAACATATAACACTGATCGGGGGTTAGAAATAGACAGGCACGACTTCCTCGATAGTTACGTGAAAAACAGATAAACCAAGAAATTTTAAAAATCGAAAACAAAGGTGGACAATATTTACCTATTATACAGACGATATAGTTATCTTTTTGAGGCTACATTGTAGCCTATCTTTAACTTCAATATTAATTCACGTATTACAGTAAAGGTAGTTATACACTGACTAATAAACTCGCCAAAATATACTGACGATAATATTGACGCTGACGATGTACCGGTCAATTGGTGTTGTGTGATATGGACTTAATTAACAAACTTGTATGATATCAACTATCGTTTGAATTGGTTTTAATATATTGCTGCTTAGGTTTATCAAGTGACATTTTCTAACTTTGAAGATATTATTATGTATTTACACGGGAATTAACGCGATCACAAAAAGATATTACATACCTCTAAATTGCCTGACGTTTCGACCAGGTTGCATTGACCGTGGTCACTGGCTGACTGACTCAGTGGTGCATGCCCTCCGTCATCGAGATCGTGAGGTAGAAGGTTCTTCATCCACCCGCACATGATAAATGACTACCGCCGCCCATGGGCACCTGCAACTCAAGAGTCACAAGTGCGTTGTCAGCCTTTAAGGTAGGAGTAGGGGAAATGTGGAAGAGAGAGAAAGAAAACATTACTTCACTGAAGATTTTTTGTGAGGCCGTGGTATCACTTCGGTCGAGCCGGCCCATACGTGTATATAATTATATCATAAGTAAATCATAATTATATCATGAAACGTGAAAGTTTAAAAGTTTGAAGATATTGGTTGTTGGACGTGGTTAAAGGGCTCGTCTTCCCGACAACAACCAGTTCGAGTAACAGGTATGCGACTCTCATCTGCTCGAGCTGATCTGATCAGCATTAGCAATATCCCTTTCCTTTTTACCTGTATAATTATGTGTGTATGTAATTCACTACCTCGATATAAATAGGGACTTATACACATTTCTAACGTTTAGGTATTAAAAATAATAATATAAGATTCATAAGATACGATTAGACAATACCTTAAAGGTAAAGATAGAATTTGTAATAATATAATTTATTGCATTGCATTTTTTGTAAAAAACATATACAAAAGAATGTATGATCCGTTCTTTGTACAATGCATTCAGGAAAAAATTGTCACATAACTCAGCAAAATTCTTAAAGGAAACTAAAATTAAAAATGTGAATCTTAATTCTGTGTTTTTTCATTAATCTAATTTGTAATTCTAGTCTGTATTTGTTTGTGTGGATATATTTCCCTACCAAGTAGGATTAAAACACATTCCATTTTCATTTATTATGTATAATGAAACTAATAACACTTTCACTACAATGGCTGACGAAGTGAAAATACGAGTATATACATAGGTAAATAGAAAAACGCCTACATAAAATTCTGTAAACTTTGTGTCTTTTTTGACTATAGGTCAAATGTTGCATTTTTCTTGTTGCTTAGCATAGTGAATTTTTATTTATTTAAAGGTTTATGCGCTTACAGCAGAAAGACGGACTTAATGCCTTACTGCCTTAGGAATTCTCTGACAGTCAAGTCCCTTAGGTGGTGTAGAGAAGATAGAATTTTTTAATGTTGTCAATGCATCTACCATTAAAAAACATGAAAAAAATATATGTACAAACTAATATTTTCAACTAAGCAATATGGAAATTAAATGATGTCGAATTTACGATCAAGAGGCTACAAAGTCAAAACTGTAAATCTACTTCTACCACAAACAATTTAGCTTGGTCGGTATCAGTGTCAACCAGAATCTAAATTAAAAAAAAAATTATGGTTCCTAAAATAAACAAACGTAATAACACTAAAGCGACATCATAAAAGTGAAATGTCAACAAAGTGTCACAGCTAAAGCGGTAAAGTAAGTCCTAATTTAGTAAATATATAGTAAAAAGAAGTCAACCGTAAATCCTCGAGGCGTCTTACATAACTTATCTGCCTAATAACACTTACGCCTAATGGTAAAAGACTACATAGTCTACTTGTAAGCTTTCAACACTTGGGGTATCATTTACAAGTTGCGACTAGAGTATGAACAAAATAATAATTTCACTAAAGTAAACCTAAAAAAAAAACCCTTTCATGCCTAAATTAAAAATTAAAAAAAGTTCCTCTACCCACTACTCTTGGCTTCATCATCAGACCATAGTTACCAAACCAAACTGCTGGAATAATCAAAACGAATCATACGAGTCCAAACTAAAACGGTTTTCTAGTAGCCACTTAACCGTGGAAGCTTCAACTACTATGGATAACTCGACCGGAGTGATACCAAGGCCTCACAGAAAACCAATGATTTCATTGTGTTTCGCCGAGTGAGTGAGGTTACCGGAGGCCCTAACCCCTCTCCCCTTTTTTTTGTGCGTGTGGAAGCCCCTTCGGGATCACTCCACCGGGGTTTTCAGTAGGGCACTGGTGTGTTGGAATCGAAACGACTAAAACCACACGGTGTGCCGTACTGCGCCTAAAATATGAGGGATCCGGGAACAGCTTTTATTAAGACATCCGGAAACCCCTCTCCCACCTTATCGGCCGGCAACGCACTGTAGCGTAGCACTGGGCGGCGGTAGTTATCTACCATCAGGTGACCCGTCTACTCATTTCTGAAGAGTTCCACTAACCACCTCCTGGCTCCATCAGATCAGCTCCAAGATGCCAAATTATAGTATTGTCATCCAAACTACATATACATACAAAGTTTCATTTTTAAGATTTATGGCTCACGGTTCGTATCGCCACTAACAGTTTACATGGTTAGTTAGTTACAAGTGAAGCGAAATAAAAGCCTGTTAAAAAAGTAAACAGTAAATTTCAGCACCGACAGCCCAAGTAATCTAAATACAAAGTTAGTTAGTTTAAAAGTTAGTTCTATGCAACATAGAGACTTATGCCCCGTTCCTATAATCGCGAATCGCGCGTTTTGTTTACGGACGGTAAAGTTTCATTAAATTTTCAACGAAAATTTTACGTAAGCAAAACGAATCGTTTCTTGATTATAGGAAGGGGGCATTAGTAAATAAAATGGTCTCCCTGCTATCCTCCATATAGAGGATGTTACAGAAAGGTGTGGTCAAATTTTAGGAGCGTTATGCGTAGCCGACAAATAGTGATTTAGCTTGAAAAAAAATGGATTTTGAAAATGTTTTTCTTCTGAAAATGCTTTTTGTAGTATAGGTGCACGAACACATTATGAATTTTCGTGTAAATTTCAATGATTTTGTTTTTTATTTTTTATGCAGACATTTTCAGAAAACTTTGGACATTCCATCAACATCCTTGTTGATAGAAACAACAATAATATAATAGGTATTTAATACCTTCAATACCTATAGTTTCATTCATGTCAGCAGTCTCTCATACGACGTATTAGCTTTATCGGTCAATTTACAAGTTTCATTTTTCAGTTTCAAAATAAAATTTCTATATTAAAAATCACGAATTTTCATAAAACTGTTAGCGCTTTACGTTATTCACAGGGTCTACTATACGACAATAAAATTTGACCACACCTTTCTGTAACACACTGTGTAAGGCTGTGCTACTTCTCCAGCTGGAACCTCTCTGCACTGCCCACCTCTCTTATACAGCTCTTACATAATTATTTTAAAATTGGCGATAATGCATCAGTGTATTACCTTCTTTATACGAGCGAGTGCATTCGATATGTATTGACAGAAATAATGGCATTGCTGCATCGATTGGATAACCTACTTACAAGGAAATATCGTTAAATATGAATGGAAACACTATTTTATTCCGTCTTCAGTGGAAGTGGTGTAGCTAAGGGTGGAATAAATAAAGTTAACAGGGTATTTTTACACACAAACATCTATAAACTAGCGCCTTTTATTTGCTTCTGTCTTCACACTTATCCTGGTCTATCTAAATATCGTTAGAATATACAGGGTGTATTTGAAAATAGAACACTTACTTAAATCTTACTTAATCACTGAAAGGGTATGACTGTGGCATGTAGTTACAATAAAAAATTTTGAAAAGAAAAACTATCCGTTTACAAGTGGTGTCCGTTTGAATTTCCAGGTATTTTTATTTATTACCTCCGTTTCTCATAAAAGAAGTGGAATGTGTTAAGTTAAAGATTTTAAACCGTACGTATTTTTTTTATTCCTTTACTAAGAAAATCCATAAAAACTAACTTCGAAATTTTTTTTAAGTTAGTTTTTATGAACTTCCTCAATAACTAAGGTAAAAATACCTGAAAATTCAAACGGTTATAACTTCTAAACGGATTTTTTTAATTTTTATTGTAGCTGCATGCTAGAGACATACCCTTTCGGTGACTTCAGTAAGTGTTCTATTTTCAAATACAGCCTGTATAAAAAACATCTGATGTCTTAAAAAAAAATTGTTTAAAAAACAAAAAAAGAACACCAAATTAAAAGGAAAAACGTGTTCCACTATCTACCTCCTGGCTCCATCATCAGATCAGATTCAAGATTCCACATTATTGTATTGTCATTTCAACTACATATACAAACAAAGTTTCGTTTCGATACACACACAAGTACGTTAAAATGTACTTCCAAAATTTGTTTATAGGTATAGCTAACTATGTACCTAAGTACAAGTGAAGCTTATTGAACCCTATAAACGCGTGTTAAAAATGATTAGTCAGAAGCACCCCGTAGCGGCTTTTACATATTTAAATTAATTTTAATAAAACTGGCGGTTTGCATGCGAGGTAAATGAATTTTTTCAAAGTGCGGACGGTAGCGTAATGACTAAGGCGACGGACTTGTGATCAATTCAGTGCGACTTCTATCGACCAAGGATGTTATGGATATGAAATTTCGGATCTGGATACGGATATATGAATAATGTTATACCGGTTTCGGATACGGTTACGGATATAAGATTATTTCGGATTATCCGATAGTTCCGGATAGTTTACGTTACGGATCTTTAAAGAATGGAACAAGAAAATACAGATAGGTAATGACTTAGCATTATTTCTAGGTTATTATTTGGTAGTAGAATCACAATAAAAAAGGCAATGGTTGGAATATGTTCAATTATTATAAAATATGTAATTGCATCTTGATAAAATAAATTATTAAGACTTCACCTTTATCCGAAATTATTCGAAACTTTTATATCGGTTACGGTTCCGGTTTCGGATAGAGTTTTATTTCGGATATCCGATAGTTTCGGTTACGGTTACGGAGTTCCATAGCATCCCTGCTATCGACCCAAAACGCAACCAACGACGTGAGCCCACTCCTAACAAGCAATTAGCCTGGCTTAATACTGATTATGTCTAAGTTTCTTTACTAACAGCAGCATAATATTAAAAATATTATTAAGTATAACTATTCTATCTAGGAACAGATAATGTTATAATATAAAATATAAGTATTGTTTTCTTTTTCTAATTTTAATTTACGAAAGTGTTTTTGTGTAAGAAGTAGTTTAGGGCCATGACGGACTGCAAACCGCAAACTGCAGGCGACACTACTGGTTTATATGAATTTCTATGAAAATTATTCTGAGCAGGGTTAGAATGCAGTGTGCGGTCGCAACGCAAGTGACGGCAGACCGCAACACCAGTAATGACGCGGACCGCAGAGGATTTACAAGTGCCGGGCGCCCGCAAAATATCTAAACTTTTCCTCTGTGCCTTTTATAGTGTTTTTATTAAAAACAGCATAACTTCCTTCTTTGGTTTGAATTTCAAGTAATATATCAGTTGGTTTTCATTTCTTTTTAGCAAATAAACTATGGTTAGCAGAACATAGCCTGCTTAAAACGTCACTCCGATATTAAGTTTCTTAAGAAACCTTTAGAGCGAGCAATGGCTAAATTCCACATTAAGACTCTCTTCTTTCTATTATATTATACTAACAACCCGCCCGGCTTCGCACGGGTAGCAGAGGCATCTTCAACAATCATCATAATATTTAACTAATTATATACCTAAACCTTCGTCATGAATCGCTCTATCTATTGGTGAAAACCGCATAAAAATCTGTCCATTAGTTTTTATCGCGAACTGACAGACAGACAGACGCGGCGGGGGACTTTGTTTTAAAATATGTAGTGATTAACATGAGTTAATTTTTAATAGCACAGGTCATGCTATATTTTATATGTAGTTTAGAGTCAACGGTATATTCAAGCCGGCTTACCACTCCTGGATTTATCCTCGTTATATGTAACCCTAATGTCTTTGCAGGATACTGTGCTTACATTTTTATATAGGTACAGCTAAGGAGCCACACAAGCAGTATTTACCTTCATACACGTTATCCTGGAGTGCGAGGGAGTGGCCACACAACGGGGTAATATCCTCGCGGGTGTGAGGTCACTCCTAGAAGCATGTGAACGCCCAAGGAGGCTACTGTGCTTCTGGAAGGAGCTAGGCTAGCTCAACTAGTCGGTCATAATGGACCGGCTACGAATCTAAATGTGGAAACAGAGCCCTATACCAATACCAATATACTTACATACTTCTCGAAAGTTTTGCAAACAGCGGTATTGTGAATTGTGAAACAGAGAGGCCATGACAGAATAGCTTAATTTAGAAGTCGAGGTATACTACCAGAATATGAGTGGGTTGTAATGTTTCAGAAAATATAAATACAATACAACCTGTAGGGTGAACGCATGATTCATATTTTAAAACAATTAAATACAAATAGTTCACCTAAAATGAGTATCATATCTTTTATTGACCAAGATATTTCCAAAACCCTTAATAAATAACTATTATACGCTTCATTCGCAACGCATTGTCGAAGAAAGAATCACAATAAGTACTTGATTATTTTTATTGGCGAAATGTCTCATTCGGTCTGTCGGTGACTCAGAGTCTGCGTTCACGCTGTGAGGTCGCCGCGGGTGGTCATACCACCACAGTAACTCGACCCACCTCACCCCTCTCAGCTTCATACATCGCGGTCCAATTGTGGCAATACAACCATTAGTTATGGATCTAATTACGCTGGCCACACGAAAGTTTTGTTCCTGACTTCATCGAGTATGTCAGCGGGATTTCGACTGTGATTCTGCTGAAGAAAATTAAACCTTCGGCGGTTGACACAAGGAAAATTTAAGTTATGTTCTTGGAATCAATTTAGGTGGGATAATTGTTGCATTTTGACCTGCTACTGCCTGTTATAGTGATTTAAAAGAAAAGTTTAGCCATATTTCATCAACAAGATGGAACAAACAGGATGCTATTTGTTTCAAATCGTTTGCTATTTGTTTCAAACCGTTTGCTATTTGTTTCAAACCGTTTGATTTAATGTCAAATATTGTTAGGAATTCGGTGAAAAATCTGTTAAATAGAACTTTGTTTATTTGAACATTTAAGCTGATACATGCTGGAAGCCATTATATTGTTTTGTCAATATAAAATATTTTTGTGTTTAGTCTATTTTAAGTTTGGCATTCTTAGGCTATTCTATATAGTTATGACTTCATACAGATATGTTAATACCTAAATACCTTTTAGGACTGATATCAAATGACTAGCAAATTATTGAACTAAATTACACACGGTGCACATTAGAAGAGGCTTATATTCAGCAGTGGACTGCAATAGGCTGATGGATTGGATTGAATTATTACCTAAGTAATATCCATTCATTTTGGTCGTTAGTCGGGACTGGTTTTCTCCGAACTATTATTACTTGAATATAGTAGTAATTTGCGCGACTGTTTATATTTTAGAACAATATGTTACATTGTTCTCACCTTAACCAGAGACTTGCATGTTAAAAAAGAGTGTCCTTAGAGTTCTTGCTTGTTCTTTTTCACAAGATCTACGTATTGGAATAGGCAACTAGCTTCACGACTGACTTAGTCTGACTGACTACTACTCCTGACAATACAGAAATACTTATAATTGGTTCAATTGAATTAAATGATTTTGATTTGATTTGTATGCTTATCTGCTTGGTATGGCTCAATGACCTGCATCTATGGACCGCAGACATTATAGAGATGTGAATTCCGTCTACAAAACAAATGTATTACGCGGTACCTACTCTCCACCAAACCAAGATTGATGGCGGACGGTGATCCTGCATGCACTTTAGCTTTGAATTCCAGTATTTTCGTTCCAGTTAATGTTTGCATGTTCTTGTTAATCCCTCTAAATAAGCAGAATGCTTATAGGGCGGTGTTTAACCTCTTGATCAAAAGTCCAACACCTTAGGCCTACCACCGCTTAATTAATGACATAAAGATGATTTTATTATTATTTTATTTCTAAAATTTATTTTATTTTATTTCTATTTACCATTTCTATCATTAGGATGAATCTATGTTGCTCAATAGCTACTCCAATAGCTGTTGAGAAATATTACTATTTCCCAACATGAAAGAAAATGCAGAGCCAATTAATTAGTGTTTAGTGTTCCTAAACACAAACTTTAGTAACGAGTCCATCTGACGTTGGCAAGTTCTGATGGAAATTACTTCCGCAACTTTAACGAAATTGTTCTATGCACAGGCTGTGCTATTACTTAATGGTACAACTACATTCAACTACTAACACTTTACAACGATAGGCACTAAACTGAAAATTTTCTTCTCAAGTAACGTACACTTGTCTCCTTTTATGTGTGGAAACCAGTTTGGCTATAAGTGAGGCAGTATTTTTTTTTGCGATTGGGATAAAACTTGGTATCTAGGTAGCTGGAGACCTGGATTAACGCATATGCTACTTTTTATCCCGATATTCCCACGGGATCGGGACTTACCGCGGGGCGCTGCTAGTAATATATATAACTAGCAACCCGCTCTGGCTTTGCACGGGTAGCAGTGACATCTTCAACAATCATCAACATATTTCAATCAATTTACACAAAATCTTAACAAATTATACACCTAAACCTTCCTCATGAATCACTCTGTCTATTAGTGAAAACTGCATGAAAATCCATTCGGTAGTTTTTCAGTTTATCGTGAATAGACAGACAGACACGGCGCGGTACTTTGTTTTATAATTTGTAGTGATGATATTATTTTTCCTTTATTATTTACCCTCATACTCAGCGGTTCCAAGAGCTATTATTTTTTATGATAGCTGTTGACACAAACATTCTAGGTATCTAATTAATAATAGGATAATTAATTATGACAGACTACACTATAATTAGTAGTATATGAGTAAGCAATGTAGGTGGTAGATATTATCTCAAGTCACCGGGCTTTAATTATCTAAATTGTTATTGTACCTGCTGTAAGTAACTTGCAAAACATATTTATATTCTGGAAACTACTTTTAGGTCGCATATCTGCCCGCGTGAGTATGTTATTTATCTACTCTCTTTTTCAGTGTGAAGGACATGTTGTTACATGTCCAACATACTAACTCTCACACACGCACGCATGCATACACGCATGCACGCACGCACGCATGCACTCGCGCATGCACGCAGGCATACACTCACGCACGCACGCTATTTAGCAATCCGCTAAAAAGTATTCATATTCTGCACATCAGCATACATAGCATTAAACAGGTAGTGAGTCAGTAAAGTCTATATGCACCTCTATGTATGTTTAATTTTTCGTTCCTCTTACTTATAGAATTAAATACTTACTCGTTCCCTTTTCTCTCTCTTTTGACTTAGCATAAAATTTTCTAGTTTATTTATTTAAGGCAGTTTATATATATGCAGCATGGGATTTTACTGTAAGTTGCAGGTGTCCATGGGCAGCGATATAGATCCGAATACTCCACACTGGGTCAGAACTAAATAATTTAATGCAATGTATCTGTATTCCTTGCACATCATACCTACTTTAAACGAAGTATTTATTTTAAATGGTAACTTGTTAATATTGAAAGCTGTATTTGAAGTCCAAAAAAAATTTTACAAAAAAAAATGGTTATAGGTAGTAGAACGCTTTAATCGAAGCCAGATAACTGGAGAACAGAAGACAACACGAAGAAGTTAAATGTCATCACTGGTATTCTGTTCTGTTTCTGTTGATAAGTTCGCTATAACTCCATGGAAGGCTGGATTAGATTTGCAATATGTGATTGACACAGCTATCGTTGCCAATGTTTATAGGCTATTTTGGATGGTTAAAAAATAAACAAGTTTCTCAAGCGAGAACAACAACCCACCATATCGTAACTCTACTAAATGTTACCTGACGAGAATCTTGTCAAAACCTCATTGCGCGATGCAGGTCAATAGTTACTAAGTAGTTCGACTACTATAAAAGTAGTCGAACTTAGATGGCGCTGGGTAGGTCACCGTATTCTAAAATAATTATAAATTTCAAACGGACTCTGTGATTTGAGCTTTTTTATATGGAAAAACATTTCTACATAAGAGTGTTCGAGTCTTATACAACAATGGGGTGTGTTTTAATTTCGATAATATTAATGGAGCTGTTGCTGGTGTTAAGTGACAATAATCAAAGTGAATTTTTTTCATCGACGATAAGTGTAAAACACAAGTTTCGGGAACCGAACTCGTCCACAAAATAGAAGATCGTTATTTACATTGTATGGTCTCATTAAAGCGGGTTGAGCTTCGCCAACACGTTCGAGTAGAGAGCTTTATGATTGCGAAACAGCCACCCTAAAACTAACAACCTTATTTTACAGGCTAGTGACATGCTGGTGTCGATAGTTCATATCGAAATTCACGGTTTGTGGAATTGGGAGTAGATTTTGATGATGATGAATAGTGATATTGAAATATAAAATCACTAATTTATATTCTACGAGAAAATTAAGTTTGACAGAATTTTTATTATTATTACAAATATAATTTTCCAGTAGCTGAAGTAGGATGATTTGACAAAGTGTATTTATTTTTAGGAATGAGAAGAAAATTAAATAAATGTTGTTTGTAAAGTGTCATGACCAAAACTTGTAACTTTAGGGTTGTTGACATGTAATAAAATTAATTATATTCTTTAATAAAATTTCAATCGGAACGAGGTGTACAATTACAATAAGGTGTTCAATGTTACAACAATTACTTTGTTACTTACATAAGTACAAATTGAACCACATTTTGTTTGGTGTAAAAAAGTAGTTTCTTGAAACGGTATTTTATAACATAGAAATATCATTATAACATTGGTAGAAATCAAAAGAGGCACATTATTTACAATAGAACGTAACCGAGCTACACAACCTTGTACTCTACTCAATATGATGACTGAGAACTCCAAATCACCTTATGAGTCTGCTGTAAACAAAATAATGATATGTTTACTGGATATAGTTATTGGTGCTGTCAAAGCAGTAAGCCATGACACGGTTGAAAATGATATCACTCGATAATTTGTTATTGGCATAAAAAAATTATATATTTATTTATATATACTTATTCACTATTACATTCAACATGTAAGAGGTATTGGTATTAGATTACAGCGAATTAGTCACTTAAAGAACAACACAGCAATTACATAAAAACTTAGATTGTGATCACAGAAGTAAGTCGACAAAGATATTAACATTTGTATTTCTGTTATTTTTAATAACTTCATATTAATTAATTATATTATTTATTCAAGGTGTTGCAGATTCTTTATTTATTATTTCTTTGGAAAATAGTTTTTCTAGTGTCAACAACATATTATGAGATTTTATGCTAATTTTAATATTAAGAAAAAAATATTATGCAGACATTTTCAGAAAAATTTGAAATTCCATCGACATCCTTGGTATTACATATCTAGTCTAAAATAGTTTCTTTCATGTCAGCCCTCTCTAATACGAAATCTTAGCTTTATCGCTCAATTTTCAAATTCAATTTGTCAGTTTCAAAATAAGATTTTTGTATTCAAAAACCAGGATTTTTCTAAAATCGTTAGCGTTTTACGTTATTCACGAGGTTTACTTTACGTCCCTAAAATTTGATCACACCTTTCTGTCCTTCGTTCTCAGAATATTATGTTCAAATAAATGTATAATATATCGATATAATAGCAACCACGACGTTACATCACTAGTACTTGAATTGAGTTATTAGCCCAACACCTTAAGGTTCTCTTCTTTGTAAAAAGTAATTTCCTTGTAAAATTGTAATAAATAAGCGCGATTTATCCAAGCGATTACTCTAACTACGACATTTATATAACCACATAACCTACCGCTTATGTTATGTTTACGTGCTTATTGTTATAGCTATAAAGAACATATTGCGCTAGTTTCTGTATGTAAGGGTAGGCAGGTCTTTGTGACACACAGTTTTCTTCATTCATGACTTTTATCATGAGTAGGTAGAAAATATATCGCCTTTATAAATCTTCAAACTGGTAATAGGTTTATTCTTCGTTCTTTTTTCGTCTGGGTTATTATTGGTAACACAAGAATCTTCAGTAAATTGACTAATCTCTTTCAGTCGGTTCAGTCTCATCATTTTACTTTAACAAGAACTATCAAACCCGTGTAATTATTTCACGTGCTTGAAAAATCTGAATTATTTATTTCAATTAAACCAATTATAGGTTTTTTTTTTGGAATTGCCTGTTCCAATACGTAGATCCTATGGAGAAGAATAGACACGAAACTCTAAGGGCACTATTTTTAATTATTTTTTTCACAATTTACTTGTTACATTGCTTATAAGCGCAAATTAAATGTGAGGACAATGTAACATAAGGTTCTAAAATAAAAAAATACACTAAATTACTTCGTAGTAATTTTAAAGATAGTTCTTTAAGTAATAGCAGACCGGAGATAACCAGCCCCCGTACAATGGCACTCGTTCACGAGTATGACGCTCGCGCCAGCTATCGTCCATCTCAACCATGTCACAGTATAAATTGTGACCATGTTAAAGGAAACTGACCGACTTGACGCATACGCCACCACCGGCAAGACTTCTAATATAACTATATAATATTTGGTTCCAGAGTTTCCTGACCATGGCTTCATTATCAAACTTCGTAACTCCAAAATTATCGTAATTTTTTATTTTGATGTCACCTAGTGTAAAATGCCGTAACAAACACGATGGAATCACTCGTATTTCCTACTTGTTTTTAGTTTTTTTACTATTTACAAAAAATAACGTACTTCGTAAGTCCATTACACATGTTTGAGAAGTATACGTAAATCCATTTATTTAATCATGTTATCACATATCAAAATCACTTAATAACAGTAACTGCTATGTTGTTCGTACCTCAATCAGCACTCCAATGATTGTTGTTAACTTACAAAGCATGCCTAGCCTTTTATCACCCCACTATTGTCAACAAACCAACAACGTTGTGTACCAGTATAACTAGTCATAATAATGTCTATTAACTCATTTTTATTTAATAGTGAACTGTTTTATCATCTATTATAGTTTGCCCTTTATCATAAAATCATAATTACAACAAACATAAGCACAATTAATATTTAAATGTAAGTAAAGCTGTTTATCTATGTTTTAAAGTTAGTTATTTAATAAAATAGCTTTTTCTTCCTCCTGTAAAATTTTACCTATATATATCTTGATTATTATGTTCCGTATATTAATATTTTGTGTACATTTTTCTTACTAAAATGAAAAAAAAATTCTAACAGTCTCCTTAATAAGGTCAGTAATTTAATTTCGAAATATTTTCAAGAGGGTAGGTGTTATTAAGAGTGTTCTCTTACCTATTCAGAGGGGCGATCGTTTAACAGCATTCCTGGAGTGCCCAGCAAATGACCGTCACGCCTCGGACATCATTAAGAGCCTCGAAAAAATGGCGAACGGTACGTGTTCTGTTTTGCATTAAGTGTTTTCAGTCCTTTCTCAAGGCAGGGAAGTACCTACTTATGTGCTTTTTCACAAAGAGAAGATTTACCTGGTCTTGGGAATAAGCATGCAATAGAAAGGACCGTCCTCAGTTTTTTTCATGACTGCCCAAAAAAGAGTGTAATGGTTCATGTATGTATATTATCTTTATTCCACCATGACTTCTAAATACCTGAGTAGATTTGTATGTGTGGGATATCTGTAGAATCCTTCCATCATCTCAAGTGACACTGGCTATATAAAAAAAAAACAATATGGCGTAAATTCGTTTTTCGGCAGAGCAGTTGTGTTTTTTACCCCCCGACGCAAAAAGAGGGGTGTTATAAGTTTGACGTCGATGTGTGTGTATGTGTGTCTGTGTGTGGCATCGTAGCTCTCAAACATATGGACCGATTTGGATGCGGTTTTTTTCATTTGAAAGCCAGTATCCTTGCGGTGGTTCTTAGCTATGTTTGGTTAATATTGGTCCAGCAGTGTAATATTATCAGATCTTTTTCAAACTGATATAAGACATTTTGTAATCGTTCAAGGGATTTTCGAGTCGGGGTGTTTTAAATGTTAAATTTATTAGTTACTAATGTTTTAAGTTAGTAACTTGAGTCTTATATCGCAGGGGAGAAAGAAAACATTGAAGAGCATAATGTTGATCAATTTTTTACAGCTTTGACGACCCTAGAACTTTCTATTTCTTGTATTATTAAGGTAATCGGTTGTAAGTATTTGTAAGAAGCCGTTCAATGCAGGTTTATCCGCGTTAACGGTCACTGCTACTTCCTCCTATAACCTTCCTCAAATCCAGTAGGTCCAGATATTAACGCGTTCAACCAAAAAAGTATTGACCACATAAATTACACCATATTCAGCAACAGGAATACAGCAATTTGATGTTATACTTCCCAACCTAGTCTAGTTAGTAGTCTAGTTTGGACCTGTAAATCTCCTGAAATACTTACATCTTTTCAACCTGTTGTAAAACGAACGATGTATTAAAAAGTACTAAGTAATAAAATAATTCAAGTAACAAAAGTAATTGAAGTAAAATCTATATTATTTGACGCCGGTCGTAACACTCACGTCGCTACTGAATCTTATTCGATACCGGAGGCTGCTCGCGAGCTCGCACAATATGGAAATGGACTGTTGAAAGTTTCTAAAGAATATTATTTTCTTTTCATAAAAGATAAGGCTTTAAGAAATCTAAATATTGCAACGAACCGCCCTATCTTATATTTAAAGGACAATATCTACCATATGTGTACATTAACATAATATATATATTTGAAAGGTATAATTTGTCTTTTTATCTTCTTTACTCATTAACATAATGAGAATAACTTTCAGTAAGCGGTCAGCTTTGCCATAATCAGCCTCAACACAACGTCAGCGGTATCACTCACGTCAACGCCTTGGGTCCCTTGTCGAGAATTTTCGATACAAGAATTTGCAGGATATATCACACGAGATAAAAGTGTCGAAAAGTCGATGAGTATGATATATCGTATCAGTTGATTGCGTTTATAGGCCATAAACTTTTGAAAGAACAGAAGAGAAGATTCTTGACAACTAAAATGTAGTCTAGTCCGTTGCCCGAATTAATTGATTGTCTTTGTAATAAGAATATTTATTTATATATTAGGATATTTCTATCTCTATTTACAGGTGGCCAAGTCTGTCGGGGTTCAAAGGGATTTCCTTTCTAGGGTACCCTTGAGGCCCCGGCAAGAAGACCAGTGACGGAACACTGTGTGGTTTTAGTCGGTTCGAGTCCGACATACCACCTTACCATTGCCTCGGTGAGGTGGCGACCCATGGGGGTATCCACAGAAAAAAAAAAGATCTCTAACGGAGAATACTGAGTGTATTCACCGTTAGAGAAAATAAAAATAATTAAAAATAAAATTAATGCAATAAATAAAAATAAAAAATGTCAAATCAAAACATAGCAGTTAAACAAATAGGTACAATCAAGCAAGATAATTTAAATAGTAAAAACACATCAAAGAAATAAATAAAATAAACACGCAACAATTTCAATATAATTCTTTCAAAAAAAACTTATGTGGTTTTCTCATGGATACCATTGTCAGAACTAGACCAAAATTAAAATGGAACCACACGGGAAGCACCAGCTTTCAAATAAAAAAAGAATCATCAACATCGGTTCACCCAGTCGAAAGTTCTGAGGTAACAAACATAAAAAAAACATACAGTCGAATTGAGAACCTCCTCCTTTTTTGAAGTCGATTAAAAATTAATACAATTAATAAATTACCTAAGTAAAACAACCAATATAATAAAATAATTGTACGTAGTTAAGTGGTTTCGTTACCATGAACAGACATATGGCTATTGAACATTATTTCTTAATAGCAATTTGTTCAAACTTATATCCTGATCTAAACACAATTTATTAAAAAGTTCTGGTACAGCAAATATGCAGGCAGTAGTTACTATTGTAAATGCACACCGGAGCACACCTCTTCAATTCCAAGTCGTTATTTCCTTCTTTTCTTTCTAATTAGTAGTAGCAGCAGGCATTCTTCACAGTACTTTGATCTTGCAATCGTGCTCCCAACAGCGAATACCGCATCGGTATTAAAATCGCTGGGGACGCCACGCTAGCGCAAGACTACACTGCGAGATTTGTGATGTATTTTTATTTATTTATTTATAACAATTTTTACATTGTGTTGAATATTAATAACAATTTTGTAACTTAAAAAAATTATAAAACAATTACTTATTAATTAAAATGTCACACATGTAAAATAAATAAAATAATACAATCAATCAATAAAAAAAACAATACAATAAATTAATATGTCAAATGTGAGGATACACAGGATACAGAGAGAGAACGGGAGAGGGCTAGTACTCTCCCGTCCCGAAGGAGAGGCACCAGGCGCCGGAGAGCGCAGAATGATCTCCGGCCTCCATGAGCGCTGGTCTGGGGGTAACGGGTAAGGCTGCCCGTTACTCTAGCAGAAGCAGGCCTGAGACGGTGGCGCGCCGTGTTCCGCGCGCCTCTCTACACTGGAAGGGGGGCAAGGCCCTCCGCACTCAAGGGTGTGGCTGCCTTTGTTTAAGAGGCGGCCAAGGTCTGCCGGGGTTCTCGGGGACTTCCTTCCTAGGGTATACCCGGGTCCCTTGCAATAGACTCATTTATCACGGGACACCGTGTGGTTTTAGTCGGTTCGATTCCGACATAACACTTCATTGGCAGTCCCGGTGGAGTGATGACCCGAGGGGGCTTCCACACGATAAAAAAAAGGGATACAGAGACAGAGAGAGAGAGAGAAATAATGGCAATAAATGTAATTTTCATCAGCAAAATAATAATGTTTCTAAATAATTAAATAAATTCAATTAATGTCATTATTACCTCCATTTATGTCACGTATTATGATTAATACTAATATATGTTTATAGTTAAATGTCATTAATGGAATAATAGCAGCCCTCTAGTGAGTAACGCCTTAATTTAGTTTTGAAATACTTTTTGTAAAGTGATAATTGTATGTCCTCGGGAAGTTTATTAAAGATTTTTACTGATATGTGGTAGTTACCGTGTTTGACTATTTTTAGGCTGTTCCGTAGAATTATGGCAAAACAATTAATAGACCGTCTGTTGTGTGTATAAATTTCATTCCAATAATTTTTTTTACATTACATTACATGTATTATGATATACTGATAACATTATAGGGCATTAGTAGTAGCTGAACCAACTACTAACTCATAGGTTTATCTTCACACCTACGTAGGAAGGTAATATTTCTACTCTTTTAATGCTAGCTTTCAATTACTTTACCAAATGAAAAATTGTCCGAATTTATCACACGATGATAGGTAAATAAGATAGTAGGTACGTTTATTACCGCGTATTGAGAGCAGCAATTTATTGAGCGTTTGTGCAGAGTTCAGCAGCTGTCTTTACGGAATTCTGTGGTAGTAGTAGCCGTAGTGATAGTAATAGAATGTACTAGTAGGTATTTTGATGTAAACTGGGATTGCAACATACCGGGACTAGTCTGGTCAACATGCTGGTTTGCCACGGTTTGGATTGTCATAGATTCGAGTCCCATCTTGAGAGTGAATTGTTCCAAGTTCCGTAAAACAATGACAGATTATTAGAGTCTATAACCAACTCTGAAATTCGTAGGGAATAAAATAGTCCACTTGTTTATAAAACGAAATTTATGATTGAAGCTCAGTTAATGTGTTAATTAATATAACGGGTTAATACTGGTAGGCCCAGCTCATTTAGGGGTGTAGTACAAAATTAAACCTACACCGAACAGCTTATAACCGAACGGCGGACCGTAAACAAACACCCACAGCTACTGCACTTCATATCAAATTCGTAATTGATTACATTATAGCTTTTTTTATGATATAGGGGGCCAACGAGCAGACGGATCACTTGATGGTAAATGACTACCGCCGCCTATGCGCATCTGCAACTCAAGAGTCACAAGTGCGTTGCCGACCTTTAAGGTGGGAGTAAAGGAAGGGGGGATGGGTGGAGGAAACGGTGGAACACGGGGGATGGGTAGAGGGAAGAGGGTGAGGGAAGGGTGGAAGAGGGGGGGAAGGGTTAGGGCCTCCGGCAACCTCACTCACTCGGCTAAGGCGTCGGACTTGCGATCAAGTGGTTGCGGGTTCGAACCCCACCCAGTGCACTACCGTCGTGAACCCACTCCTAACACAAGCTTTAAGCTTAGCTGGAGGGGTTAACGAGATTACTAGTAATGTGTGACCCACGTTACTAGTAACCCTTACATAAAAAAAAAAAAATCAATGCAACATTGCTTTACTGCCGGTTTTCTGTGAGGCCGTGGTATCACTCCGGTCGAGCCGGCCCATACGTGCCGAAGCATGGCTCTCCCACAATAATAAATAGCTGCCTTCAGGTAAAACTCTTCAAAACAAAAGCTTCATAACTCTTCTTCCTCTTTTTCTTTTCTCTGCCACCCGAGCCCCGTCGTTATGACGAGGCCATCATATCGCGTTCCTAGGAACCTAAGCCATTCCTTTCATTGCTAGCAGAAGTACCTAGCACACATATTAGCGTGGTAGGCGATCGGAAAATTAATTAATATTACACATAATTATTTTCCAATTAACAAAGCAGTTTTGAATGTTGAATATTTAATTAAAACGCTACAATTTAAACTGGGTTAATGAATGTTTATCATTCAGCTGATTTGATTACCTCTGGCGCTATATTGGCTTTTTTTATATTATAGGGGGCAAACGAGCAGACGGGTCACCTGATGGTAAGTGACTACAGTCGCCCATGGACACCTGCAACTCAAGGGTCACAAGTGCGTTGCCGGCCTTTGAGATAGGAGTACGCTCTTTTCTTGAAGCTTTGAAGGTCGTATCGGTCCGGAAATACCGCTGGCGACAATTTGTTCCAGATATTGGTTGTGCGAGGCAAAAAAATTCTGGAGAACCGCACAGTGGCTATCGCTAAATTTAAAAAATACTATTATTTTACTGCATTTTGCTTATCATGAAATCTATTTCTGTGAGCCCAAATAGAGGCCTAGAATTAGGTACTGGATCATGAGATGCTTCACTAAAAACCTCAGCATTGTGCAGGATAACCAAAGCGAAAACATCTTTTCTTTGGAGGACGCTACTACTTCCGACTAACGTTCTACCGTGGCGAAATTGGTCCCCATTTTGAGCCCATCCACTTCTGTGATTAGCAGGGGTTACAGTAGCGAATTGACGGTAACCTGGCTTATCCTTCATATGGCTCAAACCCTGACGGGAAAAGCGAGCCGCGAGGAAGCAGAACTTTGAAAAATATTTATTTGTTTAACACTACATTTTTTTTAAATAAAAGATTACTAGTAACGTGGGTCACACATTACTAGTAATCTCGTTAACCCCTCCAGCTAATCTTAACGCTTGTGTTAGGAGTGGGTTCACAACGGTAGTGCACTGGGTGGGGTTCGAACCCGCAACCACTTGATCGCAAGTCCGACGCCTTAGCCATAACGCTACCGCCGCTTATAAATCAAAGTCCCCGCCGCGTTTGTCTGTCTGTTCGCGATAAACTGAAAATCTACTGAACGGATTTTCATGCGGTTTACACCAATAGACAAAGTGATTCATGAGGAAGGTTCAGGTGTATAATTTGTTTACGTTTTGTGTAAATTGATTGAAATATGATGATGATTGCTGAAGATGTCTCTACTACAGGTGCGAAGCCGGGCGGGTTGCTAGTCCTAAATAAATATGAACTAGAGATCGCTTTGTGGTCTCTAGTTCTACTGGAATTTGGACCATAGTTCACTAGCATTATTTTATTGACCATTAAAAGTTGAACTGTCAATGTATGTATAGCTTTACAGTAATATGACAGGTTAATGTATATACTGGACACGTGTAGATTTTCGTAGCCTATTCAGATAAATTTTAGTTTATAACACATATTGTTTATAAATTGTAGTATTCTGCACTCCTTCGACATGAACGTTAAGTATTTCAAATTGCTACCTCCGTTCGCGAAATTTGCTTAAACCGGGGTACAAACTTTACAAAGCATTCTCTTCACGTATTAACATATATACCACCACCACCACCACCACCACCATACCACAACACAAATTTTAATTTAAATGGGTAGCAGTAACAAGTCCTGTCCTTTAAAACGACGTCTTCTTACACAGCTTGTGCAAAATATAAAAAAAAAAACTAACTCCTCTTTCGCCATTCACTTCGGCGAGCTGTAATTGAAATCGTCTGCCCAGGAAACGTTACTACAATAGGTATTTCACAAATGGAAATATAAGAGCAGTTATGTTTTCTAATATTTCCCGCCTGTACTGCAAATCACGAGCTAAATTGGTTTTTAAATAAAATTCATCGCGGCCTTTAAAAAAGGTTGTGTTTATTCGATGCTTAAATAATCACCTATTTTTTTTTCGCTGGTTCTAATTTCAAATAATAAAAAAAATACACACTTAAGGATGGAAACATAGCTAAGGAAAGCTTCAAGATATGAATTACGTACATTGAATTCGGTTTTTCTGTTTTTAAAATATAATTTGACGATCTAGGTGGCGCTAGTGCATTCGACTGTGCGGTCAAGGGTTTTATTCCCACTTTGTGCAAATATTAAATATTTGTATGCATCATGTCATGCATGATGTCCATTTGCATTAGTCTCTGTGTTTTGTGGATAATATGTATGTAAAAAAAAAATATATATATCTAAGTTTGTTGTGTACCAACAGTACAAGGTATACAGAATAAATCGCCATATTTGAGTCCATTAGGTAGAGATACCTTCATCCACCGCAAATGGTCGAGTGACTGAAGCACCTTTCAGTTAAAAGGGATGCCCAATGCACATAAATCATGGCAAGCATAACTTTAATTCCCGTAAATGAAACTTTTTTTGTTGTAATAGGCCTCTTAAGTATTAAACGTAACGTGAGGTCCACAGGCCAGAAATAATGCGAGTAAACTTAGTTATAAATTCTTAAACTATTTATGTGATAAAACCATAGAGCGATTTAGCTATACCTATCAACGCCATCTATGAGTTTAAAAGTTAAACAACTTAAGTTTGCCCTACTTTCTAAATAAACCGTGCACAGTTTATTTGGAAAATAGTTTTAGTATGTCTAAAACAATACTGTTCGGAATAGTGCTGGGATACAATTCTCCTTCCCTTTGTAATTCAAGTTTATGTTTTAACATGTTTTGAGAAAGATTTTATAGGCCTGTGGTTTTCTAGAAATAGAATTAGCTTCTGGTATTAAGTTGATGGCTCGTATTAAATTGTATGTGGTATGATTTTCTTGTAGTTCGAAAGTGAACTCGCGTTGAGGGAATATCGTTAATCCAAACGCTAAATTTAAATTATTTTAGTAGCAGAGACGTATTAACCACCACATTTGGCCAACTTTAATATTTGCTCCCACTAACGTAATATGAGCAGACAGATTCTTGCCGTCAACGGATTTAAAAATGGGAAAATTGAGAGTATATTAAAAGTAGAACATATATATATATATGTATATTCTTGAATTTAAAAATAAAAGGAATAACCACATGTTGCCACGCCAAGAATGACACACACCTACATACGTTCTACATGACATAAATGACATATTGTAGACATAGCTAAAGTCATAGACTAAAAATATGATGTAAAAACAATGTATCATATATAGGGAGGGTATGCTTTGATATACACTGAGAGCACTGTCCAGTGCTCGTACTGGGGAGAAATTCGTTCCGTTATAGACTGAAAGTATACTGCCGCAGTATCGTGGTGAAATATATAACGTCATAAATGCCGCCATTTTTGTACTGTGAGCACTGGAGTTTTCGAGGTTAGGTGCTCTCAGTGCTGTCAGATAACTGTCACTTTTATTATGCGATTTGACAATTAACTTGAATTGACAACTGACAGTAGTATACTGCGTTCCGTTTTAAATAGTAACCAGTATAGCTAACTATAAAGGAACGGCTTTGCAGTATACTAAATTGACGTCACATCTTAGTGCTCTCAGTGCAGCAGTGTAAATCGGAACATACACATAATGTAACATAAAAAAAATGTACACTGAGGTTTTTGCAATAAATTATATTTTCTTTCTTCTTTCATATGAAAAGGAAAGGCAAAGGCATATTCCTTATAGCTTGAGCAGGTCAAGTTTTCATGATGAGATATAGATAAGGTAAGATAGGCAAATGCATATTGAATACTAAACTTTATTCCGGCTAAAATTTTTCACATAAATACCAATGGTACTACTGCTTCTCATCACTAGTATTGACATTATCTATTGGATCATGGAAAGAAAAAAACTTATTCGTTTATGGAATGGTTCGGTCGTATGTCTTTTATTGCGTGACTAGTGATCAAAACTGTGATTACTGTCTTGTTCGTTTTATTTCATAAATATTTCCACTCCGTAAACATATATGTTGCACGTGGTAAGTATCTGTCATTAAACTATCAATTTTCATATTAACAAATTGACGAGCTGTCAAATGACTTAGAAGTCTTCTGTCAAAAGTTTCCGTTTATGTGCTCTTAGGTTTATAGTTATTACGTGATTTTTGACATTGTATTGTTGTATTTAACTTATACTTGATCTAAACGATCAGCATGATAAAGGTAGTCTATGAATGGGTGCCCAAATAAAAGAGGGAAAAAGACGATCAAAATGGATGACTCGGAATTTAAAATATGGAAATACGTTAAACAATTTTGTGGCAGTAAAAAAAAATATTTTTACTGAAACTGTTTAGCAAACAACTTAGATTAGGGTGAAGCCGTTACTTGACCTCAGTCACCTAGCGCTTTATTGACCATACTCACCAACAGAAAAAGCAGTATTCAGCTAGTCATACTGACTGACCGCGGTCTTTTATTTTATATTTAACACCTTATCAATGTAATTATAGAATGCAATAAAGTATTGAGTATTGAGGAAAGGGATAATACTTATACGGATAGATCAGTGATGGGTAAAAAGTAATTGGATTAATAATTACAAATTACAGTTACATTATAATTAGTTATTGAAATTCTTTTAATTTGAAATTGAAATACACTGTAATTCATTTCATTGCACATCCAAAGTATTTCTGATTACAATGTAATTGAATACTGTGTAATAACGATGATATATATTACATTTTAATAAAATTATTTTGTAATTTAATTATTTATTATATATACATATATATATTCTTTTTTATGGCATAGGCAGCAAATGATCGGACGGGTCACCTGATTGATGGTAAATGACTACCGCCGCCCATGGGCACCTGCAACTCAAGCGTCACTATTGCGTTGCCGGCCTTTAAGGTGGGAGTAGGGGAAGAGTGGAAGAGGGGGATTGGAGAGTTAGGGCCTCCGGTAACACCGGAATAGCAATGCAAGCATTGCTTCACTGCTGGTTTTCTGTAAGGCCGTGGTGTCACTCCGGTCGAGCCGGCCCAAACGTACTGAAGCATGGCTCTCCCACGTAGATTATATAAGTAACTAGTTACGCCCATCACTGGGATGGATTGGGTGTAAGCTGTAGCTTCAGCAGATGAGATCACATACCTTTAACCTGAACTGGCTGTTGGCATCCGAGCCCTATAACATGTTGGGGCAAGTAACAGTTCACCAAATACAGTCAATAATTTCTTAATCTTACTGTCTTGTCGTATTAACCATTTTAAGGTTCTAGTCTTGCCAGATATTTTTAAGCCATTTTGTTTCAACCAGTGCCACTTCTCGTATTCGTCACTGGGACGAAATGATTTACTTTTTCCCTGAAGCGTAGAAGTCCTTGACGTTAATACAAAGGGTCAGCAATCTAAGGAATGGCCAGAGGCAAGATGCTTATGGCAACTGGTCTATGGAAGCGACAGCATTGCACAATACGTTACCTTTATGATAATATCTCCTGAACATTGAAATTTTTCGCATACTGAAAAATTTGTCATTCATAACGATCGCCGGCTGATTGGTCAACATCGGGCTTGTTCCATGTACGTCCGAAGTTGTTTCAATTTGTTCATACGTGCCGTTGTTATTAACCATACGGTGACTGAAATTTTAACACCTATTTGCATTAATATAATGCACCGACGGCCTACCCTGGATAATCTATATCAACGAAACAAGGTGCTCATCAAATAGAAAAAGTTGATTTTAATAGTCCTTGGTTCCAAAACGTACACACCAACACTCAAAAATTCGAACTCTTTTTCGACAATCTTCTATACTAATATTATAAAGCTGTTTTTTTTTTGTTTGGTTGAACGCGTTAATCTCAGAAACTACCGATTCGAATTAAAAAAATATTTTAGTGATCGAGCCCATTTATCTATAGATTTATCGATCGAAGGCTGTAGGCTATATAACATCACGCTACGAGCAATAGGAGCGCAGCAGTGATCTAAAATGCAGGTAAAACTGCAAGAACGGCTAGTATTCTTTTTAGTTATCGGAACTTCCAACTGTTGTTTTAAAACTTATTTGTTCGCGACGTGGACCAAATGTGGTTTTTTTCGGTACTAATACAATACCGCTATTTTGTTCAGCGGTTCAGTTCAATGGTGGAGTCTTGGGCTTATCCATAAACTATGACATTTCGCCAATATCCACAAATAGTTGTCCTGAGTCTGGATGTTCTTTGTATCCGTTGTTTAAATGTTTGTGAAGCCCCCCGCGACACAAATATATCAATGCATTTCATTTAAAAGCCTTAACGGACAGAAATATAATATTTTCTACAAATGTTTAGTATAAAACGTATTATTATGTAACGTATATTTAGCTTTATTGGAGTTGTATGAATCGCTTGAATACTTCCCTTAATAACAGCCCTTAATTTTCGAATTTGTTTTTAATGGGGTAGGTGGCAAACGAGCAGATGGGTCACCCGATGGTAAGTGACTACCGCCGCCCATGGGCACCAGCAACTCAAGAGTCATAAGTGCGTTGCCGACCTTTAAGGGAAGGGGAGGAAGAGGGGTAAAAGGGGATAAAAGGGGAGGGTTTTAGGGCCTCCGGTCCATCAATGTTATATGTTGTAGCTTTCCGTAAGCGGCTAATGCGGTCTAATTGAGCTCAATCACGTAAACTTAGACACTATTTCCCTAGACTTAAGTAAGTACAGTATCAACAAACAATTTTTGGCATCAAAACAATTTAATTGACTTTTTGAACCTTTAATTACAGAATCCTAAACACAAATTGTTGAACCAATTAAAAACCAAATCCTCAGACAAACAACGTGATCGCACAACCAAACGCAGGTAAACAGTTCCCGCGAAAAGTGCCCCTCGCCGACTGAGTTGTTTGCAGATTTCCCGGATAACGAAGCTTGGACGATACCCGAGCCTTTGTTTTCTCTTATCCGGGTATACTCGGGGCGCTTGTTACTAAAATTGCCTGGATGTGTAGTTATGGTCGTTGGTTTTATATAAAATTACAATTGAATTGTAATGATTGTTTCATTAATGTGAGTGGTACGGATGTTGTAGAAAGCGGAACATTTGTTTGAGTTACATTATTATTAGCAACCCGCCCCGGCTTTGCACGGGTACAAATTATACACTAAAACCTTCCTCATGAATCACTCTGTCTATTAGTGAACACCGCATGAAAATCCGTTCAGTAGTTTTTCAGTTTATCGCGAACAGACGGACAGACAGACGCGGCGGGGGACTTTGTTTTATAATATGTAGTGATATACTTGAAAACAAGTGCGATTTAATTGAAAGATTTTCTCTATTTAATTAATAGCAATAATATCAGTAACAAGACTGTTACGTATGTACTGTACGTAGCAATAGAGTCAATGTAAAGACTGTACACGTCAAATTTCTGCTGGAATAAGAGCCGACGTACTGATCTTGTACCCTACTGTTTTTGTTCTTCTGGTAAGTAGTATTAGCTAAGCTCCACTGTAAGGTTGAGAGGGTTGAAACATCATCGTATCGGTAGACCCTTCAAGCGGTTTCCATTAAAACGGACTATGATTCTTTGCTACCTTATTGGTATAAAAAATGAGCATAAAAAGCCTCGTAGTTATTATTACTTGGTTTTAACGTCTTAATGCTATTATGTAGCAGGTAGAACTGAGTAACACTATAATCATGAAAAAGTCCCTCACATACCCCATTAGTCAGACAAACATGTCTAGTAATTAAACACAAATGAAGTAACAGTACATGCGAGAGACAAAGCAGTCTGCACTCAGCCTTATTGCTATATACAGGGTGTGAACCTGAGGACGTGTAAAGAGATTCTATTTTTAAAATTTAAATTCGTTTCCTTACAGGTGTAGGATGAGATGCTTTTTAAATTTTAAAAAGGAATATTTAAATATTTTGATGGTCAGGGTATTTTGTATAATTATGTAAAAATCTTAATTTCTTTAGCTACCAGCAGTTATGTTGGCTAAAGAGGCGGTGGAAAGGGTACGGGAAAGGACGAGTACTCTCCCGTCCCGCAGAAGACGCACCAAGCGCTGGAGAGTGCAGAACGATCTCCGGCCTCCATGAGCGCTGGCCTGGGGGTAACGGGTAGGGCTGTCCGTTACCCTAGCAGAAGCAGGTCTGAGAAGGTGGCGCGACGTGTTCCGCGTGCGCTTCTCTAAACCGGACGGGGGCAAGGCCCCCGTATTCTATGGTGTGGCCGCCTACTAACCAAAAGGCGGCCAAGGTCTGCAGGGGTTCCCAGAGGCTTCTTTCTTAGGGTATTCCCGGGTCCCCTGCTATAGGCCCACTTGTGACGTAACACCGTGTGCTTTTAGTCGGTTCGATTCCGACATACCACTACACCATTAGCTCAGGTGAGGTGATGACGCGTGGGGGTTTCCACACGAAAAAAAAAGAAAAAGCTACCAGCAGTTAGGCTTGTTCTTTTTGTGTTTTCAATAAATTTTGACGTTAAAAGTTACAAAAATCAATGTCATCATTCATTGCATGCACCAGACCGTGCTACTTCATTCGTTGAAAAACAATTTTGTGGAGTTTATCAATCCCTTCTCGAGGATTTCCATATTGCATATTTGGATATCGAAGAAACCCGTCCTCGAGTCAGAAGATAGAAGTGTCGAGTTGCCAGTTCAGATATTATTCAATATTGCATATTTTACGTACATGCTTATTGACAGGTATGGATAGGTGGATATTGGGTTTCTCATATATTCAAAAAGGATTAACGGATATTGAGGGATATGGCAAGGGTATGTATGAGTGACGACACTATTCAGGGTCACACTCAACAAAATTGTAACTTTAAAATGAATAATAAGACTTAGAAAAATATTTGTTAATATTTTTAGCCTGTTTTTATTTTTAACTAGCAGCGCCCTGCGGTTTCACCCGCGTAAGTCCCAATCCCGTGGGAATATCGGGATAAAAAGTAGCCTATATGTTAATCGTAGTCTCCAGCTATCTACATACCAAGTTTCATCGCAATCGGTTCAGTAGTTTTGGCGTGAAAGAGTAACATACATCCATCCATCCATCCATACATACTTACAAACTTTCGCGTTTATAATATTAGTAGGATTCTACTGCTACTAACTAATAGCTTTTGACGATAGCAATCGACGAAAGTATCGTATCGTTTTAACCTTAAATGAAGATAAACTTATTTGACTTCATAAAGAATTACAGTATAATTTGTGTAATAAATGTAATAATGTGCATCTGATTCAAATATTACGATTTTGAAATCAGCAACAAAACACTTGTTTTTAAATATTTATCCTGCTTAAGTTAAAACGGATAAATTAATTTCAGTTTAACTATAACATTTCCGAATCGATATTGACGAACGAATTTTTATTGTTTTGATTTAGCTTTTTTTAGTTTAACGTTGTTGTTATAATCACGTACGAATTGCCAATGTTAAATGTTAATAAAGCTGAAGAGTTTGTTTGTTTGGTTCAACGCGCTAATCTCAAGATCAGAATCTACCGGTTCGAATTAAAAAAGCTTTTAGAGTTGGATAGCCCAATTATCGAGGAAGGCTATAGGCTATATAACATCACGCTACGACCAATAAGAGCGGAGCAGTGACCATAAACGAAGGAGAAACTCCGGTTACGGCTAGTACTATATATTCTTAAAAAGTAAATTAATGGTTGGGAAATGTTCGTGTGAAGTAGGGTAGTAGGTAGTAGGTAGGTAGTCGTGTGTTTATAAAAATAAACATTAATGGATATAAAATGCAACCACACTCAGAACCTACAATACTTGTCGTTTGATCACTTCAACTACTACACTTTTAGTACAACAGATGTCATTACATTAAAAAAAAATTAAAATACATCTGACTCAAAAATCCCTTCAACGATTAGAAAAGATCTGATGATCTTCGAAAAGCTGAACACATATTCTTAAATTCTAGCTAAGAACACTCTTGATCGAGACATATTTCAAATAAAAAAAACGAAATCAATCAGTTCCATCCGTTTACGAGCCATGATGTCACACACCGACACACAGATACACACGTTAAATTTATAACACACCTCCACCTTTTTAATAAAATGCTATAAGTCCTACTTCAGATACAACTTTTCTTTTGCAATATTTTAATCAAACATCACCGCATCCTGTATATATCAAAACCTGCTGTCTATCAGCGCAGGCTGCGATGCATGCCTTGTGGCTTTGTTGTGCTTTTAAAAAAGGCATCGCGGCAACAATGAGGCAGGTACATGTCCCGTCTCGAGCTGGCAATAACGCATTATGAGGGGTTCGAATTCAAGGTATATACGGGACAGAAAATTTGTCGAACTAAACTTTTAGCATCCGAATTTTATTTGTCATGATGCCTATTAGTGAATACGAGTATATGACGTATTTTAATTGCTATTGTATAAGTAACGTATAAATAAATCAATAAATTTCTTTCCAGAGGATCCCAGACAAAACTCTGTCTCACCCATTCAATTGACAGTATTTTAATTGTCTAAATATAACCAGTATATAAATAGAATATAATATACCGATTGCTTTCGTGTTAGAAACAATTAGTCCTACTTTGTGATAACGTTTTGTGTTAATAATTTTGGCTAGATCAAATTTTAGCATCGGCTTTACATTAATTTATATCTTTTTTAAGGTAAACTTAGGCTTGATCATTCGTTTGATCACAAAAGATAATTTAAGCGTTGTCATACCTGGATACGACGTAATGGATGTTCAGCTTTTATTTGTGTATATTAGACGATCGATTAGATAGATAGATAGATAGGTACTCTTTATTGCACACCAAAAAAAGTATTATACAATCTAGAAAATTAATATAAAGTTGCAGTACAATGGGCGGTCTTATCGCAGTCTGCGATCTCTTACAGACAACCTTAGGATGGACTTTACTGTATGGAAGTAGGTAACTCACGGTGCACAACAGTTAAATATAATAATAAAAATATACAATTTATAAATAACAGTCTATTTAAGTCTATTATTATTCAAATAATACAAATACATACATATACATAAAGAAATATACATACACATATATGTTCATAAACTACACATACATTTAATTATAATATATGGTTCTTACGAAGAAAGGTAATGATCTTTGACTAGTTTCTGAAAAACAGCTTGTGACTGTGCTCGTCGGATAGCTTCTGGCAATGCATTCCACAATCGTGCGGCTTGCACTGTCAATGAATTGTCAGAAAATGTTGTAGAATGAGTTGGAATTTCCAACGTTAGATTATCCGATGATCTCAAATATCTATTGTGTGTGTCGTGTATAAATGCGAAACGTTTTTTTAAATAGATAGGGGTAATAGGGTTAAAAAAGATATTATACAGGAAAGAGAGGATATGAGTATTCCGGCGAAGTCGAATTGGAAGCCGCTTGAGTTTAGTGCGGAATTCGGAGATATAATCATATTTGCGTAAGCCAAAAATGAATCTTATACAGAAATTTTGAAGCCTCTCAAGTTTGTCAAGTTGGTCCTCATTAAGATCTAGATAGCTGACGTTGGCATAGTCAAGAATGGGAAGAAGAATCGATTGCGCGAGTTCAATTTTAGTAGTAGTTGGAAGGAAATTACGTATCCACTAAGAAATAGCATAAAAAAAGTATTTATGTATGTTTATATTTAATTTGTACATCATGCAGGAATTACATTCCGTGTATCTGAGAAACCTATGGCAGCGGTGTCTTTATTAATCTTGTTCGACGGTATTTTGTCCCGTATGTATTGTAGTACTCTCATCATGAACTGTAGATTGTAGGACTTTCGACTTGACAATGGTTACCGCTAAACTATACTTCCATGCTGATGGACAGGGCTTTGATGGTGTACACAGACGATGAAAAATATTATCAATGTGGATACATACATAAAGGATGTCCTTTCATTTTGTGTGATATTTTCCTATACGTGTGACTATTATTATGTCAAATGCCATTCGAATGTTCAATAAAATGTATCATAGTAAATTTTTTCTTTGACCAACTCAGAAACTCGAACTGATTTGATATCACTGTTAACTTGACAGCTATGTTAGTTGAACCAAATTTTGATAAGCCTTTCATAATCGGGGTGTAAGCCAAATAGTTACTAATACTAATTTTGTTTTATTAGAACGCTAGCAACCCGCCCTGGCTTCGCACGGGTAGTAGACACATCTTCAACAATCATCATCATATTTCAACCAATTTACACAAAACGTTGACAAATTATACACCCAAACCTTCCTCATGAATCACTCTGTCTATTGGTTCAGTAGTGTTTCAGTTTATCGCGAACAGACAGACAGACAGACGCGGCGGGGGACTTTGTTTTATAATATGTAGTGATGTAGTGACAAGACAAGAAAAGTTAAAGATACTGCGTGACTATGTTGAGGCCCATAAAAATATTGATCGTGGGAGAGCCATACTTCGGTACGTATGAGCCGGCTCACAGAAAACCGGTGTGAAGCCCTAATCCCCCTCCCCCTACTCCCACCATAAAGGCCGGCAACGCACTTGTAACTCTTGGGCGGCGGTAGTCATACCATCAGGAGACCCGTCTGCTCGCTTGCACCCAATTTCATAGAAAAAGAGTAGTATGTAATGTATGTATTGACTACTATGAAAATACTTCCTATAGAAAGACCCCGATTTACGTATAATTCTCGAATTTATGAAGTTAAGATGTGAAGATCATATGAGAAGAAGCTCTCAGGAAACTCATGGATCACAATTCGATCCCTATTTATAACCTTTAATGCAGATTTCTGTCCAATTATTGTAGACAGCACCAATAACTCTCATTGGAAAAAAACATGCTCGGGTGAGACTTCAGAGAGAGCTTCAAAGATACTACTGACTTGCTATTATTTACATGAATTACACAAAATTGAAACTTTAAACCACAACGGTTCTGTAGAATTCTACTCTTACTAAAGCCTAAGGAATGAGTGAAAGGATAGAGCGTAAACACTCAATAGTGAGTGACAAGTTACAGCGATTAGCACTCCTTGCTAGAGTAATACAAATCTTTAACAATATTGTACTTAAATCAGTTTTATTTACCATTTATTTTCCGTTTTTGGCCCAAGGAAAAGGTTTGATAACTGTCTGTTTTGTTAAATGAAGCCTTTTTTTTGGTGGACCTGTCAGATTACCCACAGACTTGTGATATTGAACGTTTGATATTGTCAAGTTGTATACACTTTCATTGCCGACTTGTCTAGAGCTAGGAGAGGCTGGTCATCTGTCATACAGGTTCTACCTAGTACGGATACCAGTCTCTCACACAGATTACAATCTCCTGAAATTGGTTTATAACTTTGTTATTAGTAATTAATGATGTAACAATTTCTGTGTGAGAGAAGAAATAAAATTATTATTATTATTCTCTTTATTAACATTTATAAAACATATAAATTACATTTTTAAATACATTATTATATAAAAAAAATATATATTTAAAAATAAAAAAAATAGTGTCCCACCGGTATCGAGTACAGGGACCAAGCTACCGGTGGTTAGGGTTCCAGAGACAGAAACCTCCTCACAATACGTGCCGTGTCAAAAAGGACCGCCTTCTGCATCAGGCCCTTAATCCAGCTGCCTAACGTGAGCCTCTGAAGGTGTTGGTCGAGGCTCTTCGCTATCAACCCATGGGCTGATATGACTATCGGCACAATGATTGCCGAATCCACATCCCACATGTCGACCACCTCGTGGGCCAAATCCAAATACTTCATTTGTTTTTCTTTTTCAGCCCTTAAGAGGTTGTCGTCATGGGGAATGGTGATATCTACAATCATTGCTCGGCGCTCTAATCGGTCTATTACCACTATATCAGGCTTATTGGCAACAATAGTCCTGTCAGTGATAATAGACCGATCCCAGTACAATGTTACACGACCATTTTCAAAAACTGGGTCGGGCACATACCTGTAGTACGGTAATTCCATAGTCACAAGGTTATATTTAAGAGCAAGTTGCTGATGGACTATCCTGGCCACTTGGTTATGTCTGTTATTATTATTATTATTGCGCAATTCAGGAACAGTCGATATTTGAAGTAAGTAACCCACGAAGGTTTTCACACAATGAAAATCAGATATATTGATAATTGCATCGTAAGTTTTTTCATGAATAAGTTTTTAATGTTACTAAAAATCTTCTTCATGTTGTCTTTCCCGAAGACATACTATCAAAGTTTCTTACATTGAAATTGAAAATAAAAATCTATTTTAACATCGGATTCCAAATGAGTGTCAATGACATCATTAAAATAAATTCTCATACAATTACTTTAACTGCTTGTTTAGCAATCGAGTGCTAACAATACTTTGTGGAAAACTCCAAGTTTAAATTAAACAAATATTCATAGAAACTCATTATGTATATCAATTCACCAAAAATTTAATTTCCTAAATCATTACGAGAAAGTTTTTTCGTTTTTACAAAAAGACGGCTGCGTACGGAAACTTTTCTGCCCATTTAGAATTCAAACAACGGACGTAAGAGGAAACAAAATGGCTGTCTTCAGGAGAATAAATTTTAAAACAAATCCCAACTTTGTCTGTCACCAAACAAGTGAATGAGACAATACAAAGGATTTACGTACAAACTTGTGTCTTAGAATTAGTTACCTACATTTGAATTAAGTAGCTGACGTTATTAGAAAACAATGCCATGTAACAATACATTGGACCTAATAAAACCCAGCCAAGGCGTCATGGAATATTTCTGTCAAAAAATGCAAACTGTAAAATATTATTGAAGTTATACTGCTTTTGGCGCGTTAGGGAAAAATTATGAGAGTAATTTTTTACGATGCGCGCGCACACCGTCACGAAGAACCTGACCCTGAAGTTAGCTAGTCAACATTTTAGTTTTTCAAAAAAGTTACCAACTTCACGATATTTATTCAAGTGTTTCTGAACCTACAACACGTGTTTTGTGTCAGTCCGATTACATTTACATAAATATTTATTTTTTCAAATAATATATCGATACTGATATTTATTAACAATTTATTGATGTAAAGATAATTTAATGGAATTATAAGTGATAAAAATGGTTTTTACATATTACTTTGAGTACGTTTGTAGAATTTGAGGTTGACGAGGAGGATATTATTTATTACGATATTTAAATAAACTTTATTTAACTAGATAAAAGTATAACTTCTTACGTGCGTACATAAGTACACACACACTTTTTTATTATTTTATAATAATTATTTATGCTTTTTTTCGGCCTACATTTTATATTTAGACATAAGATAAAAAATATACATATTTTCGATACTTTATTGTAGGTACTTAGTTTAATCTATCTTAGTATAAAAATCAAGATAGTTTCATATCTAGTAGATGTCAATCAAATCTATTGTATTATTTCTTTTGAGATTAGGATGTAGGTACATCAGTTTCTTTTTTAAGTAAAATTAAAACAATTCTCAGAAAAGTGTTTGGGAGCTACAAAGGCTTAGTTAGATGTACGCATCAAACGCATATTAAACCTCGTTTTAATACGGGTTTGAAGTAAAAAGTAAACGTACCTTATAATATCATCCATGACTAAAATAATCCAAAAAATCGAGGACCCATAATACCAAAATATACAAAAAGGTAAAAATGCGACGTGTAGAGGAAGGAGTACAGACACATACACAAACAGACAGACCTAAAATGGTGACTAAGCCTACTCGGTCAGTGACATCACAAATCGCTTTTTTTTACGAAATACAGAATTTATCGCTTTAACGTTTCTTTAAAAAAAAATACTTAACTTTAATTGATCTGGTCATTAATCAGAAAAAAGAACAATGTTAATTATATGTTTTCATATTTTGTGACAAGAGAAAAAAAAATTGCTGTTTGTAAAATTACGCGATTATTACGCTAGGTACTTTATAATTTTGAAGAGTCTTCTAATAAAGCGCATGGGAGGGTCACCAGTTACAATTTAACACAGTCTAGTCTACACAACTATGAGTTTTAAACGCGCGGGACGAACCTATGTACGAGATATTATATATTTACCGTTAGATATTTGTCAGACGTCCAAATCAAAATCAAATATTAAATATGTTTACTATGCTTACGTGTAATATTACTACAATTACTGAAAATGGAACACTTACTTAAATCACTGACTCTAGTATGCAGCTACAAAAATATTATTAAAAAAAATTAAAACACCCTCTACTCGAAAATATTTGGAACTATTAGAAAAGAGTTGATGATCTTCGAAAGGCTGAACAGATTTTCTTAAATTATCAAACAAAAAAAGGCACTTAAATCGGTCTATTCGCTTGGGAGCTACAATGCCACATACAGACACACAGATACACAGACACATCAAACTTATAACACCCCTTCTTTTTCTGTCGGGTGTTAAAAAATAACGAAATGTCGGAAGAATATTCCAATAAACATATGCATCTACCAATGTTTAACTAATTTATCGAAAGATGTAATCAGAAATATATGATAGGTGTTGCAAATATAATTCTTTACATTCTTCAAAATACTTTTACGACAAGAAAATCATCAATAATCAGATTAAAACTTTTTTTATAGTTAATTGCTTCAAATATTTTACAACAAGCCCTTAATTTTCTACATTTATTGTCTATAATTAAAATATATTAATGTAGCCAGCATTCAGAATCTTAAGTTGACTCGTGAATTTTAATAATTATGCTAGATTTCTTCAAGACAACAAAAGGGAAGTATAATGGCGTTTTTGCCATTGTTTGGCCTATCAGAGCCGCGGCCTCGGACAGGCCGAGTTAGTCCACTAATTTATATTAAGCTTATTAAACAGTCTGCCTTGTCCCGTTAGGGGTAAATAAATTAAGAAAATATTATATTAATGATTGTATGTACTATGAGCTCAGTATGACTATAAGACAAACTTTACAGGACATTTTTACGTAGGTGAGCCATGCTTCGGCACGTATGGGCCGGCTCGACTCCGCTCGATACCACGGCCTCGCAGAAAACCGGCAGTGAAACAATGCTTGCATTGCTTTTCGCCGCGTGAGTGAGGTTACCGGAGGCCCTAACCCTTCCCTTCCCCTTCTCTCTCCCCTATTCCCGTCCTTCCCCTCTTCTCCCCTCTAATCCGCCTCTCCCGTCTTGCCTCCTCTCCCCCTCTTACCCTATTCCCACCTTAAAAGGCGCACTTGTGACTCTTGAGTTACAGGTGCCAATGGGCGGCGGTAGTCATTAACCATCAGGTGACCCGTCTGCTCGTTTACCTCCTGTACCATAAAAAAAACAGAAATTAAAAAAATCTCCTGATAGCTAGGTATATATCCCCGAAAAGGTAGGCAAAAGTCTATTACACAAACACGTCGAGTTTTTTTCTTTTTCGTTCTTCGTACGAAGGACCAAAAAGTTTAATACTTCGTGAATTTCTAAGAATTGCCTACAGAATGACATAAAGAATTGACCTGGATCTAAGAATTACACGGTACAACAGTAACTTGTGTAAAGGAGCCAACCACTTCAATATATCAAATGTTGTGTGACCATCGGTATTACAATTCTATTAACAAAGATCGAAAAAACAACCCGCAAATAACAAGCTAGAAACTTGCAACTTGTAGGGAACTCTTATACATAATCTTATTATTCTGAGTAATAGATGTATCCGACTGTAACCTCCGGGGTCGCAGATTCGATTCCCGCTCAATGCTGCTATGAATTTGTATGAATGAATATGTTGTGGCGTAATTTAGAATCCATAGCTCAAGCTATGCTTAATTTGTGTCAAGAAGGCGCAATTTTTTATTTTTATAATTTGTTTATAGTGGAATTTGATAGTTCTTTTCCGGTTTTCAAAATTCCACTATCGCAAAATTCGATATTTTGCACACTTACTTAATTCCTAGGTGCGACGGAATACCCTGGGGTTTAAGTCGCTAATTAGGACATACCTCTTCACCCGGTAAGGTTCAATTTAGGTATTATCTATGCCCAACAATAAGTTTTCCTAAATCACTACATATTATAAAACAAAGTCCCCCGTCGCATCTATCTGTCTGTCTGTTCGCGATAAATTCAAAAACTACTGAACGGATTTTCATGCGGTTTTCACCAATAGATAGAGTGATTCATGAGGAAGGTTTAGGTATATAATTTGTTAAGGTTTTGTATACATTAGTTGAAATATGATGATGGTTGTTGAAGATGTCTCTGCTACCCGTGCGAAGCCGGGCGGGTTGCTAGTGAATAAATAAATATTAAACTTTGTATTTATTGCGTTAATCAGATATTACATAAAAATCTGCAAATGTTGTTAAAACTTAAACCGTTAGTAAACGGATGAGAGATTATAATCGGTGAAGCTACTAATGTCGCCTAATTACGATAATTGTCATGAAAACTATTTCTACCTGGTCTATTTCCGATGTTTCAACCACAAACGAACAAACAAAACATGTCATTACGTGTACACATCAACTACAGCCCTACTTATTACTATAAAATGAGGTAATTTTGTCCAATTACAGTGAAGAAATATTGACAATTTCACTAAATAAATAACCGACTTCCGAGGTTCAGACAATGAGGCGCGTCCTTTATCGTGAGTGTGTTTTAAAAGCAATTTCATTTTGTTTGTATAAAATAAGTTTATTTTAATTATGTTTTCTTTGTTCGACTTATCACGACTCGTATTTCTTTTGTATTTTCAGGGATATTTAAAGTTCTTTCTCTGCAGCTGGAACACAAGTCTGTAATGCAAACCCTTGCGAAATCGGAACCCTTACTAAGAGAGATCGTTAAAAATTGATGATATTTTAATACTGTGTTGACGTCAAATAGAAACCACAGCCTTGTTAGCACCTGATTAAGAGCCCAGATACTATTTATGATAAACTAGCCTGCGTCTTCGCTCACTTATAAAACCGGCAGTGAAGCAATAATTGCATTGCTTTTCGCCGAGTGAGTGAGGTTTACCGGAGGCCCCAATCCTTCCTTCCCCCGTCTTCCCCTCCTCTCCTCCTTTTCCCCCCCTTCCCCTACTCCTACCTTGGGGGCCGGCAACGTACTTGTGACACTTGAGTTGCAGGTGCCCATAGGCGGCGGTATGTCACTTACCATCAGGTGACCCGTTTGCTCGTTTGAACGCTTAAATCAAAAAAACAGTACTCTATATCCCGTTTTGTAACCCTGACAGTGTATATACAAAATTTCATTATCATCAATTGCGTCATCATCATCCTCCGCGCCTTTTCCCAACTAAGTTGGGGTCGGCTTTCAGTCTAACTACGATACGGCCTAACTTTGCTATTTTACGTGAAGCGACTGCCATCAGACCTCCATAACCCAAGTACTAGGCGATATCGAATTTCTGTTGTTAGACCAGTGTCGGACTTTTTAGGGCTCCAACTACCCGGAATGCCCCAGATGTTTGTATGGTACCCAGGACCGACAGTTTAACGTGCTCTCCGAGGCACGGTATCGCATCGGTTGCGTAGTTAAGACGTAAAAGTGTAAGAAACGAACAAACTCACTTTAACATTTATAATATTAGTACAAATTCCTAAACCTTCCTCATGAATTACTCTGTCTATTAGTGAAAACCGCATGAAAATCCGTTCAGTAGTTTTTCAGTTGGAACTTTGTTTTATAATATGTGGTGAAGATTTTTTTAATATAATTTTTTTTCACCATTAGCTCAGCTATATGATATGATGATGATTCTAAACGCAAAAACCTCATAAAGTAATGAAAAGTAAACAGAAACACTATTCGTTCCTATAATTTTCGAGGGTTTCTCTGAATTTTATCAGGATCCCATCATCAGATTCTGACTTCCTTGACATGGGACCACCGTTGAGGTACCCTATCTAACAAAAAAGTATAATCAAAATCGGTTCGGCCCGCCAGCCGCTCTGCCCCCGCTTTTTAAATCTCTGATATCTTCTAAGATATTCATTTTTATTATATGCTGTGAAGGGCAATTTTGATCTACATGAAATGCACAACGTATCTAATATATTTAATTGGATAAGGAATAATACTGTATTGTTTAAAATAGTTTGATAAATAACCCATAATTTTTTTGTAATATGTAAAAGATAAAAATGGTTACTGTGGGTTATCCTTAGGCGATAAACATATACCATCGCGGACTTTTTTATTGATCTTTTTAAGATATACAATTCCGTAGTACTTTATTTTGATCTATCTCGTAAGGTTTAGCCAGCGTTTGCAATGTAAGCGCACAAAAATATGTTTGTTACGACATGACATTACAAATCTTTGAATTTCTCGACTTTTCTCTACAATAATATGCATGTATTAACCTTCCTCTTGAATCACTATCCGTTGGTGAAAACCGCATGAAAATCCGTTCTGTAGTTTTTCCGTTTATCGCGAACAGACCGACAGACAGACAGACGCGGCGGGGGACTTTGTTTTATAAAATGTAGTGATGAATTCTGTGGATCGGATATTTATGTTAAACGGGACGATTGAAATTTCCAGATCAGAGAATCAAACGCCCAGAAAGAGTAATTATATAGGTATGTGAAAAGTGAGAAACAAAAATTGTGCCCATTATCCACATAGGCTATAATCGTTGTCCTAAAAGCATTTTTAATAATGTAATCAATGGTTATTTAATGGTGCAATTTATCTATAATATGTATGTATTTAGAAAAATATAAGTATGGTTATCAGCAGTCTGGTTACCATAGTACAGGCTCTGCCTAGTTTGGGATCAGACAGCCGTGTGTGAGATGTGTGAAGTTATTATTTTTTAGTTTCACCCATAGAATTGACAATAACTTATTCTCAGTTCTGTGGTTTCACCTGCCCCGGTGTCTGTCTGTCTGTAATCAAATCTTGCAAATTAAATTTGACCCACTTCTCGGTTTCGGATTGAACTGAAATTATTGTTAATAATTTGTATTGTATGTACATGTAAAGCAGTTGACTATGCTATGTTATTATGACATGGAGCTGATCTGATGATGGAACTGGAAGGTGGCCATGTGAAATCTGCAAAAAAACGTCGTAACCACGTCAAGTTTGGGCCCGTCTGAATCATCTTGAGTCTTGACAAGGTCTCTGGTCCTAGATAATATACAGGGTGATGATAGAGATGGAAGATGGCCATGGGAGCTCTTCATCAACTCAATGTTCATCCTCTTTGGACTCGTTGTATTTTTCTTAACGAGTTCTAGATGGTGTTCACCGTCCATTGGATGAGTTCGTAATATCGACGAACGTTACACTTCTGAGTAAAAAGCATAAAATAAATTAAATAATGTAATTTTGAAGAAAATACATAAATCTCATATAGCTTATAAATCTACCAAAACAACTTCAATTATTTTTCACGGGACAAGTTTTTTGAAACCATACTTATTTTCTTCGTTTTAGTTCATAGCTTAAGAAAGATGTTTTAAATTGTAATTTATTTATTTCATATTTAAATAGATAAAAACACGAAAAGAGTATTTTTGTAAACATCAAAATTTTAATTTAACAAATCTCCCCCCTGACCGCCTTTCTCTCCGAAGCTCTTATTTCATTTTAAACATTCTGCAGCTTCTAAAAAAATAGAAGAAATTGTTGCGTTGCTCTAGCACTTAATTCAATTATGATGCGCTGATCAGGGGAGGTACAGGGGTGTAATTAACACCCTCCCTCAGGTCTACATTTTTTTAAATGATGTGTAACAGCCAGGGTATCGAACATTCGCACATCTTCAAATTCCTTATTTCAATACCTACCGACCAATAAAACAGATTTCAAAATATCACCAACACTCGACGCTAGACGCTAAATTCATCAACACGGGCTCAACTCAAAAAAAAAAACAAATATGCATACATTGTTAAGCAATAGGGAAATAACTACAAAAAGTTAAGGTGCGCGAAATCATTCAATTACATTTTTTGTTTCTATTATAAGGGGCAAACGAACAGACGGTCACCTGATAGAAAGTGACGATCGTCGCCCATGGACACCTGCAACTTAAGAGTCACAGGTGCGTTCCCGCCTTTGAGATGGGAGTACGCTCTTTTCTTTATTCAATTCCTATCTCACACAGAAAAGTTGTTCGAATAAAAACTTTTGTGAATGGTATTCATGTTAATTATCGATACACGGTTTCATGTATATTTCGTTGATACCAGACTCGTAGTTACAGGATCAGATCTTAATCTAGGTGTTACACTGCCTAGAAGGTGGATCTGTGTGAGAGGCTGGTATCTATACTAGGTAGGTCTGTAAGACAGATTACCGGCCTCTCCAGACTCTAGATAAGTAGATATTTGTGTAATCTGCAACAATTGATGAAATCAATCAAAAGGATAACTATATTACCGTAATTATGATTTATATTTATGTAGTAAATGTCTTCTAATTTATTGTTTTATTAATTTATAACACGAGTTATTAACTTTCTTAACTCTTTAGTTTTAAACTAAGTTCCTGCACAAAGTATAAGTTAATTTTCTTTTAATAAAAATACTAAAAGTTTTTCTTAGTTTCTGCACCGCAATCGCATCTAGTCTAGAAAATAAATAAAATAACATTACTGGCGAGTTTCTTAGAAAACTCAATGTTAAAGTCGTGGAGGGAAATGAATGCACTTGGAGGGAACAATTTTATTTTCTGGCTTTTAAATGTTAACGTCGTCAATTTGAGCCCAGCATCGGGACAAACATTGTTAAATAAAAACTGATAGAAAAACTTAAGGGCTCTTTCCTCCTCTGTGAGTGGAGGGAATTTATTTTGAAATACATTATTATTCGTGTTTACTATGGAAAAGATTTTGTGAAGAAAATTTTCGTGATCCGTCCTCTGTACTCTGTGGTCTAAACTAAGTAAGTAGTCTATACTAAGAGCGTAATTATTGATCTGAGAGTCTATACTTACCTACTTAGTTTAGACCACAGAGTACAGTTTGGACTGATTATTTTGATGCCATAATTTTTTTTTTTATTATGTTTAAAAATAGAATTCGGATTTTGAACGTATTGACTAGCTTGGTATTCGGGCATTCGTATAAATAATAAAGGTCAGAATCTGATTCCAGTTTAAGTCAAATATTTGTATGTCTGAATGTCTTTTTAGAATTTACTCCAGGAGTTTCGATTTATAAGGAATGTTTTAAGTGTCTAATAACGCTTATTTGCCTATAAATTTATTTACTTAATTTTTTTAACTCAATTGGATTTAGGTATAGCACAGAATTTCAGTTTCAAAATATGTTTCCAGAGTAAAAATTACAGATTTAATTTGAATTATGATAACCGTTTAATGCCAAGCGGGAACTTTCCAAATAAATCTATTTCATATAGATTACTATTTTTAAATCCTACTACTATTATAAACGTGAAAGTTTGTGATGATGTATGGATGTTTGTGGCTCTCTCACACAAAAACTACTGAACCGATTGCGATGAAACTAGGTATGTAACAGCATCGGGACTTACGCGGGTAAAGTAGGGCGTAGCTAGTAATTCAAATAAAACTGCTGACCACAATGAATTCTCTTTGTATTCCTTATAGTTCATAACACATAAATTATTCTTAACATTTACCTACACATAATACTTTTCTTAAAAAAGAAAATTAAACCTGTCTGATATCCAAAATAAATGTCTCATATATCTCTCTAAAGAAATTTTAAACCCAAAAATCTTTCTTAAACGTAAAATGTCACGAATAATATTCATTCTCAAATCCCCCGTCTTTTGTAGACGACGAAAGATGTCAAATGTAATCTAGAGAAGTAGTCTAATCTCGTGAAGTGAGCCCTGTCAATGCATGCCTAGGCAAATAATGTAGACATCTCTTTGCCTTGCTGACCTAGAATATAATTCAGTATTACACTCAGTGTTGCCCGTTTCAAGCAAAATTAAACATTTTGTCGGTTTATTTACAAAAAAGGTAGAAATGTGCCTTTAAAGGTTACCCTCATTCTATAACTTACTAGCTGCGCCCCGCGGTTTCACCCACGTAAGTCCCTCGTTAAGTTTTCTTTTTGTGCAAACTTCACATAAACCATCTACTAAATAGTTCGAATAAAGCCTATGCATTTGGTTTGGATAGGTGAGCCCGTTCTTGAGTTATAAAATTACAACGAAAAGTGGCATTGATTTTTATATATGTTATTATGTATCATTTTGAAACTTCGCTAGCGTAATGGCTAAGCCATCGGACTTTCTATTAAATGGTTGCGGGTTCGAGCCCCACCTAGTACACTACCGATGTGAAACCACTCCCAAGGCAAACATTTTAGCTCAGCTGGAGGAGTTACCTAAAGCCAAGCTACCCACATCCCTAATATCCTTAGTATTGAAACATATATTAAAAAGAAAAAAATCACTTAAAGAAAGTTCATGGTCCATAGTTAGACATTACTTTCTAACCACGGCTTTTTTGCTCTAAGTTAAGTCACCACAGTTTTAAAGGAGGGGTCGGTTTCGCAATGCGTTTATGACTCTATTTGTGTTCAGTGTTTATAAAGACTGATCATCGCCTATTTGTTTGCAAACTTAGTTGTATTTAAAAATATCTTAGCTCGAGCGAATGACTCTTCGCCGTCTTTTCACTTAAAAACAGTAGATTTTGAAATATCATCCAACCGAAATTAATTAGGAGACCTGGCAACATTACACGAATAACACACATTTTCTTATTAGACTTTATGCAGGCCGTTGTTACATGACACCCAGTAGGCATATTTCATTTAACTATTTCAAGTTAGACCGTATAAATTATGAAAGGGGTGAGTGAGGGTTGTATTATGTCAAAAGTCCAATAACCTCATAACCTCAAGACTTATCAAGTGTCATTTTATTATGAATTTGATGTTCGATACTTCGCTGGGGCCACCAAAGACGCCCTATATTAATATTAAAGAGATATAGAGAAATGTGAAAAGATTGCGGTCGGCTTAAACTGATAGTTTTTTTTTACTATTAACGTATCAAATTAGCACACGATTACCTCATGGAAAGCGGTGCAAAAGTAGTCCCCTACTTTTTCCCGATTACATGCGAATACTTATAGGTGAACCCTGATTCCTGGCAAAATAAAAATGTTACACTGGCAACTCTAAATTTAAGCGTCATTGCATTTAGAGTAATCGGAACAAGAATAAAACAGATTTTCAACTACAACACAAGGATTAAAAAAGGACATGGTTTTTCGGTTTGGGAGTATAATTAATTTATCGAGGATTAATCCATACATCCAAATAAATAAAATTGAAGTGTCTGTTTGTAATTTCAAAATAATAGGTTTTTTAAGCTCATACAGTTATTTGTACGATACCTATGAGTCTGTCTGTCTGTTTGTTTCGGCTAATCTCCGGAACGGGTGGACCGATTTCCACGGGACTTTCAGACGCAGATAGCTGGTGCTATAGGGAGTAACTTAGGCTATTTTTATTTTGGAAAAAGAATTAGGGATCTGCGCAAAATATACAAATAAGTACACGCGAGCTAAGCCGCGCGGGAACTGCTAGTCATAATTACAATGGAAATTCACATAATGTAAGTTCCCTTAATTTAGTAATTATATTTGTAATTAATCCTCGATATTATTTACTATGTAGATGTATGTAGACTAACATTTTTCAATTGCCAATTGCCTAAACTGTCTTACTAATATATTTTTGATCATTACATTCTCATAGTAAAATACCCTATTGCTTTCTCAATTCTACAGTGGGCAATTCAATCATTTGTAATTAATAATTTATAGGTTCACAAACATTTATTGGTTCGAAAGATATTGCACTAAAAGTTCTCCGAATTTCACACTTAGATAGCTCCGATACTATCGCTATGGTTTCTAAAGCAAAAACTATTTTCCAGAAACGTTGCGAAGGCTTTGCTTACACTTATATATACATAGAGTATTAAATGGCATATCAAAATAAAGAATTACTAGAAAGAACTACAATAACAAAATAATCTCATGGCAAACAAATCCCAATCTTACAACCTTACTTGTTTCTAATTACTTTTGAAGTGAAAAATTCTTTAGCGGCGTTGTGCACTTTAGGGACGGGTAAAAAATGTTAAACTCGCTTCAGGACACATCGAAAATTTGTAAGACGGAGCCGAGTGGTGGCGAGTGCGCACGAGGCGAGCCGAGCGGGCCCTCGGATGGGTAAAAAATGTTAAATTCGCATCAGGACAGGTGATGATCAAAAATTCGTAAGACGGAGCCGACTTAATTATATTTAAAAAAATATTTTTACGCCATCTGTGGATTGATATATACTAATTATCCATTTATTAGTTAAGGCAAAGTTCACAGATGGTGCAATTTTAATTTCGACTTTTTACAATATTTACTTTGAGTATTTCTTTCGGTACAATTTATTCAATCCATTAAATGTATGAATATGACTTCATTCGAACCGGGTGTCCGAAGGATACCTCACGCTTTTTGAAGTGAAAACTTCTTTAGGCACGTTTGTGCACTTTAATACATATATATGTATTACTAGCGACCCACCCCGGCTTCGCACGGGTGCCATAATGATACTAAATATACTACAGAATGTCTTTATATTCAACATTCACAGCTTTTTTGTCATTAGACAATACAAACATGTTTTCTTCAGAGGTTACTCTTGAAAGAGCGACATATAACCCTCTGGCCGGTACCGCCGAACCGCTATGTCCCTGCATTTTAAATCTGTAATATATTCGAAAATATTCATTGAAATTACATGCTGTAAAGAGCCATTTTGATCTATATTAAATGCACAATGCACTTAATTGGATAAGAATTAATGCTGTATTGCTTAAAATCGCTTCGTAAATAAGCCATTATTTCTCGTAAAAAGTAAAGGATAAAAAATGGTTATTGTGGGTTATCCCTAAGAGATAGATATATACCATGGCGGACTTTTTTGTAGACCTTTTTAAGGTGTAAAATACTGTAGTACATTATTTTGATCTATCTTGTAGGGTTCAGCCAGCGTTTGCAATGTAAACGCAAAAAAAATGTGTTTATTTACGACATCACATTAGAAACCTCTAAAGTTGTCAATGTTTCTCTAGTATATTATGCATGTATTATACATATAAACCTTCCTCTTGAATCGCTCTATCTATTAAAGAAAACCACATCAAATTCCGTTGCGTAGTTTTAAAAATCTAAGCATACATAGGGACAGAAGGACAGCAGGAAGCGACTTTGTTTTATACTATGTAGTGATATGGTATAGATCCACTAGAGGGCGCTAATCTAACATTGCGTCTTGGAAGCTCCTTATTACTAAATGTGACGTTTTAAGTTCGTCGTTTCGTTTAAGTTTTCACTTCTGTCGGCAGTCCCATGACTGTCTATATTTTGATTGCCTTTCACTCTTTTAAAATCTTAACTAACAATATTATAAACACCGTTGCTATCCAATTTTACTTTACTGCTTGCTTTTACTATTTATAATACATATGCATTCAATCGTAACGTAAAACAATCAATCCGCGCGCTCAATCCCTCGAACGTAGCAAAACCACACAAAATTAAAAGATTCATCACACTCATTACACGAGGCTTAGTGACGTGTGAACAGACCCTTATCTATCGACTGTCTAAACACGTCCCGCCACCATTTAACCCGATTGATGATGTCACTATGTCCCCTTCACTGGCACATTCGGTCTACGTGAGCAACCTCTGCCCGCACACATGTGCATAAATATTGCAGATCTGTGTACGTTTATGTACACCTTGTAATGGAATTTTAAGCTTTAGTGTTGCTAGTTAATCCGTCCATAAAAGATGGCTACTTCTACCACATTACAATTCAATTTATAAAGAACTAGTAACCAGCCCCGGCTTCGCACGGGTAGCAGAGACATCTTCAACAATCATCATCATATTTCAACAAATTTACATAAAACCTTAACAAATTATATACCTGAACCTTCCTCATGAATCCTATATACACTATAATACTATACTACCTATATACCTATCTATTGGTGAAAACTACGTTCAGTAGTTTTTGAGTTTATCGCGAACAGACAGACGCGGCGGGGGACTTTGTTTTATAATATATAGTGATACTGCTCCAAGAACATCTATTTTCGGGACTTTCGAAATATACAGTTAGATGTGGCAAAACCATTTGCCAATCACTCGACTGTCGATTCCATATTTGAGTTCGAACCTTTGAACGAAGTTGAGAACCCAGATGTGATCCCAGAACATTTCTGTTAGCTTGACAACTAATAATGTAACTGCATGCTGAAAACTAGGACCACTAGACGCAAACAAAGGTTCCATCTTTCGTGGTCGAAACACCAAGAAGTCTAACTAAACGCTATGACAGCTCCTTTTCGGTTCGAGTCGCCAAGGTGTGGAATGAACTGCCTGCGACTAATTTTCCAGTTAATTATAATCCTGGAACTTTCAAGTGTAGAGTGAATAAGTTTCTCGTGGACGTGTACTTCTACTTGTGTGACTTCGTTTTCATCGTCACTTTCCATCAAGTGAGTTGGAAGACAAATGCCTTCGCCATTAAAAAAAAAACAAAAACAAAGTTAATTAAAACTACATTATTATAAGAAAAAATGTGCAACACAATCCAGAAAGTTTAACAGTATTTTACTGAAGTATTTTTTAAACTATGCGTCAAATAACCTAAAAGCAGTCATTAGTAATTATTATTAATTGCTTCTGAAAATACCTTTCAGAACATTATCTCGATATCGGGAAAGTGTCTTAGGAACCAGTCGGTCTGAGTCCATTGTTATTCACACAAAATTGTACGTCTTGGCTAATATTATAAACTTAAAGGCTATATAGCTGCATTACAGTCATCCGATATCGATGATCTTTTTATGGTCAGATAGGCCATTTATACTGGAACATTAGTATTATATGAGTAGGTATTTATAACATTGCGTTACGACCGCCATAAATTGCAGTAATAGAGGCGTCAAGAAATTGGTAAACAGTGGGTAAGGTTGTCTTTTTGAAAGATTTAAAACCCAAATTAATGCAGGTATACCTGCAGTATATAGTATGACGGTCGGTATAGGCAAACGGTCACCACCACAGCATTCCGGGAAATTCTGCCCTACTTTAGATTGGATTATTTTCTTTTCTGAAATTTAATCCCAATCTCAATTATCTTCCAACACGTTGTTAATATCATTTCAATAAGAACAACAATTGCTATTACTTTACCTTCCAAGAAAAAGTTATAGAAACAGCATTTATAGTATGTTGCAGTTTAAGTTCATTACCGCTACTTAATTTAAAACAAGTTTAAGTTAACCACACATTGGCGTACCGGTGCACAAAAGTCTAACTCCCTTTATTACCGTTCGAACTACAGTTAGTTCTGTACAACTTACAATTAACTTTACACACAGACGAAGTCACAGGCAATGCTAGTGTTAACAATAAATCGGTTTTTTTAATACCCTTACTTTTCTACAACAAATAAAACTTTATAAAAGCCACAAAAGAATGCGCATACATTGATTTACGTCTATCCATTCAGAATGTAATTGCACAGTGGGCTAAAACGATGTCCTCTGGACAAAATTACAGGCTTTGAGAAAACGAATGCGAGCAAGTGGCCAATAGCATTCCTTTTAGTGAAGAAAGAAAAACTTTTTTTGGCGATTACAAAAAGCCTTTTAGGGTGGCTGCGTCCAGACAATGGTGCTCTTGGCTAAGCTTTAGAAAATATGATGTTATTATTAATGGATAATATTGGAGTATTTCTGTACTATTTATATATATATAATGTGTTAGTTCATATAGGATGCTTTTTTGTAGACAAAGGATTGAAGAAATGCGGTAGACAGACAAGGGTGTAAATCAATTGAATCACCTATACAAATGTAAGATCACAAACTATTTGATATATTATGTGTAAAGTTTACAAACTTTAATAAAAACAGATATTTCACTAAAGCTTATCTATTAATTAATTAATTTACTATGGTAAGTTGCATGCAAAATTCCGCTAAATGCATTAACCGAATTTTTTCTAACCAACATTAGAGTTAAAAAGACAATTCAGGTCATAACGCTATTACCTCATTAAGGCCGTGTCCTCAACTGCAGCGGTCCCGTGGCGGGACCGTTAGTGGTGCGATTTCCCTAATCGCAAGGCGGTGTTGGAGCCATCGCCGACCGCCGCTGTATTCATAGACGAGGCTTAAGAGTGAAGATGTAGGACACTCATCTTCAGAGGTCCTGGGTTAGAATTCCACCCAGGACAAATAATTGTGTGATTTCCACGATCATTTGTTCTGTGTCTGGTTGTGATTTATCATTAATAAGTATATATTTAGTAATATATAATAATAACTTTACACTTCACATATCTCACACACGGCCGTCTTATCCTAAACTAGGCAGAGCCTGTACTATGGTAACCAGACTGCTGATAAACATACTTATATATTTCTAAATACATTCATGTAGGTAAATTACACCCAAATACAGAACAAATGATCATGCTCATCACACAATTATTTGTCCTGGGTGGGAATAGAACCCACGACCTCTGGCTCAGCAGTCAGGGTCACTAACCACTAGACCAACAGGCCAGTCTATATATAAGTATGTTTATCGGTAGTCCGCTTACCAAGGTACAGACTCTGATTCGTTTGAGATCAGACGGCCGTATGTGAGCTGTCTCAAGCTATTATAATTATTATCTTCACTCTTAGGCCGCTAGTTTTCCAGTCCTAGTGGCCTCTCCAACCACAGGACGGACATTCGGGTACGCGACCCCGGCCCCTTCGAGCTACTGCAGTCTCAGTCCCGTTCCCTATCCGAGACTTGTGATACACCTTACCCTAGCTCCCTGGCCCTAACCGTTTTCCTTACCCCAATTACCTTCTTCCTTTTTCCCGTCCGAAAACAATTACATTCCCAAGGAACTCATTTGCTACTTCCTAATCTGCTACGTCTGTTTCAGGTTTTACATGATCTTCTTCATAGTATAAATGCATTAAAACCATACTAGATAACTATAACTCACTTCAGTATTAAGTTCCTCACGTTACAGCATGCAATTTGATCGATCCTCGCTTTGTCTGTCTCGTCTAAAGCACCTTACATATTGATGTAGCGATACGCTGCAATTGTTTTACTACGACTTATACCGTTAATGACATCGCACCGAGTTTTTTAATAATAGCGCTCGAACCTTCAAATTAAATAAAACAATAGCTTAAAGTGATATTGGCACAATTGTTTTATTTTCAAATTACATTTAATAGTGTAAAGTGCCAGCCGACAAATACCGATAATAAAAAGAGCGTACTCCCACCTTAAAGGCCGGCAACGCACTTATGACTGTTGCAGTTGCAGATGTCCATGGGCGACCGGTAGTTACTTAACATCAGTGGACGTGTCTGCTCGTTCGCCCCATATTCCATAAAAAAATTTAATTAATATATAAATATAAGACGTTATATATAGGTATTGAACTTAACTGTTGAATTAAGAGGTCCAACCAAATTTCAGCGCATAATCCACCCAGGAAGGAGAGAAGGTAGGTTGCGTCAGAAAAATACTAGATCTTACATAAGTGTCTCGTCATAGGATGTTTTTAATTATTCTTCGTAGGTGGCAAACAAGCATGCAGCCCGCCTGATGGTAATCGATTACCGTAGCCTGTGGACGCCTGCAATTTCAAAGGGCTCGCATGCGCGTTGCTGACCCTTTTTAAACATACACTCGTTTCTTGAAGGACCCCATACGTAAGAGGAAGAGTTGGAATAAAATAGCTTTTAACATTGAAGCTTTATTTATAAACAGTCTCTGTTTACAGAACAATCTCAGCCTCAAATGTGCAACCAGATATCGTGTCATACATCATTTTGTTATTCAGTATCGTGTCGTTGATTATTCAGTATGAAAGATCTTTAGCAGAAGGTCATTTATAGACGGGCGAAGCGGAGAACTAAATTAGATTCAAATCAGACGATCTTTCGTGAAGCGTTTATTATGCGGGTAACGAAGGAAATTACCTCTCCATCGAGTTTTATTACATTTTTTTATTATCATTTTATAAGTTTATAATGGTAAAAACGCAATCCATATTTTATGTAACATCGTAAGCAGTATAAATTGTTTAAATCCTGGGCATTAAGTCCGCCTTTGTACAAATGTGCATGAAGTTTTAAATAAATAAAATAAAAAAAAATCGTTATGATATATACGAATAGGGATCTAAAAATCTTAACTAATAATATTATAAATGTGAAAGTGTCATTGTTTGTTACGTTTTCACGCTGTAACTACTTAACATACACTTGTCTGGGGTACAGAAAAAGACATAGGTCCTTTCATTTAAAAAAAAGTAATGTTTCCTAGAGATAACAGAATCGATTGACAGAATCTAGATTACCGCGAGGGAAGCCGCGGGGTAAAGCTAGTATGAAACAAAATAAAAAACATTCATTCTATATTTTTTATCTCTACGCATCCCACGCTTTGAATTTATATATGATTAAAATATTTATTATCCGTTTTTAGGGTTCCGTTCCTCAAAAGAAAAAAGGAACCGTTATACGATCACTTTGTAGTCCGGCTGTCCGTCTGTCTGTCTGTCTGTCAAGACACTTTTCTGTCTGCGGTTCTGTGAATCTATACATAATCAAGCTTCTGAGTCAACGCAGTCAAAAGATACGGCCATAAAACCTTAGATTTAAACAAATTTTAACACTTCGCATGTAACTCCAAACCTACTTCCCAGTAAGAGGCAAGGTCTGGCAGCACAAGTAAAGGGGAAAATGCGAAAGTCGTTAGTTTGTATATCACATTAAAAAATATGTTTTTGTTATTACAATCTTAGATTTTGCGGTTGGAAAATTTACTTTGTCGTAAATCGATGTATTGCAGATATCAGAGTATTTTTAGAACTGCAAAGTTAAGTTTGTCTTTCGGAAAAGACAGTCAAATATCTTCGAAAATTGATTCGCTAGATGGACTTACTATCTACATAGAAGTTTGTTTGCTTACGGAACCCTCGATGTGCGAGTCAGACTCGCACTTGTTCGGTTTATTTTTTAATAAGACACTATACTTATTTCAGACAAAAAAAAATATTGCATCAAGTACTTTTTTCTCATTTGCGATCGAATGCGAACCAAGAGTAAGCTTATAAGCACCTACATCCGTTTGTGCTACATGTGCCCATTATTTGTCTTATGAGATATAAGTTATGAACATTAAATAAAATATTTTTAGGGTTCTCGGACGTCTTAATGGTAAAACGGAACCCTATAGGAATAACTCGTGCATCCGTCTGTCACAGCCAATTTGCTCCGAAAATACTGGACGGATTAAGTTAAAATCGGTACGCATATACGGTAAATACAGATGTGTAATGTGAATAAATTAATTCTGAATTTCTGTTTACGGCCAGATAAGAAAATTAACAAAAATAAATTGCAAACTGTACCATGTGGCATATCAAATGAAACCCCTTGTTGTGTTGGTCTCTAATAGGTACATATTTTTTTGTAATTTTAAAGTTCTTTAAGAAAATTACAGCTATTTTCTTAAAGAGCGCTTCCCTTATTTTCGAAACTACTGAGCCTAAAATTTTTAAGTAAATACAGTAAATTGTTCTTTACTTATAGATTGCAGGAAAACCTATAAAAAGTATATGGTTTTAAAACAACATGGTAAATTTCTCAATATTGTGCGCATAAACTTACATTTGCAATTGAAATGTATGAAAGAAAATGCTCGTCAACTTTAAATGTTAATACAAAAAAATATCGTAGATACATATTCATCGTATGGAACCCACTCTGCGTGAGTGCAACTCGCACTTCTTATTTTTTATCTAAGCGATAAAATAATTGCAAGGTATTTATTGCTTTCAATAATAATTAAAAGTAGTGGTCGATATATGGCACACCTAGATCTAAAGTAATTTTTGAGTTGTGCACACCATTGAAGTCCTTATTTCAATATCTACCGACCAATAAAACAGATTTAAAAATATCGCCAACACTCGACCCTAGACGCTAAATTCACCAACACGGGCTCAACTCAAAAAAATTAAACAAATATAAATACATTGTTAAGCAATAGGAAAATAACTACAAAAATCTAATTTTCAACCCCAAAACATGATTAAAACACAAGATTCCTTCAATATCTTTCTTCTAACTGTTTATAAAAAGCATAAATCTACATACACAATAATTAGTTTCTCGCCTTTTCTGAAAAGTGCTCATTTTAGTTAACACCTGTTCAGATCTACGAGTAGGTGTGCGATATGATAATTGGCAGGTAATGTTTCTCATGAGATAAAGTGTGTGTGTGTGTGTGTGTGTGTGTGTGTGTGTGTGCGTGCGTGTGTGTGTGTGTGTGTGTGTGTGTGTGTGTGTGTGTGTGTGTGTGTGTGTGTGTGTGTGTGTGTGTGTGTGTGTGCTTTTCACACACGGCAGAAGTGAAACTTCAGAAAATAATTAACCAATGAATTTTAATACGCAAATGCACAAAAATAATACACGTGAATGATACACTACGCTGACTATGACGCATTTTATGAAGGCGCATGCGTATGCGTAGTACGTGCTAGCCTACGAAGATAATAAGAAACACTGTATACTTGTATTCTATCTCATTCTCTCGCAGGCATAATCCTTATTATGAAAGTGTGTCTCTTTTTAATGTGACTTTTTCATTTCTTCGATTTTTGAAATCACGATTCCAAAGAAGTTTCACTTCAAAAGGAAGTTTAACTTCTTTTTAATAATTGACAACCTGGATAGGCAAGAAGATCAGATGGTTTTCGACAACCCAAGCTGTGTTTTGCACTCCGCGGGTACCACTCTCCTTTCTGAACATTTCTTTCCTATCAGTTCAACTGAAAGAAAACAGCTCCAGTAGTATAGAAATATCCTTGTGTCTGCCATTCATGCAAACAAAGGAAACAAAACAAATATTAATTTGTTCTATGTCAATATAACCGAACCCAAAACACTCACATCGTAGCAATTGACTAGTTGAACATTAAACCATCTGCGCTAACCATGCATAACAGTATGGCTTTATCCATTGCTATTTGGTTATCTAACGCCAAGAGCCATATCTTGTAATGTAACACCGTACCTCTCCATAGCTCGCTAAGCGACTGTCAGCTCTTTTATTTGTATTTGTACACTACAATTTTAGTTTTAAAGAAATGATAACATTACGTGATATTTTAACAACATTTTTAACCCTCCAAATGGCACCCCATCAACATACAACAACGAAGTTATGGCCGGGATATTTTTAGTACTAATTAGGCGGTGACCGGTCCGTGAGCCGGCCTGTCTGCACAGTTATTCGTGAAATGCCGGCTGGCACAAAAAGTGCCACACACGACAAGGTATCGATGGGTTGAGAATGTAGCTGTGTCGGGTTAAACTCGTAAGAGATTGTTTTTGTTAAGATTTCGTTCCCTGCCATGTATTGTCCCACGTTTCTTGATATTTTACTTTGTTTTCATCATTATGAACAATTCACATACAGTCATATGTTCACTTTTTCTTCGAAATTATAAGATTAAAATTATTTTATTTTTATAAATGGTTTTTAACTTTTATTTTAGACAACGTATTTGAATAAGTATAGGTATTATGATTGAGTGACTTACATAGATTTTGAACAAAACGAGAAAAGATATGTAACAATAATTTATGTTCTTCTTCTTCTAAAAAAGACATTAGGAATGACTGCTGTGTCGCGGGGGACTTTACAAACATACAAACAACGGACACAAAGAACACCCAGACTCGGGTGGGAATCGAACCCACGACCTATGGCGTAGCAGTCAGGGTCACTAACCACTAGGCCAGTCCTTGCACGCGTTCCTTTAGCTTACAGAGTGGGTGTCAGTAATAATAACAATGGTACGGATTACAAGAAGGTAATAAATAAAAAATATTCTGATAAATACAAAGTTATAACTAATAATAGGTCTTTACCTATGAAATTGCCGTTCTGTAGTACAGGCTATTTCAAATCAAAATATTTATTTTTGTTATTGTAATGTAAATAATGTTTGAAAATTAAAAATTAATGTTTTTCACAAGAGTTTTAAAAATATTGTGTTTTCTTATGACGTTATCACGTAAAATTATCGTCCGTAAACCGACTTTACAGACAACAAACTTTTTTTTTTAACATAAAATAGTCCATAGTGTAGTATGTCTACCATAGCCTCCGCCTAGTTTGGGAGGTGTCTCAAGTTAATATTATTATTATTACTTTCCACTTGCACAAATCAAAGTGTAATAGGATTTTACGAGTATATTTAAATTTGGAAATCTATGACCTGAGAGATGTTTTAACTTACTAAAACACACGCACACGCGCACTTGAACACACAACAAAAACAACAGCTCAACAACACTTCTAATATGTTAGTGTTAAAATCGATAAGCGTTAAACGCTTACCATAATGCAAGCCGCGTTTCCATTTATAATGTCCACTTATGGTATCACTACATATTATAAAACAAAGTACCCCGCCGCGTCTTTCTGTCTGTTCGCGAAAACCTGAAAAATTACTGAATGAATTTTCATGCGGTTTTCACTAATAGACAGAGTGATTCTTGAGGAAGGTTTAGGTGTATAATTGATTAAGATTTTGTGTAAATTGATTGAAATATGTTGAGGATTGTTGAAGATGTCTCTGCTACCCGTGCGAAGCCCGGGCGGGTTGCTAGTTTAAAAATAAAAGATTATATAAAACCGTAAACCGTAAATCTTACATTCTCTATACCATACGTCTCATCACTATGTATGAGTTTTTACCTTGAGATGGAGACATCCATCCGACTCGTTAGCTCAGCGCGGACACCCGTAGATCAATGATCGATAGATCGTTGTACGTATCAATCATTCCCTGCAATCCTTATTTATCTATATCCCTGTTTCAAATGAAAGATCCGCCGTTATGAATTATGCAATTTTCATAGACAGTAAAAAGTGTAAAATGAGTTATGAACTTCTAAGACCAATTGAGTGATTGATTTAGTTGTTGAAGCTCTTTTATTGATATGTACTGTACGGCAATATATTACTAAGCTGATATTTTTTACTTCAACTTACTGCAAATAGCCAAGTTATTAGTACTATTTTACTATAATTCCACAAGCAACACGCACAGATATTAAACACAGTTATCGCTAAAGACTTATAATATTTCAAAAAATCATACATATTGCGTGTACCCCAAATAAGTAGAATAAAGACAGGAACATCATTATCATTTCTTAATTTAAAAAAACACGTTTAATATGTGATTTGATGCTCATACTTGAAGTATTTCCAAAAAAAATGAGGAGATTTTATAAACGAGCAATAATAAAGTGACAATTTTACCACACAGAATACGCATTCTACTGAAAAGGTATACTAATTTGCCGTTTTTCGCACAACTAAGTCGACTAAGGCAACACCACACGGGACACAACACACACAGGGACCACAAGGGATAATTTAAATCTCGCTCTAGTAGCAACACTCGCACTGCAACTTAAATATTTGGCAGAAGATCTACGATTCTATTGCCAAAATGCAATACTTTACCAACCTGTAACCAGAAGATTTTTTTCATTTTAATTTGTCATATGCTATTATTCGTCAGAGCAGAGAGCATGTAAAATATTTTCCACTCATTTAATTTGCAAACAGAATAATTTCTTCATTGTTGTTTCTTTAAAAGTATTTGCTTGGTCCATTCATTTCACTAAACAAGAAATCTGTAAACTCGAAACACTCTAAAAATTTACCAAGCACATTTCTCCACCAAGAAAACCCAATTTATTTAAAAATTCAATCTCATCAAGCAAATTATAATGCAAAGAGCATCAACGTAAATTAGTCGGACAAAAAAGTTTTCAATTCTAATCAGGAGAGAGGCATTCTTACGAGCAGTCGCAAATGTTCTACAGTTATTTCCTAAATGCTCCCAGTTTTGTTAGAACTCCCATAACAATACACCAATTTGATTTTTGTTTCAGGGTCGACAAAGCTTTGAAACTTAATGACTTATTAAATTGTTTTATAAATGAACACTGAAACCAAACTAACGTTAAAACATGCACAATTTACATACATATTATCAGATCTATGAGCATGTAGGTGAATACCTACATGCTCATAGATTAAACAAGTGGTGAAAACCAGTGGAAGTCTTTTGATGAGTGCTATTTTTAATAATCTACCTCCGTAAAAAGATGACGATGATTAGATAAAGAGGCACACTCTTTATCTAATCCTTATCCGTCAAATAAGGAGACACAAAAACCCAGGCGAAACAAAAATATCGAAAATGTGCGTGTGGATGAAGAACCTTCTACCTGACGATCTCGACGACGGAGGGCGTGCAGCGTGCACCACTGAGCCAGTCAGCCTGTGACCATGGCCAGTGCAACCCGGTCAAAACGTTATGTAATACCTTTGCGTGATCGCGTTAATTCCCGTGTAAATACATAATTATATCACGGAACGCGAAAGTTTAAAAGTAAGTACATAAAAACCCAGTTGGGTTACTTAGGAGAACACCGTGAAATATGCAATTGTAACAGCGGTTTTATAGATTGTATAATGCAATGGAGAAAATGATGTCAATGTTAATTCCACTCAGCCATGCATATACATTTTAGATACGAATGTGTACCTACACCCAGTTCCAGTATTTGCATAGTTGTAAATAGTTCTAAAGGAGAAATGGGTTAAGGTGTCAAGAAATAATAAGTTTAAGCATTTTAAAATAGTGAATCATATTGCACTTAATGTTTATACTGCTGCGTGTGAGTGTGAATCAGAGAATAAATCCTTAAATTGAGGTTGTGCTAGTCGATAGTTTTATGTACAAACTTTAGGGAGTAATATCTTTAATATTAGAAACCGTATGTTTAAAGATTAGCATTATTTAAATGTGTCTAATCGAAATAAATATACATATGTCCAAAAAATTGTAGCAAAAAAGTGTCATAACAGTTATAAGCTTACAAAGAACTCATCTCTTATTTTGACGTAGTTTTACGCTAGGTCACTCTTATATAAAAACAAACGAAGTCACTAAAAAACTATTCGTGTCAGTAACTGGTTAAAAGTTTAAATATTTATTTTTTCAATCGATACAATAAGAATTATATTTAAGAGAACCCTTCAAATGAAAGCCGATTTATGATATTAAACGTTCCAGGTTTAATGTTAATTATCTTGCATGTCATTAGCATGCATTAGCAGTGCGGTGATTCGGGCTGAGAGCACACATTAATTAAAACATACATTTAAATAAAAACACGTGCAGATGAGTTCGACTTGTGGGCTTGCTCTTAAGACTAAAACATCCCCAGTTGTTTTTTTTTTACCTTTCGCATAATAGGAAAATCTGTGACACAATATTGTGAGTAGGCACAGCCTTCAAATACAGAAACCTTGACTACCGCTGTAGATCATGAAAACGTAGTGAAGTAAATTTAATCGTAATCATGTATAAGATATAGCGAGGAAATACTTATGTATGCATATATAAATATCTAAAATAAAACAGAATATTCGTCTACTTATTCGACTGATTGGATTGTAGTAGAGTTTTAATTAAGAATAAAATTATAAGCAGATAATAATATTGAATGTGTCTATAAAATTAGTGGAACAGTAAAGGGCTTATTAATAATTGTGGTGTACTTAAATAAAGTAGAATTGCTTGATTTATAGAGTTTTTTAACTTGAACGCTATGCTATTTTTTTCCACTCTGTTGTATTAAAATCCGAATTAGTAAAAAAAAAATCTTTGTAAAGAAAGCTGTGTTTTAATTAATATTACCTAAGCTAAGAGATGAATTGCTTTTCATGTTTGCGTGTTTTACAAGAAATATATCTTGCATTTATGACGCAAACATTTTATAATATAAATGTAGAAAAATATATATTTAAATCTTTGTCATAAAACAGTTAGCTTTGCTTACTTCAGCGCAGCTTCACAGCCCTACCCGGAACGTTTCTTTTGTGTTCATTGTTCGATTCCTGGTAGAAATTAATTAGACATTCTGTCTTGACCTGCAGACCCCACTATATTGTGTAAACCATGCTTAGACGATGTGGCAACGACTGTTTAGTGAAAAGAGTAGCGAAAAACTTAAACGACAGTAATTAGTTACATATTTGACTAAGACTTTAAATTGTTTGCTTCGCAAATTTTGGAGAACTTTTGATACAATGTGAAATATGCAGGGCATATTTTAGTAAGACTGATGGAAACAGATGTGGTACATAAACAAGGTAATTTGTCAAATAAAAGTTAATAATGCTAAGAAGAGAATATTCTGGCACTTTTTACACAGCGCTTTATAAAAGCATGAGTGTACGATGGAACTCTACGGAAAAAAATAAATATACTTTATACCTTTTTTATAAAGCCTCTAGTTATTCTTTCTGATCTGCAATGCAAGTACAGATACGACGTTATAGTGGGAGGTACTACTTCGTAAACCTACACTTTTTTTAATTTAAGTACTTAATTTCAAAGACGTGCCTATGCAACTCAAAAAGCAATGTCGTACTTTATAGTGTGTGAATGGCATTGAAAATTAAATTGAATCAGCCCTGAACTCAGCTACACATTGTTGCGTTGTCTGACTACAGACAGGAATTAATGAACATGGGTTCATTAATTCCTGTAACGTTCCTTTGATGCTGGACATGACGTCAGGTGTTCTATTATATCCGAAACGGTGCCGCATGCACTCCGAGGTAGTATCGACTGAGATAATCTACCCGATACGATTGTTTCAACGCCCTGTTGTAGTTGTTGCAATGTCGATAAAACATGCCCATATTCTACACATCGCAGTTTTACTTTCAGAGTGTTGACTTTAAAGGTCCGAACGTTTGTGGACCATTACCTCGCTGGATTTCGCAAGGTTTATTCTAAATTAGTTGTGTAATCGCTGTGACAATGTTCGATCCAATTCCAATTTTAGATGAAGTATCATTCTTCAAAAGATTTTGAAAAAATCTATGAAATCTACTGGTATAGTCTTCGGCAAAATCAACCTCATACGATCTAAACTGAATTTCCGTGAGATTACGTGTTTACCCTTGCAATAATCTGTGGTGATTTTTTTGTCTCCTGTTTTACAAAGGCTGTTTTTTAATTTGCAGAAACGTGTAGATGTAGAACTATTTTCTGTTCAATTCAGAAAAAGAATGGTGCCAATACATGCATATGTTGTCATTTTTATTTTACGGATGGAATTCTCGTAATTTTTTTCATGTAGTTCTTCATATACATATCCCTTTTTACTGGAATACAAAAATGTTAAACTACCTAAATATAGTTTTGTTGTTTGTACCGCGTTCCAAGTAACGCGACTTCGAACAGCACTATCTCGATTGCAAATTCGATGCTTTAATCATCACCGCCACCCCATATTTATGATTATAATTATGGTAATAACAGACTTATGGTTAGTTTAGTTTTAAAAGCTGTTTAACTATAAAACTTTTATACTTATCATTACTTGGGCAGGTGCAAAATGTGAGCGGTTTCGCAAAGACTAGTGAGGTTGTATAATACTCATAAATATGTAGTACCTGCGCCATGGCGCTTTTCCGTTCCATCTTTTTATTTTCAAGCTTAATGAAGGATGCGTCCCTATTTTTAATGCGGCAACACCGCATTTTTGGGCATAAGATTGATTGCCACCTTGATTCTATTGAAAAAACTATCCGATGACGTCAATGTGCCAACGACTCCCGTTAAGTTGCCGCTTGTTTATAAAAGGATATATTTACTTTTAATATTTGTTTTGGGGTACTTAGTGTCAAAAAATAAATAAACAATACATTTACATGATCACTTTTTTCTTGTATATCTTCATCGTTGTTCTCATATGGTCCATATGAAGGTTTACGGTCCTTTTAAAATAGAAAAAAAAAACAAAATCAACCTAATAAATAAACTAATATAGCTAAGTTTTCAATATATATATACGATACTCTGAAACTCAAATCTAGCACTCACTCTGACTCCTTAATACATAAAGGGTACACAATTACTCCTACTCTTCTATAACACTTCTCAAAACCTAGATCAACGGGTCCTTCGTATACTAGTATAACCAGCAAAAGAACGAAAATTGTTTTTTGCATCAATAGCTTTAGCTTAACCTATATTTTATGGGTATAAAATATAAAATTTTAAAATAAATGTTACTGGGTAGTAACATTCATTTTTGAATATCGATTAGTTTCAAAGATACAAATCAAAAATGTTAAGAATCTTTGAATCGCTCCCCTGTAAAGTTACAATTTTGCACTTGTATCTACCAGTATAAGTAGGATCCGTCGAGATGGTGTTTCCTCCTCCAAATCTAGGATGTTATAAGGCTCCCCAACCGTAACCGAAACTATCGGATAGGTAACCGAAATAAAAATCTATCCGAAACCTTAACAGTCAACAACCTGATATAAAAAAATTCAAATTATTTTCGGATAGGGCCAAAAGCCAATTCATTACCTATTTTTATTATTCTATTACAGTGCCACAAAAATCTAAAATCCCGAACTGAAACTATCCGATTCCTTCCTATTATCAAAATTTTCGGATAATCTGAAACAATTTCATATCGTGCGTATCATACGTAACAATCCTACTCTAAATTTCGGATTTGTAGTCATAACACATTTCCGATTACAAAATTAGATTTCGAGTTAATGTGGATATTGATTTACATTGATCGTTGCTCGCCCTGCATGGGAACACATATTCTACTTCAAAGATAAATATCCTTCAACCAATATTACTTTGTTGTAAAAGCAATACTCGAGGTACATCGGAAACAGGCGTAAAATCTTGATTTCCAGGATGCATTAACTATTTAGGCACGTTTGTGCACTTTTGCTATGGGGAAAAAAGCACTGAACTCGTGACCGTCACGCTAATAATACATGTAATAAATATAGAAGCGGCGGTAGCGTAATGGCTAAGGTGTCGGACTTGCGATCAAGTGGTTGCGGGTTTGAACCCCTCTACCGACGTGAACCCACTCCTAACACAAACGTTAAGCTTAGCTGGAGGGGTTAACGAGATTACTAGTAATGTGTGACCCACGTTACTATAAAATCTTTAAAAAAAAAATTATATATATATATATATATAAATCCACTAGAGAGCGCTAATCTAAACATTGACTTCTGTTAGATCCTTATTAATTAATGTCACCAACCTGCTAATGTGACGTTTTAAGTTCGTCATTTCGTTTAAGTTTTCACTTCTGTCGGCAGTCCCATGATTGCCTATTTTTTTAAAAGACAACTTCCGTATTAGGAATATTCCTATGTCACGGGAGGCTTCACAAACATTCAAACACCAGACACAAAGAACACCCAGACTCGGGACAACTATTTGTGGATCACACAATTTTTTTCCCCCATGGGATTTGAACCCACAACGCTCAGCGCGGCGTAGTGGTGAGGTGATAACTTAAACCATTACGCCATCCATGTAGTTGCCAATTGCTAACGCTATCAACCCACCTATAGAGCTCTAGCGAGCCTAAAAAGCAACAATAATAAATTTTCATTTAGAATAATTTAAAAACATGATTCAATATCGAACTTCCTGGCTCCATCATCGAACCATCGTTACTAAGACCAATCTGTTGGACTCGTCAAAGCGAATTATAAATGAGCCCAAACTGGAGCGGTTTTTCTGGTATCCACTGAAGAGTTTCGCTATCCACCTCCATGCTCCATCGTCAGATCAGTTCCAAGATGTCAAATTATAGTATTGGCATCCAAACTACATATACATACAAAGTTTCATTTCGATACGACAATTAGAAGTAGGTTTAAATTGATTTCCAAGAGTTGTTTACATATTAGTATTTGTTAGTATGTTCCAAGTGAAACTAATAGCAGTGAGTTAATTAATAAAAATACAACACCATGTTAGTGTTGCTTAACCGCGGTCTTTTAAAGAGTTGGAGGACACCCTAGTCCTGAGGTGTAAAGTAAATAATAATCCTACTAATATTATAAACGTGAAAGTTTGTAAGGATGTATGGATGTGTGTATGGATGTTTGTTACTCTTTCACGCCAAAAGTACTGAACTGATTGGGATGCAACTTGGTATGTAGAAAGCTGGAGACCTGGATTAACACATAGGCTACTTTTTATCGCGATATTTCCACGGGATCAAGACTTACGCGGGTGAAACCGCGAGGCGCTGCTATTAATAAATAATCTGGGTATAATTTATCTATAACATGTATATATTTAGAAATATATACGTATGTTTATCAGCAGTCTGGTTACCGTAGTACAAGGTCTGCCTAGTTTGGGATCAGACGGCCGTGTGTGAGGTGTGTGAAGTTATTATTATTATTAAACAATGGTTCGTTGTTAAACCAAACTGTAGTTCAACCATTCATTCTGCGAGGAACTGATGTATACCAAATATTGTCAAGGTTTAGTTTTTGCATTCATTAAACTGGACTTTTTATAGTCAGTTACGGTCGTGAATGTTTTGTATGTCAGTCCTAAAACTCCCCTCTCCACCGTCGTGGAGGGTGCTTCACGCTTTAATTTAATTTAGAGTCTAGATCGCGATATATAATATTTCTCAGAATATTATTATATTATCTACTATGTAAAAGTTTCATTTTGTCACTCAAATCACCGCCCGGTGTAAGGCGATGCTTTGAGTAACAAAATGAAACTTCTCAAAGATGATACAGTGACTATATCGTCATAACGCACCTTATTGTACACCTAAAGCTACTAAATTGGTAGAATTTTTGCTCTACATCTGAGACAGTCTCAGAGAAGCTGGTAATTTTCTATGAAACAAGCTAAAATTATTTTTCATTTTCACACGCGCTATCTTAATTAAATTTTGCCTCACCTTCTGTTAATATATAGCGAAGCTAGTGAATTATAGAAGCGTGCTTACCCCCTAGAGTTGAAGGCATGCAAGGTACATTATCGCAATTAGCGTAATACTATTATTGGGAGGCTGGATCGCGTCGCGCGTAGCCGATTGGTAATGTGTGGCTATCGATGGTAGGAGATTACGACAAATTGTACACGGATGCGGCAAACCATTGTGGAATTCAGTAAATTATTACCAGCATTCTGAAAAAATATAATTTTCGAGTTGTACCAATTTCTTTATTTTTCAAATTTCTCTAAAAACCTTTATGTTTAAAACGGAAAAGTATTCATAGACAGAAACTGTCTAAAATTGTGACTTCTTTCTATTACAACGCCTCAAAAATCTAAAATCCCTAACTGAAACTAACCGATAATGTAAATTATCGGATAATCTGAAACAATTTCATATTCGTAACATTCCTACTCAAAATTTCGGATTTGTAGTTATAACACATTTCCGATTAAAAAAATTGATTTCCAGTTAATATAGATATTGATTTCCATTTGGCTATAATTGTGACTTGACCTAAATCAACTGAAGAATCAGTGCGGATACGCATTCGAATACCTGCGCATAAAACTATTAGAAATAATTTTCTATTGGATTTTGATATACAGCAATTTTACTATATTCGTATGGCGCTTTCCTCGCTATAATATATCTTGTTTCATTGTTGTATCAACGCAATCCAATGAAATCTTAACTGCCCTGTATATAATTGTGGGGACTTAAACCACATTACCGAAGATTGAACTTAGAATTTTCGAGAGGGTTAACAAATTTAAAATTAACCTTGCGAATATGTAAACTTTTTATAATATCTATCCCACCTCTATCATTTCCGACCTCTGTGTGCAATATCACAACTGGTACTCCGTCTATAGGAAGCCGCTTTTCAACTTCAGCTCGCCGCCGCCGGCCGCGATTCGTTACATACGCACACACACAACTGCATAAATTATTATGTATAGATATTATACTTAAGGAGGTGATGGCAAATTATACATTTTATGTGCCTTAATCATCCGGTCGACGTTGATAATGGTAGAGAATTAAACAAAAAGTCTGCCGTTTGTCGCGGTCGACAGTTCAGTAATTGTTTTTAAATATACATATATTAACTACCTTATTGTACAACATTTAGGTTTTATTCTTTACTTATTCTGATCAAGGTTAAAAACATTTTAGTTCACTCCGAAAATAATGATTATTAATATTTTAATTATGTGAATTAATGAATTTGTGAAAACATTGGAATCTAAATTTTTATTGAAAGGACTGACAAAGTAAAAAAAAAAACAAAAAATTCCAGTAGTTCAATACGTTTCAGTGTTTCACAATATAATTTGTTACATTATATACTAATAATAATGATTGTACTTTCCAAAAATTTTGTTACAATGTGTTGTACACACATTGTAACTATATCCATTGCTAAACTAAGTTAAAAACCTGTTTTTCGGTTTTAGGCGAGTGTGTGTAAAAAGATAAAAGAGATCGTAAAGGAATATGTATCAAGTAACTTGCTAATATAGTTATTTATTATTTTTCTTACGGACTAATGTTCTTAAGTTCAGTTTGGAATGTCCTATAGTAGTGACGCTTTATGATATAGCGGTATTTGAATACCGTCATTGGCTAAATTAGTGATAGTTTGGCCAATGACTAGTAATCAAATACAGCTATAAAATCATCTAGGTAGATAAAAGTGAGAAGATAGCTCTCAAGCGATAGTTTCAATAAAACAAACAACTAAAAAGATTAATGAGATCAGGAAAAGACATATTAGTTTGAACTAAGACTTACACAGAACAGATACTAAGCATATATATATTAAGCATATTTTAAAAAAGAGATACGTTGAGGAACAAGAGCTTTAACTTACTCCAGAAGTTTTCTCCTTAGGCGGTCTATTTGCCAGCAACCTCTGAAATAAAGATCCTAAATACTGTATTTATAGACTATCATGGTATGGACATGTGACTCGGAGGGATGAGCAAAATATAGTGAAGAGAGTTTTATGTATGGAAGTTGAAGGATACAATGAATCGAGGACGACCAAAGAAAATATGGATGGACTGCATAAAAAAAGGGATATGGCTAGACAGGGAGTAAGCAGTAAAATGAAGAAAGTTAGAGTAGAATGGAAGAAGAGGACACATTGCACCGACCCCAAATAAATTTGCGAAAAGGGTGAGATGATGATGACGATGATTTATAGACCATCTAAAACTTATATGTTATATTATTCAACTACATGTGTTTATTACACCCTAAAGGCCCAGAATAGTATTTACTCAAGTCATTAACCAAACTGATAGGAAATAAATCACTTATTATTATTATTATAGCCTTTTATTTATTCCTTAATAATAAAAATTTCAATTTCATTTTGGATAATACGATTTACGATAATAATTACAATTTTTATTATTTTATTTCATTATTAGATATTTAAATAGATATTATGTATTTATTGTCTAATATTATTCTACTAGTACTTTTCTTATATATATCTTGTATAAGTTTTATTGTTTCTGACGGTACATCACACTCTTGCAAAGCTCTCCATATGCTGTCGTGGGAGATAGAGTCGAATGCTTTGGCATAGTCTATGAATGCCAGGTATAGCGGGCAATTAATTTCTTCGTATTTTTTTATGATTAGTTCTAGAGAGTGGATGTGGTCTACAGTTGAATAATTTCTTCTAAAGCCCGCCTGTTCTACCGGCTGTTGTTTTTCGGTGTATTCGGCAAGACGTTCCGAAGAACGTCTTGCCGAATACACCGAATGCATCGAAATGCATAAAGCAAATAGCTTGTAGAGGTTTGGTTGTAAGCTAATCGGTCGGTAATTGCTAATATCAGCAGGTTTCCTTTTTTATACAAGAGAACTATGTCTGATTTCGCCCATCCACCTGGAATTGTTTTTTCATTTAGTATTTTGTTGAACAAAGTTGTTAAAAAAGGTAATAGTGTACCCTCTCCTGCTATGATTGCCGTTGGCCGTTGCTCTTTTCCTTCTTTAAAGATTTTATTTTAGTAGAGACTTCAGAGAGCGAAAATCTTTTTAAGCTAGTACTATTTTGTTTTTGTGGTAGAGCCTGTGTTCGAGACGATGGCCTGAGTGAGTACAAGTCTTTATAAAATTTAGTAGCTGTATTTATTATTCCTAATCTGGAATATGTTTTCTTATTTTGTGTAGAGTTCTCTTGCAAGCAAGTGACCCATTTTTTAGATGTTCTTAATTCTTTTAATCCTTTTTTCATACTTCCTGACTTACTTAAATGTGTTTCAATAGTTGAAGTTCTATGCTCTTGATATTCCTTTTTAATATTTTTATGAATGTTTTTGTATAAATAGCTTTTCTCTTTCTTTTCTTCTTTTGTTAAATGTATTTTATTTGTTGATTCGTTTCTTCTATTTATGAGCATTTTTGTACTGTCTGAAATAATGTGTCTTTTTTTGTTCTTGTTGCTAATAACTATAGATTTTAAACTGTCATCGATCGCTTTCTTGATATTTTTATAATATATCTCTACATCGTCGTTGTCTTCTAGTTCTATGTTTGTAGTGTATAATTTTAAAGCTTCTTTAAATTGTTGTTGCTCGTCCACGGTACTCAGTGTGTAATTTTAATTTTTGTATTTGGCTCTAGATTTTTTATTGGAAATAAATTAATACAATTTTTTAAATATGCCACCACCTCTCCAGTTACTTGATGTTCATACGCATTAAACGCTGATAAATTTTCTGAGAAATACTGAGCTTAGACAGAAACAAAGCCAAAAAAACTATTTTTGTACAACTAAAATTATTTTTGAACCCTTTTAAGCATCACCCTTTTTTTTCGTATGGCAATGCCACCTTTCACAAGATTGTCTATTGCCATTAACTGAACACGATTCCAATCCCACCATTCGAAACACTCAAAGCAATGCAAATAGGCATATTAATGCACACAAATATTTGCGATGAGCAGGAAACAAGCGCGACCTCTAACGTTGCATTTGAATGAACTACCGCTGCGCCTATACTCGTAAATATATAAGCCATCAATGAAACAGAGGCTGTTTTATTAAGAGGGCTCGAACTTTGAAATTAAATAAAACAATCTGTATAAGTGATATTGCCACAACATAGACACGCATGCACACGAGATATGTAGGTATGTCCTTACCTTTTACAACACTCACGGGTAAAAGAGGAGTAGGGCTAACTCTAATTTCATGGTAATTTTGGTATGTCCTTACCTTTTACAACACTCACGGGTAAAAAAGAACTAAGGCTAACTCTAATTTCATGGTAAAATTTGGTGTGTCCTTACCTTTTACAACACTCACGGGTAAAATAGGAGTAGGGTCCTAATTTAATGGTAATATTTTTCAATATGATAGTATTTATTCCTGCTTTTACTCCATCGAAATTTTACATAAAAACTACCAATACTACTATTAAATTACAGGTACGAAATGGATTTAACTTTAGATATTATCTATATGGATTACTTATATTGAAAACGATACTTAGATAGTATCAGCACTATTCGTAATATAGCCAGTATTTGAGTCGAATACTAATAATAATACTGCTACTAATAATATTGGACTGTACTGAGCCCAAAGGTAGTCTATTGATGGACCTGGTCGAAGTTTAAAGTATTGAGAGTTTGGCAACACTTGGTTTTTCGAAAAAAGGAAAAATTGACTGTGGGGTATGTTGTGAGTACATAAGTAAGTCACACAAGTCTTACTTTTTATTTAAATTGTAGAATGAAGGTTAACTAAAGTTAGCAATCTTCTTATATTTATAATCAATGTTTGTTCGTTCGTAGTTCATCTGATCATCATGAAATTTTGCAAACCCGTTGCCTGCAAAGCACATAGGGTACCTTTGCTCCAGAAAAAAATAGGCAGTCATGGGACTGCCGACAGAAGTGAAAACTTAAACGAAACAACTTCCCTCCCTCTCCCCGTCTCCTCCCAGCGTCAAAGAGACATCTCTCTGACGCTGTACATGTAAATATAAGAAACTCGGCTCCGTCGTACGAATTCATACGTACGTACGTACGTCATACGTAGAAACAGAGGATAGACGACAGTCAGACATCAGGGTCACATGTCCTGACGCGAGTTTAACATATTTTACCCATCGCAAAAAGTACACAACGCCAGTAAAGAAGGTTTCACTTAAAAAAAAATTACAAGCCATATGATACTTTTTTAAGCGCAACTCTTTTTCGATTTCCAATAATTTAAACCTTTTTAAATAGTTGTATAATACTCACAGCATATTCTTGTATATTTACGTACTTGCTTTTTAATTAAATTAAGCTACAGAACTTCTTTTTAAGCACCCTACAAAGTAGCGTCGTGTCATGGTTGCAAAGAATGCTGAAAAACATTGTTTTTTTTCACTTTATCCATATTCAAATCGAATATGGTGACTGAGTCAGCGCTTTCAAATTCAAGTTCAAATGTCTTTATTTGTGAGACAAAGGTACATTAAAGATCTTACAGTACATTTAAGGTATATATACAGTTCTCAATGTCCTACCAATGCAATTGGTGTACAAATACTTAATTTATTTCTATCTCTTGGTTAATCTAGTATCTTGGTTTTATTATTTAACCGCTGTCAAGAATTCTGTGACTGAATAAAAACATTTTTAAAGTACCCATTGCTTTAAGACTATTACGAATTTCTTAAATGGCTTTCAGGACTTGATCACTGTATTTTCTGGTTCACCGCCCACTTGGACGAGCTGCCCTTCCTGCAACTACTACAGGCCATCTTAATAATTATGAGCCCAACAAACATCTATGTAGAACCATGTTATCCTCCTACTCGTCATTTTTTCTCTTAACCCTATCTTAATCAGGAACACGCGGAAAAATTTAGAAACGTCCACGGGTCCTTTAAAGAACGTATAATGACGCGATAATGTCGTAAGCGAACCGAAGTATTTACTCAACTATTGTAAGAGCTAAACCGCCCCGACAGAATTTGGCTATAGTTATATTACGTGTAATTATTTTATTCTTCAAATGTTTCACTTAGAACATATTACACACAAATCATATTTTCATTAAAACAAATCATTTATAAAACAGTGTGTGTGTCAGGTCCGACGTACGACTGGACGGTGATAAATTATACATACAAACTTCCATACGTTTTTCTCTCTCTCTCTTTCTACCCCCCCCCCCCCCATCTCCCTCCTCCTCACCCTCTCTCTCTCTCCTTCACTATCCCCATTTCCCTCCCTCCCGAGAGAGAGAGAGAGAGAGAGAGATAGAGCTCTCTCTCTCTTTCTCTGTCCCTTCCTTACTGTTCTGTCTTTTATTCGACGTACAACTGGAGTTTATAATACAACACAGTTATATTTACACATACCCACACTTTTATACACATATGATTTCAAAGTGACAAAAAAAGTAACGCTTTTATAAATTTCACTCCTCATAAAATTTCCATACCGGGGACCTTTTATGAAAAGCGATTCTTAAAGAGTAGACTCCAAAAAATCACGAAAATTGGAATCACATTCCTCAGAATATTCATCGTTACCTCCGCCACAGGACGTCCACTATCCTACGTTTTATGCTTAAATATAAACCTCTCCTAAAGACAATTGTGATTTTCAAACATATTAAAAAAAAACCGGACAAGTGCGAGTCTGACTCGCGCACCGAGGGTTCCCTAAGCAAGCAAACTTGTATATAGATAGTAAGTCCATCTCGGGAATCAATTCTTTAAGACTTTTGCCAGTCTTTTTCGGAAGACAAACTTAACTTTGCGGTTACAATGTACGACAAAGTCAACAATCCAACCGCAAAAATAAAAACTTTTTTTTATGTGATATAACAACAAATTAACAACTTCCGGATATTTTTCTTTACTTGTGCTGTCAATCATTGCCTCTTACCATATTTCATCATTCTAGGTCAATGGGAAGTACCCTATAGGTTTTGATTTACCTGCGAAATGTTCAAATTTGTTAAAATCTAGAGCTGATTGGCCATACCTTTTGTTTGCGTTGACTTAGAAGCTGGATTATTTTACAGCTTCAAGGTATCATATTTGATGTTAATTTCAAATTGATGCTTTTTCGGGTTCCTGGGGAAAAGGGTCTTGACAGACACACAGACAGACTGACAGATATAACAACAAATTAACTACTTTCGGATTTTTTCCTTTACTAGTACTGTAACACCTTGCTTCTCACCAAATTTCATGATCCTAGTTCAATAGAAAGTACCCTATAGGTTTTGATTTACCTTCGAAATGTTCAAATTTGGTCAAATCTATGGCTTAAATGGCCATATTATGACTGCCTTGACTTAGAAGCTTGATTTTTTTACAGCTTCAAGAGACCCCAGATTAATGTATTTGGTATTAATTTCAACTTGACGCGCGTCTGAGAACAAGGTCTTGACAGACAGGCAGACAGACGGACAACAAAGTGATCCTATAAGGGTTCCTTTTTTTCCTATTGAGGAACGGAACCCTAATTAAGAACATATTTCTTTTTTGAAGTTTGTTAAAAACCTAACACATGCCATTTGAACAGTACCATTGCACAAGTAAACGAACATCCACATCGTCAGTACAAGAAAATCCAACCGTATTGTATATATAGACAAAGTAGATTTTCCTTTGGATGGAACGCGCATAAATTAGAATTTTTACCTTTATTACCGCTAACAGGTTTGGCGACTCCTGGATCGAGGTTCTACTCGCGTGTCCGATCTCACAATAAATAAAATTAAATAAAAATAATTAGTTTTAAAGGCTTCTCTGCGTGTTATGTTGGCAGTACACGATACCAGTACGGTGTTAAATTGCACTTTTAATTTTTATACCTCATTGGCATGAGAGCGTTTTCAAAGAAATTTGTTACTAATTAAATGCTTTAGCTGTTTGATTGTGTGTATGGTGGCATTCTCAATTCCTATTACATGGCATACCTCGAAGTGGGTAGCAAGTCAACTTGGTTTATTGGTATTACTAGAGAGTTTTTTTATGGGTTAGGGGGAAACGAGCAGACGTTTAAACTCATGGTAAGTGACTACCTCCGTCCATGGACACTAACTCAGGAGTCATAAGTGCGTTGCCGGCCTTTAAGGTAACCTCACACGTGAAACCTTCATGCCGGTTATGTGAGGCCGTGGTATCCCTCCGGTCGAGCCGGCCCATTCGTGAAAAAGCATGGCTCTCCCACGATACGAGTTAATAGAAAATTGCATCTCTTAAAATTTTGTTGCTTTAATATTTGCTGTTAAATACTGTAAAGGGTCGTCACCAGAACCCCAGAGGACACCTACGAGAAAATTGATTATTCTTCGGTAGGGTTATCAATACACCTATTATTATATATGTTGTAATGTTTTATAGGTACCGGTAACAGCATAATATCAGGCGAATTTGTGCTTGTTTTCTATCTTAGTAGATGGAAACTAGTAGTAGATCATGGATAAGATCAAGAATAATAGTGTAACGAGTGTTTATCGCAAACGTTTAATATCAAGCGTCACACAATACGCCTGATATCAAAACGTTTACGATAAACACTCGTTACACTATTATTGGTTGCTAGTAAATCTTCAAACCCCTTCGTGTCAAACACATAAAAGAACGCACCCCCTTTTTCGTGTAGAACCAGGCCAGGTTCCACTCCGCAGTGTAGGTATAAACCTACAAGTACACGAAGGGGTCAGCTAAACGTGCCAAAATTCAGTGAGCTGCCGCGCGCCGGCCGCATTCACGCGCTGCGTCATCCTCTCGTATCTAGACTATCGAGTTATGAGTACATAGCCTAGGTTTATTTGTTCACAAAAATAGAATGATAGACACATAACTTACTGGTAATTAAATATTCAGATTCAATATTTCTTAAAAAAAGACAACCCTAACATCGCAGCGTCGTTAGATCAGACAAGAGTTACGCTTACGTTACGAGTAACCTGAATTGCGACTTAATTGTGTAAGAACAAGAGTCGCTATTTATTTAAACCATTTGGCGGAGTGGGACTTCTGTACCTTTACTGTTATGTATTCTGTGGTAGAACCTTCGATCACTACCCTGAGAAGGGCACTATGAAGTGATTATGCCGGAGACGAAACCGACTAAAATCACTCGGTGTTAGCTACATGACTACTAATATAAGGCGTCCATTACATGGTAGATTTTGCTGTAAGTTTTGCCACAATCAAAACGGTGATTGACAAATAACCTATCGTCTAATGCAGTGATTGTTGGTTGAGGAGTTTTTATATCTCGATATTATGTCATCAATCACCAACGAACATCCGTCAATCATGACTTTTGGTAATGATTGACGTTTGCATGAGCGTCTAATGGACGCCTAATAAGTTACAGACTCCTCACACACAGTTGTCTGAACCCAAAGTAGGCGGAGCCTGTACTATGACAACCAAACTGCTGATTAACAAACTTATATATTACTAAATACATACATATTATAGATAAATTACACCCAGACACAGAACAAATGATCGTGCTCATCACATAATTTGTCCTAGGTGAGAATCGAACCCACGACCTCTGGCTTAGCAGTCAGGATCACTTACCACCAAACGAACAGGCCGTAAAAAATATAATAACTAGCAGAACCCCGCGGTTTCACCCGCGTAAGTCCCGATCCCGTGGGAATATCGGGATAAAAAGTAGCCTATGCGTTAATCCAGGTCTCCAGCTATCTACATACCAAGTTTCAACGCAATCGGTTCAGTGGTTTTTGCGTGAAAGAGTAACAAACATCCATCCATCCATCCATACATCCATCCATCCATCCAAACTTTCACATTTATAATATTAGTGGGATAATATATCTATAGAGAGCTGTTCTACGATGGAGGCTAGGAATTATTCCCTACAACAATGTACTTGTCATACATTATTTTAAACGTATATTCTTATTAAAATATTGTACCTACACAAACACGCCAAATATGTAAATTGGCTTACTCATATCATGAAAACACTAGTAAACAAATTACAACATTCTGAATCCGACAATTTTAAATGTTATAGTGAGGAACCGCTCGATCATTTGTGGTCGTACCCTGCTGCCTTTAAAAAATATAAAAGGGTACAGTACTGCCGTGCAGAAAAGTGACACGATCTGTATTTTAAAATAGATTAATAATAATTATAATTAATTTGAGCCTTTATTCCTACATCATACCTACGGCAGACATGAGTTGTGCTATTAATTGAAATTAATGTGTTATTTAATTAAAACACTTCATTCTTTGAGAAATCATATTTCATATGTAACAAGAATACTAGTAATGTGTGACCCATGTTAATAGTTTCTTTAGAAAAATAAACCTGGCCATAAGTCGAAAAAAAATTACGTTAGATCTTAACGCAACTATCTCTTTCTAACATCAAAATCGATTTATAACACTGTGCCCCTGAAACACCATTACCTTTTCCGGGCAGAGATCAGAGAAACTCGGAATTCAGTCGTCTTTTCGTGCGCTTAAGTATTTTTTCGACACTTTCAATATTACGAGATGACAGGTTACGAGTGTTGTAATCAATTTTCGTCGTCAATATACCAAAAAACAAAAACATTAAACTGTTCATAATATATTAAAATTGCATTAATATTGGAACGAAGTTATCGCATGTTAATCTTCAGATGATCCGCGGATGGGGGCTAGCCGGAAAAAAAGTGTTAGCGCAACGAAATATGCTGACCGCGAGTCAGTTTGTTTTATTTTTACGCTATCTGTGAATTCTGCACGATACTACTTTAATTAGATGTTGGTTATCCATATATTAGTTAGGGCAACTTTCACAGATGGCGCAATTTTGATTTCGAGTTTCTACAATATTTTAATACAGTTTATTCAATCCATTAAACATAGGTATATAGAGCGAAAAGAACTTCATTCCAACCGGGGGTCCCAAAGACACTTCACTCGTTTTTTAAAATTAATTACATTTACATCGTTCGTGCTTGAACTGTCTTCTTTACTTAGTGTAAGGAATTTACAGTGTACTCTATCACAAACAATATTTTTACATTGGGTTCATTTAATGATTACAACTGCGACCATTATTCCATTTTTATTAAAGACTATACGGTTTTACTCACGTTTGTATTTTCGGGATGCCAGGCTAGTTTCGGACCCGACGGGGGCCCTTTTCAAGGAGTGAAGCGTCCTGCCGCGACGGTGTCAGGCGTCACACTGACTGTGAAATACAAACGTGAATAAAACCGTATACCTAGTCTTTACTAAACATGAATACCACTCACGAAAGCATTCATTGCAACTATTCCATTTCTTACATACATTTTTTAGGACAGGCATACAAATATCCCGAAAATATCTGGACATTCGCCATTTAAGTACATCCCATAAATGTTAGAGGAAATAACCCAGTAGCGGTAGCAAATGGGCCGAATTAAGAGTTAATAAGTAACTGCCAGAAAAATTACACAAATCACTTTTTGTTGTGGGTGTACATCGCGTGTTTGCCTCGCATAAGACTGGTACACACGCGACTTCGATGTTTAACAGGGTTCTCTATAAAAAACGACAAGCCGACCCAATTGATATTTTGTTACTACTGTTTTGTATCACATTTTGTATATATATCCTTCGAGAATAATTATTCACTTCATACAGATTAATTATTGTTACACCGTTTATTAATGCGACAATATAAGGGCACGTGACATTCCAGGTAGAAATGGTCGCTCCTGTTCCTGTCTTCAATCCAGCCATAGGACCTATGAACATAAGCACATCACATTTATCAAATGTTATAGTCAAAACTCTATCTCTTTCAAAAATAAGTAACTTTTTGAAATATCGTTTGTTACTGTGCCATTAATATACCTATTTTAAAAGATTTAGGCCATGATAAAAATTGTTATCGAAAGTACGACATTTCATGCCTTGAAAGTCCTGAAAGTCACACCGCTAGCGCGGGCGCGAGCGTCTAATAGCTCAACTGTGCTTATAACTGCAGTTAAGCACAGTTAAGTTAGTTGGTGCCATTTCTTGAGCGCTGAGCAAACATTTATGACATAATTACAAACGTCTGAATTACCTGACGTTTCGACCAGGTTGTATTGACCGTGGTCACAGGCTGACTCTTGACCTCGGCCAGTGCAACTATTTCGTAATCGCGTTAATTCCCGTTTATATACATAATCATGTAATGGAACGCGAAAATTAAAAAAAAAACTGTCATAGGACTGCACGTCAGAGGTGACAACACACACACATCTGTATATATGTCATCTGAGCGTGGCGTTCACGCGAGTTCAGTGCTTTTTCCCCATACCAAAAGTGACCAACGTGCCTAAAGAAGTGTTCACTCAAAAAAAAAAGTGTGTATGTACTTATGTACGCACGCAAGAAGTTATACTTTTATCTAGTTAAATGAAGTTTATTTAATTATCATAATAAATGATATAATACATACCGTCAACTAAACTCAAATTCTATAAACGTACTAAGTAATATGTAAAAACCATTTTTATCACTTAAAATCACAGTAAATTATCATAAATAAAACATACCGTCAACTAACCTCAAATTCTACAAACGTCCTCCAAGTAATATGTAAAAACCATTTTTATCACCATCGTAAAGTTGGTAACTTTTTTGAAAAACTAAAATGTTGACTAGCTAACTTCAGGGTGTTGGTTTTTCGTGACGGTGTGCGCGCACATCGTAAAAATTTACTCTCATCATTTTTCCATAACGCTACAAAAGAAGTATAACTTCAAAAATAACATCTATGTTATATTTGATAGAAGGATGTAGGTATAATGTTTTTTTTTAAATTTTAGCATATACAGAAGAAAATATAGGTAAATAAATACTCTTAACTATTACTTAAGATGGTAAGATCTTCAGTTTAAATCAAAACCAGGTGCATTTTCCTTCAATCAAGTTTTGTGTTAAAAGGTATCGTGTCACGTACAATAACTACATCAAATTACGAAACTTTCTTAAGCTTCGTTCTTTCTTTCCATGTTTGTTTATTTAAAGTAGAGCAGCTGTTACCCGGGACTTCGTTCGCGTGGAAATTTTTGTGAAATCTATCCCTCGTTAAACGTAAAATTTTCCGAGATAAAAATGTGCCTATGTGCTATCCAGACTACAATCTATCTCTTTACCAATTTTCATTCAGATCCGTACAGCCGCTTTTGCGTAAAAGAGTAACAAACATCCATGCATCCTCACAAACTTTCGCTTTAATAATATTAGTATATTTTTTATTGTTTGAAAACATCGTCATATTAACTGTGGGAGAGCTATGCTTCGGCACGTATGGACTGGCTCGACCGCTCGACGCGGCCTCACAGAAAACAGGCAGTTAAGCAATGCATTGTATTTCGCCAAATGAGTGAGGTTACCGAAGGCCCTAACCCTTCTCTCTCCCCCTCTTCCCGTCTTCCCTCCCTTCCCCTACTCCCACCTTAAAGGCCGGCAACGCACTTGTGACTCTTGAGTTGCAGGTGCCCATGGGCGACGGTAGCCACTTACCATCAGGTGACCTGTCTGCCCGTTTACCCCCGATTTCTCCCGTGGACTTCTTTCTATTCTACTCGTATACGTAGGAAATATAATAGTAGGCTATTTTTCCTCTTAAATCGCAGTACATAGCCTTCTCTAGAGTGGAAGTCCTTAACCACTTCAATTCGTGTAGAAATCCCCATGATCTTTGATTTATATATTATATTTTTATTTGTTTAAACCTTAAAACCTTGGACTATGAGGCTACTGAGAACCTTTTGATCACTTACGAGGTTCGCACCTCCAAATCACATGAGTTCTCATGAGCTCTCACACTCCACATAAACCTTAGCTGATTATTGTAGCATTTCTGTTAAAATACCATAAGAAACTTTTGTGAGAGTGAATAAATAGATTTATTATCATTATTATTTGTTTTGTAGTAAGTACCTATTAACTTAAGCACAACACGACAAAGCTTTATCTCTATATCGTTACCTATGTAGTTACGATTTGTCAAACCTACGACCTGTTATGTCAAACAATGTACGGGAATGTGACGTGACCTATTATCACTTATGAATAGGTTTAATAGCCATAACATGTAACCCTTGCCCCATAAATTCTTATATAATGAATATTTATTGAAGTGAAAACTTCTTTGGGCACGTTGGGCACCTTTTGGTATGGGGAAAAAGCAATGAACTCGCGTGACCGTCACGCTCAACTGACATTATATTGTCATGGTGACATATAGATGTGTGTGTGTGTGTGTGCGTGTGTGTGTGTGTGTGTGTGTGTGTCTGTGCGTGTGCGTGGGCGTGTGCGTGGACGTGGGCGTGGACGTGGGCGTGGGCGTGTGCGTGTGCGTGTGCGTGTGCGTGTGCGTGTGTGTGTATAATATGTGTGTGTGTGTTTTCACTTCTAATGTGCAGTCCTACGACTGACAGTTTTTTATTTATTTTATTTCCTTTTGAGGAAGGCTTACAGACTAATAACAAAATACTGCATAAACATAAAATAGATAACTTAATTGCTAATGACAAGCCCCCACAGTTAAAATATACGCATGGAAAACTTAATTAATTAATGGTTAACAAAAAAAACAAAAATAAAATTACAGAACTGTTAGACTATGAAATAAAAAATTTAAAAATATTTATAATGAAATAAAATGAAATATGTTTATTTGCATAGAATACAAGTACTACCAGGTATTACATGGGTGGTTTTGGATCAATGCCATATTCTGCCTTGTTTTGGCTGCAAATTTATACAAAACCAGAAATTGTATCTACATTATTTAAAATTTACATTGTATTACTTAACGTTATATTATTATTAATTTACATTTTATTAGATTCCATTATTTTTATTAATATAATTATTATTTTATATTGTATTGCATAAATTCCTTTATCGTATAAAAACACTTATCTACTAACCATTTGCGTAATTGAATTTTGAAATATTTGATAGTTCCCTTATATTCTTTGGCAATCTATTGAAAATTTAAATTTACATAAAGATCAAGCAAACAAGCACTGCAAAATATTATAACCTGTTATTTAAATAAAATAGTTAATATTCTGCGTGCAGTGGTTGTGCTAGTGCAATAATACTTTAAAAAAACACCGACTTCAAAAAAAAACTATTCCAAAAAAGACTTATATGGTTTTCTCATGGATGCCTTTAAAATGGGACCACACGGGAAGCACCAGCTTTCAAATAAAAAAGAATCATCAAAATCGGTTTACTCAGTCGAAAGTTCTGAGGTAACAAACATAAAAAAATACACATGAATTGAGAACCTCCTCCTTTTTTTAAGTCGGTTAAAAAAGGTATACATCAACAGTAGTGTAGAATTGCGGGTTCCTGGATCAGAGATCCAGGAACACGCAATTCTACAGTTGAAATGAGCCATCTATCAATCGATCAATTCATTTTTTTTTTATAAATAACCTCTACTCAGTACTCATTCAAATAAAGGTTACCGTTCTTAAAAATAATTTTATAAATTTATTTTAAATCAGATTTTACTGAACCAATCATTTTAGATAATATCCACTTATTCCTCTTCTATTAAATCTACCAGATTGTACTAGATTCTAATTATTCGAGCCCGATATTAATCATAAGAGTTTATGAATTGATCGATTGATTGATAGTCCATTAACAGGCATATTTATTTTATTATTTTTCGAGAACGCTAACCTTTATTTGAATGAGTATCGAGTTTTTTTTTAAGTTTCTGAGGTTAATTATAAAAATATGAATTGATCGATTGATAGATAGCCCATTTCAGCTGTAGAATTGCGGGTTCCTGGATCTCTGATCCAGGAACCCCAACGTCCAATGGCTTAGCCCGCGGCTACGCCTACAGCGATCTCGATCCCCATGTGCCTAGGTGTTAAGAGTAAATGTTAGTGTCAAGATTCATCAACATAAAAGGATGAAAGGTAACAATAACATAAAACTCATAGGAATACGAATTATTGCACACAATAAATATTAAATAATAAAAAAAATAAGACAAAAGTGACACTTAAAAAGCAAAGGACATGGAAGGTCAAACAAAAAAAAATGTAAAAAAAAATTAATAGTATCTATACCAAAGTGTTCCAAATTAAAACAAAAAACAATTTGAATTACAGATTTTTCTTTAAACAGATACAGAGCAAGCCACTGTATTCCAAATTTAAATTAAATAGAACTTCTGAACTTATTCTCGCGGCAACAAAAGGCGCGGAACAGAATAAAAATCAATTTACACCGACTTTCACACTCGGATCTACGAGATCTATAGATCAGAGCGGTTTAATTACAACTATAAAACAAGCGAGGCTCTTGGGCAACGTCTTAAACGCTCATTAAGAACCATTACGGCGAGCTATGGCGGCCACGAGGCGATAAACTGGCTGGAATTGCGGAGAAGCGGCTAACTTCAGAATAAGAACGAACAATGTCATCATATCGATGGTATCCTATTTGGTCGGATTGAACACGATTGATTTATTTGAAATTGGAACGGTCTGTGACAGTGTGAAAGCGTAGTTTGGTATTGTAGATATTGGATATACTTTGTTATACGTTATATTGGTTCGTAAGAATGCTTATTTATTACTGTTTCATTTACTGATTATTAAATATATACGATTTTACGCACGTGTTTATTTCGGGGATACCCGACTAGTTTTGGACCTGACGGGGGTCCTTTTTCAAGGAGTAAAGCGTCTTACCGCGACGGTGTCACAAACAACATATATTATAACATAACAACATACAAAATACCAAGTCAGCTTTCGCGCCGCGGTTTCGCACGGGTGCAACGTAGATACTAATGTGGTGAACAATTATCGTCATATCATTATACAAATTAACACAAAACAATATAAAACGATTATTCTCTATTACCAATAGTAACGCCAACGTAATGCATCACACACGTTCTGGTTAAGTAATCCATAATTGCGCTAGTGTATGTTTTGTAGCCAATTTAAATTACCAAACAATAGAAGGAAAGAAACAAACAAATTAATTTTGACCTCATAACATCCACTCAACCATCACAGGTATAAGAGATTTACAACAGAGTGATAATTAAAGTAAGTTTGCAAATTTACAAAAATTAAAAATAAAATTTTGGGCCCCTAGCAAACGAGCAGACGGGTCAACTGATGTTAAGTTTGCCGTCAAGCCAAGCGTTCGCTTTGGAAATTGATTGTAGGGAAATTGGGAGTATATTGAAAAAGAAAGGAGAGTATAAAAGTGTGTGTGTGTGCAATTCACACACGGTAGAAGTGAAACTTCAGAAAAGTAGCCTACGAGAGAATGAGAAATCCATATATATAAAAATCAATGCCACTTTTCGTTGTAATTTTATAACTCAAGAACGGGCTCACCTATCCAAACCAAATGTTTAGGCTTTGTTCGGACTATTTAGTAGATGGTTTATGTGAAGTTTGCACAAAAAAGAAAACTTAACGAGGGACTTACGCGGGTGAAACCGCGGGGCGCAGTTAGTAAAATATAAAAACAACACAAATAATTTACTAATGTTACTAAATTTAATTTTAGATAATTTCTTTAAAAGATATTGGTCAAATTAACACATGTGTTAAATAATTAACATAAATTAATTAACCAACGAATTTTGTTTTTTGTTTAAAGTTGTTGTTAGCCATTTGGCTATTCAGTAGTCAGTTTAGTAAATAAACATTTAAAGTATCGTGTATCGAATTTATCATGGGAGAGCCATGCTTCGGCACGTATGGGCCGGCTCGACCGGAGGGATACCACGGCTTCACAGAAAACCGGCAGTCAAGCAATGCTTGCATTACTTTTCGCCGAGTGAGTGAGGGGTTACCGCAGGCAGTAACCCTTCCCTCCCCCCTCTCCCCCTCTTCCACCTTTCCCCTACTCTTATCTTAAAGGCTAGCAACGCACTTGTGACTCTTGATTTACTTGAGGTAGTCATTTACCATCAGGTGACCTGTCTGCTCGTTTGCCCCCTATACCATAAAAAAAAAGTTCCTTCGACCTTGACCCCAGTGACCTTTGAGCTATTACACCAACCATTACCGCCATTGTGATTTAGGGGCCATCTTGGATTTTTTGTTCAACAAACAATTACCGAGTAATTTGTCTCCGTCAAGAAGACTGATACAGTTTATAAGTAGGGTATAATTAAAATTAAAAAGTTTTGCGATGTTGGTTTGTGGAAATGGAAGAAGTAAGTTTTAGTTCTATGTGTTACTGCTAATTTACAGTTCCCTTCTTATTTTTATTACTAAAAAGTTTAACGTCATATAAAGCGAGAGAGCCGTGAGACTTTTCTTGATTTTTAACCGACTTCATAAAAGGAGGAGGTTCTCAATTCGACTGTATTATTATTTTTTTAATGTTTGTTACCTCAGAACTTTCGACTGGGTGAACCGATTTTGATGATTCTTTTTTTATTTGAAAGCCGGTGCATCCCGTGTGGTCCCATTTTGTCCAGTTCTCACAATGGCTTCCATGAGAAAACCATATAATCTTTTATGGAATAACTTTTTTTAAAACGGTTTTTTTTTTTTGAAAGAATGTATGAGTACTTAACCCGTACCTACTCTTACCCTCTAGTTCTTTGTTTGTTTTTGTTTAACCTTTAACTTCTTATAATTGAATACAATTTAAGTATATATATATAGCCATATGGGGGATAGAGACATGCTTCGGCACGTATGGGCCGGTTCGAGCAGAGTAACACCACGCCCTCAGAGAAAACCAGTGCGAAGCAATGATTGCGTTGTGTTTCGCCGAGTGAGTGAGGTTACCGGTGAGCCTAAACCCCTTGAATTTTATTTAAATCATTATATAATAACACTAAATACGCAATTTATTCACGTTTGCATCCTAGACTTCAAAAGAAAGCCGACCCCACCCACTTTCTTTTTTTGTCGCGACGACGACAACATCTGCATGAATATCCACATTGATTATTGCGGATGCGTATGCAGATATCCAAATCGAATGAGATGCGAATATCTACAACATCCCTGGTTGGTACTTCTAACGTTTGGCTTAGTCAAGTGAGAAATTACATAATAATCGAGCGAATGCAAGCAAAGCAGCAAGCAACAGATTGTAATATAAATCTATTTGAAATGTGCTAATTAAGCCCTTTCATTTAATACCCCACACAACACCTTTCACGCCATGTTGAATTTCGTGTGATGTCACAGCCTAAAACCAGCGGACGATCAAGACGCTTTTAAAGATACCTCATTTGTTACATTAAGATAAGTAGTTTAGAAGTTATAAGGTAACGGATGAACACACATACATACAGGCTAAAATCATAAGTAGTCGGGTAAAAAGTTAAACGCTTATGTTAGCAATGGATTCACGTCAGTAGTATAAGTTTACCTAACTTCACAATCGCTAGCAATGTGTAAGGCATCACTAAACTCCCCACTGTTGTTTGTGGAGTTGCTACAACTATACAGACATACTCACCAACACACAAACTGTAATTACAATGTCGAATGTGTTTCGAACGAGGATTGCATAGTGGAAGTTACGTAGAGTTAAAATAATAGATGAGCTCTGATGAAGAAGCGCGGTCAGTATTTTACTATACCATAAACTACATTATACAGGTGTATTTGAAAAAGGAACACTTACTTAAATCACTAAAAGGGCTTGACTCTAGCATGCAGTTACAATAAGGATTTTTGAAAAAAAACTATCCGTTTACAAGTTATGATCGTTTGAATTTCGAGATAATTTTGCCATCGTTTTCATAAAAGAAGGTGGAATGTGTAAAGTTAAAGATTTTAAATGGTACATATTTTTTTATTTTGGATTTTTTATTCCATTACTAATTAAATCCATTAAAACTAACTTCAAAAGTTTTTCTAATTACTTTTTATGGATTTTGTACTACCAGTCGATGATGGTAGGTAGTAAAGGGTAAACAACGGGACCCTATTACTAAGTCTCCGCCCTTCCGTCCGTCTGTCAGTGAGCTGTATCTCATGATCTGTAATAGGTAGACAGTTGACATTTTCACATAATGTGTATTTCTATTGCCGCTATAACAATAAATAATAAAAATAAATAAAAAATTAAAGGACCCCTACTAGAAACGTGTTTTGTTTAAAAGTATTTAAAAAGTACCTACATAGTATTAAATCTTGTACGATGGTACGGAACCGTGCATGCACGAGTCCGGACTCGCACTTGGCCTGTTTTGTTAAAAAAATATACCTGTGTTATTTATGACGCTTCTAGACAGTTACTGTGAGCGTGTCAATAGAAGAGGTACTTTTAATGTCAAACCTAAGGAACACTGCAGGGGACATCAACGATTCGTTAAATCACTTAGCCGAGAGGCTATTGTTTCTACTTATACGAGTTTAATCTTACAAAAGGATGTATTTTTTTTATTTGTAGAATGTACAGACTTGGTACAGACACTAAACAATCAGTGTTGACACAAGAATTTGCGGGTGGCAAAAAACAATGTCCGTTTTGGCCCCGGCTGACAATAAATAGTAACAAAAGCTCCCCACGGTTGTGGGAACCTCTGCAAAAATTATCAAGATCATTTAGCAGCGAGAGCGACACAATGCCAGACAATGCTGAACGCTCGTATCCTACTTTTTATGAAAGGTGGGTAGAGTAATAAGTATAAACAAATAAATATACTATTTATTTCTCTGATAACAAAGGTATGTAGGTAAAACTTAGGATATAAAAATATAGATCAGTCAAACAATTATTTCTTTGTGAGAGACCGTTCGTATGTTCGTGGGAGAGCCATGCTTCGGAACGTATAGGCCGGCTCGACCGGAGTGTCCACGGCTTCAAAGAAAACCGGCAATGAAGTAATGCTTGCATTGCTTTTCGCCGAGTGAGTGAGGTTACCGGAGGCCCTAACCCTTCCCTCTCCCCCTCTTCCCGCTCTTCCCTCCTCTCCCTCCTTCATTTTAAATTGATTGGTCAAGATTTCTGATATTTGGTGGGTCTAATATGAGCGAAACCCTGAGGTTTCTCTTGGTGTGATCCTTACTTAAGCATTAACTACTTCATCATACCCTTGGTGCGATGGGAACCTCAAACATGAAAAAACCGGTATACAATGTCAATAAAAGAGATAGAATAATTTTTAAATTTATTCACTTTTAATTCACGTCTGTAATATTTGTGATTATTTACATTTAAGCAAAATAAATATGAAATATTTTCATTATACAAACTCGTTCGTTTGTGTTTCATATTTCAGATAAAGGTAATGAAATACTTGAATATGTATATTCATTTGGATTATGTTTATTGAAATAATATTTAATAACATTTTCCATTGATATCCTATTTGATACCAAGAAGCAGTTACGCGTATAATGATTTTATGTAGGGTGTCCCCGAAAAATTAAAGTGCTTTTTTTTTCAACACATACCCTCTAATTTTGTTTGAATGCCGACAAAACAATTGTAAATTAAGTTTCAAGCACTTATAACCACGGCAACTTGCATCGGAACATGTCAGCATACTAAGACGCGCGAGACCTAAAGTATTGGTGTGCTCGTTGTTGCCCGTATGTTTTATTAGTAAACGCGTTTTTGAAGTGAAAACTTCTTTAGCGGCGTTGTGCAATTTTTGGGATGGGTAAAAAATGTTAAACTCGCGTCAGGACACGTGACCCTGATGGCCGAATGTCCTCTGTCCTGGGACAGCGTAAGCGACAGGGACAGGGACGGGGACGGGGACGGGGACGGGGACGGGGACGGGGACGGGGACGGGGACGGGGACGGGGACGGGGACGGGGACGGGGACGGGGACGGGGACGGGGACGGGGACGGGGACGGGGACGGGGACGGGGACGGGGACGGGGACGGGGACGGGGACGGGGACGGGGACGGGGGCGGGGACGGGGACGGGGACGGGGACGGGGACAGGGAGATAGAGAGAGAGAGAACTGAACTCGTGACCGTCACGCTAATAATACATATCTATATATATGTCCACTTATTAATTAATTAATAAGTGGACATATATAGCTCTTTATTAATTAATGTCACCAACCTTTTAATGTGACATAAAACGTCGTCGTTTCGTTTAAGTTTTCACTTCTGTCGGCAGTCCCATGACTGCCTATTTTTTTTTTTTATTCAGTCAACATGCTAGTGAAGGGAAGCAGTTCTGTAAATAGAACATTTTTAATTTTGCACGAAAAACGTTGCATTAAGGGTTCAAAAGATCCTTCTAATGGACGAGTTCTGGCAGCTCTGTTCTTTAATATTCAGTGTCAGTAAAAGCGTAAGTCTTAGTATAATGTAGTGTAGCGTAATATAATGCACTCGCGAGGAGAGCATTATTTATTGTGAAAAGCACTTATACTGACCAAAATTTTTACCTGTGTTAAGAAACTAGTTACCATTTATCAAATTTGGAGATTAGAAAAAAGTGTGTGTGTGTGCACACACGGCAGAAGTGAAACTTCAGGAAAGTAGCCTACGAGAGAATGAAAAATAAAAAGTAAAATCAACACAAATAATATACTAATCTTAATAAATTTAATTTTAGACAATTTATATAAAAGTTATCGGTCAAATTAACACAGATGTGTTAAATAATTAACATAAATTAATAAACCAACGAATTTCAATACACAAATGTACAAAATAGACACCACATTGGCTATGACGCATTTTCTGAAGGCTTCGTAGTACGCAGGCGCAAAGACAAAGATTACCCATAGGAAACACTGTATACTTGTATTCTATCTCATTCTCTCGCAGACTTAATCCTATTTATGAATTTATATGTCTCTTTTCAAAGATTATAGGATACACTGTATACTTGTATTCTATCTTAATCTCTCGCAGGTTAAATCCTATTTATGAATATGTTTGTCTCTTTTCAAAGATTATAGGAAACACTGTATACTTGTATTCTATCTTATTCTCTCGCAGGCTAAATCCTATTTATGAATATGTTTGTCTCTTCTTAGTGTCGTTTCATCGACGTTTCAAATCACAACGATTCTAAAGAAGTTTCACATCAACAAGACGTGTTTGAGCAGCGCGGTCGACAAGAGTTTGTTACAAGTTAGGCAATTCGTTTGACATTGCATGCGCTTCAGTTAATAAAGATAAATGAAGACACGCTGTTCTTGCAGCTGCAAAGACAGCCAGGTCACTGGACACTTAGCTGGAAAACTCGTAACTCAATTCGATAAAAAAAGTTTGCTCTTATGGCCTGGGACACCCTTGTATCACTACATATTATAAAACAAACTTCCTAGCCGTGTCTGTCTGTCTGTTCACGGTAAACTCAAAAACTACTTAACGGATTTTCATGCGGTTTTCACCAATAGATAGAGCGATTCATGAGGAAGGTTTAGGTATATAATTTGTTAAGTTTTTGTGTAAATTCGTTGAAATATGATGATGATTGTTGAACATGTCTCTGCTACCCGTGTGAAGCCGGAGTGGGTTGCTAATTTGTATTTTATCCACCGTACATTCATCATCAGACGGCCGTTCCGTTCATCCGACCATCATGAAATTTTACATACACGTTGCCAAGGATTCAGAGAAGGACATAGAATCCCTTTCATCCAGAAAAAATGTTCTCGAGTTATGGAAAAGTTACTTTGACGAATAATAGAGTAGAATAGAAGAAGAGAACACATTGCATCGACCCCATAGAAATTGGGATTGGGATGATGGTAAGAAGATGATGATGATGAGCAAGCCGCCGGACCAACACAAAAGACAACATATATCCGTGTACAAAACATACTTTTTTTGTGGGATGCAAACCAGCAGACGAGTCCCCTGATTGTAAGTGACAACCGCCGCCCATGGACACTTGCTACTCAAGAGTCACAAGTGCGTTGCCGGCCTTTAAGGTGAGGGGGGAAGCGTGGAAGGAGATGAGGGGGTTTTGGCCTCCGGTAACCTCACTCACTCGGTGAAACACAACGAAGGATCGCTTCAAAACTATGTACATTACTAGTGCATTATAAGCGATATTGTTTTAGTAAGATACTTAAGGCAGATACTAATGAGAGTATTTGTGCTTGTAAATGTCTTGTCTCAGATAATTATAGAAGCAATTGCGCTTCCCCAAGTATATAAGGGCTTAGTAACATCCCGTAAGTTGATCATAAGATAATTATAGAAATAAATGCTAAATTGTACAAGTTTCTTATAGGTAAAAATAAATATAATGTTGAGATCGTTATAAGAACTGATTTTGCTAGCCAGATAATTTATACTTATCTATCTACATAATTTTTCCTAACTGAAATAATGTGACAATGCTATTTTACCTCAACAACTTATTAATTGTCTAGCGTTCTTCGATTTTCACATGTAACGGTCATTTTGAATTGGAACCAAATTGCATTTTGGATTTCGAATAAAAATCCGATCAATGTGTGCAATTAAAAACTAGAATCCCTTTAATCTAGGAAGGAATTTAGTAATAAGAATTATTGGTAAATATCAACATCATTATAATGAACAGCGTAAATGCAAAATCTTTGCATAAATTGTAGCCGCCCACGCTTACTGTACACAGTTGTGGCAGCGGACGCAGAGCCGTGACTGATTTAACGGGCGACTAATAGTCGGCTGGCGCGCGACGAATCGCAAACCGGTTCACGACATGCACCTAGCAATTTTAACATACTGCGTTCAATGTGAAGATGAAAGACTTAAGTCTGTTCGAAATATGAAAGTAAAACATTTAACAGGATGATACGAACAGTGATGCAATAAGAATTCTAAATTATTTATTTTTTTAATTGTAAATTCCCGCCAGTAATAGGATTCTTTTATTAATAACTTTTGCAGACTGACGAAAAATAATAAAATTAATTCCATTTCCATAAAAACGGTATGTAACTACGAAAATTCATAAAGAAGTTATGCAAAACTTATGTATAGGTTATTTATCGCTAGAAACATTTCTTTTTTGGTGTGGACTCCCCCACGGGTCGTCACCTCCCCGAGCCAAACGGTAAGGTAGTATGTCGGACTGGAACTGACTAAAACCACATAGTGTTCCGTCATCAGGTCTTATAACCAGGGCCTCATATACAATTATTTGCACTGAGCGAGGATTGAACCCGACTTACCCTGAGAGTTCACCCCTGAGTTCTTCGATCAAATATACAATAGATGTTTGATCGGCGCGGGCGCCCATAAACGGCACTAACTAGTTACATACATAGTTCTTTTTCTCTTTTTTTTCGTTTTGTATTTTTAGGGATATTTTGATTTATAAGTAAGTATCAGCTCTAGAGTATTCATGGGGTTGGATTTTTTTAACTAAGCGACCTGGTGCATTTCCCTATTACTAACATTCTTAGTAAAAAAACAATTGTCACTAGTGTGACTAGTGTTGGCGTCCCTCTATTACTAACTGACCAACCACTCTCTCCACCTGGTTGGTCGGTTAGTATTTTTTTTTCTTAACTGACAACCTGGTTAGTCTGTTAGTATTTTTTTTCTTAACTGACCACCTGGTGGGTTGGTTAGTATTTTTTTTTTCTTAACTGACAAGCTCTCCTAGTTTGTCAGTCAGTAAAGAACATTTTTATTCCTGACCGACGAACTATCTACTAGATCTAACCCACCTCTATTCTCAGTAGTTCAATAAACAGTTCAATTGATTGACTAGTGAAACTTTTTAGTATCAGTAAAGTATTATTTATAGTATTTGTATGTAGCTAATAAAACCTCTATTGACCAAAACAAAAAAAAACATAAAACAAATGAAAGTCATAAACGTCAAAAAAACAAATGAACGTCGGCAAAACCAAAGACTATCTGAAAGTGATCAGACATGGATAGTGCTTATGAAAAGTAGGTGCACGCGATTTTCGACCTTATTGACAAAATTCTAAAAACATGTTTCTCTTGTCATATAGGTAAACTGACCACGAATATTGAATAAAAGCAGAAAAAATGTCAATAAGGTCGAAAATCGCGTGCACCTACTTTTCATAAGCACTATCCATGTCTGATCACTTTCAGATAGTCTTTTGCTTATGCTCATGTCTTATGCTCAAGACATAAAAATTCAATTTCGGCTATAATGAGAACCTAATACCTAGCGAATCAGATATTGCGGACAAAGAAGCAAAATTAAAGTAACAAGATGATATAAACTAAGTACTATTTATTTAACTTTGTGTAAAAAGTGACCGACAGAAATCTCTGAATTCAGAAGTTCTAGCTGACATCGGAGTATGTACGCATCATTTTTAATATTAACTATTTCTCTTTTTGACGGTGATTTATTATTAATAATTTGTTTGCTGCTTACAGAATAATATGACATATCTTTAATTAAAAAATTGAGCAATTGAAGAATATTCGTTCGTTTTCGTTCGAATATTCGTTCGTTGTAACGTCATCGACGTTCGCCGAAGACTGACCAAATCTTGATAAACTCTTCGCTACGAAGCCAATAGCTTTCAAAGTAGCTGAAGAAATTTTGCAAACGCGTATCATTCTCCAGTTCAAGGGATTCCTTTTTTATATAGTCCCAGCCACTTAGTATCTTATTATAGGGCAACAAAGGCAGCACAGCACGTAAAGCAATTATTCTTCGTGTCAGCTTTCCCGAACTAAGATCGAAACCTTTAGCTTTTCTCCAAATGCATTTGTTGTAGTGATAATAGCAACCATGCAGATCAATTCTAGGGAAAACGTTTAACAAAGCCTGCATGGCTGCTTCTTCATAATCGGTCTTGTATTTCTCGGGTTTCCATTCTGGTACGGTGCTTTTAATCAAATTAAAAAATATTTCATATGTACTTTTTGACTTGTCTGATAGTAAGAGCGTAAGCAAGTGGTATTATATTTGTAGAATTTTCAGTACTCCCTAAATCACCAAACAATACATACAGCTGTGCGAAGGGTGGAGGGCAGCTCTTGAAGGTGCCGTCACTGAAATACGACGTAATTTTTGGCATAAGGCATCGCGAAACTTTCGAACAAAAAATTAATATACGAACTCTTTCGACATCGTCTTTGTAATCGGCCAACAAAAAAGTCTCAAATTTTACCGGCACCGTTACATCCATCACATTTTTATGTACTATTTTAGATACTCTTGCTTCTTTGTTCCTATTATAATACATACGTGTCTTTACATTGCGAAACGCAGGGATTTTGCATATTAGGTCTATTCCTTTATCTTGAAGAGAACCGACAACATTTTGATAAATTTGAGGTATAGGCACATCATCTTGCATTTCTTTACACATGAATCTAGTTCTAAGTCCAGCTCATTTTTACTAAAGTCTTGAAGACATGTATGTTCAATTTTTTTTGTGATAGTCTCATCCTATAATTAATAACGTGAATAATTAGTAAAGTGAACAAATAGTTACAATAAAAAGAAAATAATTTAAATTCAAAATATCTTACCGAAGATGTTGTAATACTTCCCATACATTTTGCCTTTTTTCGTTGGGAACAAATCCAATACGTATTTTGATTTTTATATATCTTTTGTTTATAATACTGATAGCCATCAAAAAGTAGTATTTTACCACCGTTTCTAGATAAATATTGTAATTCTGGTTTTTCACTCATCATTGCATTTACAAGATTTTACTATATATGAGATGAGAGATATGGAGAGCTTTTCCGAAACGCGATGAAATATAATTCTGACAACTCGTGAAAACAAAAGAAATCTCGTGAAAAGAAACAAGGAGTAGACGAACCAAAAACTTATATTCGAAATTCAAATGAAGTCTTATGTATGTTCATGTAAAATAGGATGTATTAAAATAGGAAATTGTAATAAACAGGTAAATATTCTATAGTCAAGTGCTCTAAGATAAGAACCGTCCGTAATCGTACATACGTCACTTGAGAAATGGTAGGTATGCTAAAGGTACGGACTTACAATAATTGTACTCGTATGTATGTATATAGCACTATCTGTTCACGATAATATCACTCATTTGTCAATTCTATAAATGTAGATACCTACTCATTTACAGATTTCGGTGCTAAAAATAATAACTGACCATCTAGGATGTCAGTTAAGAAATAAAAATACTAACCGACTAACCAGGTTGTCAGTTAAGAAAAAAAAATACTAACCAACCCACCAGGTGGTCAGTTAAGAAAAAAAATACTAACAGACTAACCAGGTTGTCAGTTAAGAAAAAAAAATACTAACCGACCAACCAGGTGGAGAGAGTGGTTGGTCAGTTAGTAATAGAGGTTGGCGTCAGGTAGGCGGCCAGCCTAAAAGAAACTAGCCAAATTTACAATGTTTAAAAAATAACTAATAACTGTATCACCTACACATTGCGCCGACTACAAATAAAACTGGGAAAAGAGCAGGAAGTTGATGATGATGATGACTAGCGTAACCACAAAGTTTTATAACAGCTCTGTGGTGACTATAGTTTCTAGATATTAATGCATAATCTAAGATGTTGTTTACTGGAAATATGTTGATTTTCAGGAAAATTATATTGCTATTATGTGCTGTGTCGATATGCAATCAGTTAATTATGACTATAGATTATATTCCAAAGTAGGTCCACTAACATTTGGAAAACAGGTCTAGAACTAAAATATAGTTTTGTTGCATTGTAATTTATAAATGATCAAGATGTGCAACATTAAATCCAAAATTTATTATCCTTTAACATAGAAACGCCGGCGCTAAAGTTCAGAAGAATATTTTATACCTAGATAATTTCGAGAGTACTAGAAAAATAAAGTATTTTAGAAATATTGAATAATAAGTAATTAAAGAAACGTAAGCAGACACATGGTCATACTTGCGACGATTGAAAATGAATCGAATGCAGTGCAGAGATCTGCATATATACTGCTGACCTACCATTAACAGTTCACACAACAGTTACTATCTACCCATAACAACCCATTAATAGCATCCGAACATCTACAAAGCCATCTCAACAAAATGGAAACTTGCCGCCGCCGCCCATGGGCACCTGCAACTCAAGAGTCACAAATGCGTTGCCGGCCTTTAAGGTAGAAGTAGGGGAAGGGGGGGAAGAGGAGGGGAGAGGAGAGGACTTTCACCATCATCAATATTGTAAATCTTACATAAAGTATTAATGAATAATTTAATTTTTAAAAATCACATAAATAGCGCTGCCGGGCTTTTCTTTCTCTTACTTTATCTACATTCTTATACTGCACATAAACAACCATATCAATTTTCACTATAAATTTGACAGTATTTAAAGAATATATCAACACGATATCGAATTACGTTTTTTGTGATTTAAAAATAAAAGCCATACCACTTTCGTCCATATAAACAAGGTAAAATTTCCCCTCACCAACAATTTATGCGTAAAACCGCCATTAAATTACTAAAATAATCACTTCAGTGCCGACATGTGTCTTTGAAATTTCACTACAATAAATGACTGCCAATAAAATGACATAGATAAGCGACTGGTTTAGGTACCCAACATATTAAGTAACTGATAACTTTCATGCATTATATTAGTATGGGTCCCGTATATTGTCAAAACTGAAATATAACAACCCTATGGATTTGCGGCGACTTTCACGTTCAGCGAAAATATATTTCAACGACATCTAGCTAAGACAAACCGAACTAAATAGTAACTACTAATCTTGTACCGCACAATGAAAGTTCTCGCGCCGATTAGTATATACAGGTTGTATATGACAATGGAACACTTCCTTGATTCACTGAAAGGGCATGACACTAGCATGCAGTTACAAAAAATTATAAAAAAAAAAAACTAATCGTTTCCAAGTTATGACCGTTTGAATTTTCAGGTACTTTTACTTCCGTTTCTCATAAGAGCGGGTGAAATGTGTAAAATTCAAGAATTTAAATCGTACTTATTTTGTTATTTTGAAATTATTCACTCAGTTTTTGAAAAAATCCATGAAAAGTGACTTAAAAACTTTTCGCAGTTAGTTTTTATAGATTTTCTTGGTAACTGAATGAAAAATTCCAAAATAAAAAATATTTAAGATTTCAATTCTTTAACTTTACTTTGTTTTTATGAGAAACTGGGGTAATAATACCTGAAAATTAAAACTCTCATAACTTTTAAACGTAGTTTTTTTTTAAATTTTTGTAACTGTATGCTAGAGTTATGCCCTTTCAGTGATTTAAGTAGGCGTTCCATTTTCAGATACATCCTGTACCTATACAGCTTCTCAACACTAACCGTGGGGCCGCGGTCCGCCAGGCATGGTCATCTAGTCTGGTCCGAGGATCCTCCCTTTGTATTGGAAAAACACAACGCTTATACATCCACAGATTCTTGCAATAGGAAAGGTTTCACCGGTGTGAAAGTCAAAAATCTCTATAGATAAATGAATAACTGCAACTTCATTTATTTTTCCTTTACCACGGACCCCAAACGAAGATTTCGTACGTGACCGATGAGATAAGTTCAGTCGCTCACTCGCTCGTTTGCATTCAAGAACGATTTATAATTGATTTACACTTTCTGAACGACAGGAATACATTAAGTTGTAATGTATACTTTGATGTTAATCATGTTTGGAGTACGCAATGGCAATTACAATACATACCTACAAATTGTATTTTGTACAGAGTTATATTTTGTTACTGTTTATTATTTTATGAATATTGTTACATATTTATAAACTTACTAGCTGACCCGACAGACGTTGTCTTGTCTTAACTATGAATATTGAATTCAAAAACATAGTTCCGACCGATGCATCTGTTTTAAACGATATGGTAAACGTAAAAAATATTTTCCTGTAACCCTATCGCAGCGCCATTTATCGGGTCCAATTGTAAATCTAAACCATTCTCGAATCCACCTGAAGACACACAAAACATTTTATTTAAATCTTTCCATCCGTTTAGGAGGAGTTCAGTAACATACACACCAGATTGCTGTAGGAATTGCGCAGACTATTCTTTCACTACCAATATCTGAGATATCCAAACATCTGTGTATTAGCGGTTCAATGTTTCCACTGTGATGTGCAATTTGCAAGTTATACATATAGAAGATACAATGGGGTTGACATATCTAAATAGATAAAAACCCCTACTCAATAAAAGATAAAAAAAAAAAAACATACACACGCACAGAAGAAATATATATATATAAAGATATGATTAGAGGGAAACATAATCATAAAAATAGATTTATTTAGAAAACTAGGCAACCATCACACATTATGTTTTTCTACGACTAACTGACGTCTTATTATCTAACATTACCATTAGCAAAAAACCATTAACAAAAAAGTTTAGAGTCCTCTTCTTCCAGTTGTGGTCCTAAATGAACTCCAGTGGGAAAATACATGCGCCGATGGTCACCGTGAGATAAGGGTTTCATTAATCCATACTAATGAATCCACCTAAGTATAAATGCTAATAAAATACCTGCTCTGTACGTCCGATACGGACAAATTTTACATTCAAAATAAAAAAAAAACATGTAAACTACATTCAAAACCAAAGACATTGCTTTTGGTAAATACGCTACGCCTTAATCCTTAACATTTTTGGGTACCAAAATCACTTTCGGCTTTTAAGTAAGGTAGCTAAAAATTAAGCTCTTAAAATACTACTGTGACACTAATAAAATTACTTTGCACATTAATAAAGGATGCCTTTGAATTCCCAAAATCGGTTTCCTTTCCAATTATTACAAATCATATCACTTCAAAATAAAATATATGGGTATAAAGCTTAAAGTAATCCTCTACACGAAATATTTTGAATATCGAATAACAAGGGACGCGGTTAAATATGCAAATGCTAAATAAACGACGCCGGTGACACTTTACTCGCTGTCATCTTGGTCATCCATTTTGTTTTTTGGTTTCCAGATTATTCGCGCAAAAGCTGTTGGTTTATGTTAAGATTCCAGTAAAGTGAGTTGCATTTTATCATTGCAATTTTTTTATCAACCTAACTATGCTTAATAATGATTTCTCGGTAATTCTCGGTTAGATTAATACATAAATTATATATAATATTAAAAGGAAACATAAATATGAATAAATTAAACTTAACCACATATATTATAGATATATGGAATTTTAACAATAGTTTATACAAAAAATTAATGTGTAGCATTATAATTTAGGGGTCGTTCAATAATCACGTGAGGCTCAAAAAGGGGGGAAAGAGATTCGGAAAAAATCACGAAACATCACAAGGGGAGGAGAGGGGGGGGGGAGGGGGTCAGTGAGATATCACACCTTTTCTTTTATTATTTTTATGCCAGTCAAAAACAATCTTCAACTGTAAATGTCTGTCTGGATATTTTTATCACGGTGCTTAATTTTCCAGAATTAGATTATATCTTTATTTAAAGATAATATTCTAAAAATGTTTAAGATACTTTGTTTTTGGGTACGGGGGTGGGGTCAGTCTAAAACCTCACCACGTATCACCAGTGGGAGGGGGGGGGGGGTTCCAAAAGATGCTAAAAACATCACGTGGTTAATGGACGACCTCTTATAGGTGACATGTGGAGATATAGTTTGCTATCTATTCTTCCAAACAATTCTAAATAAGTGCGTTGCTTGTTCTAGTTTACCTAAAATAGTGATTCGCCGAGGTATTTGCTCAGTATTTTGAGGGTCACTGTTGTTGAATCCAGCATGCAGGACTTACGGCGCAGTGGAAGTGGAAGTGTGAGTAGGATTAGACCCAATGTTTTCATTAGATTAAACCCATGTCATGTGAAAAGTCTGATCGTGGGAGAGCCATGCTTCGGCACGTATGGGCCGACTCGACCGGAGTGATACCACGGCTTCACAGAAAACCGGCGGTGAAGAACGATTGCATTGCGTTTCGCCGAGTAAGTGAGGTTACCGGAGATCCTAACCCTTCCCTCTCCCTCTCTTCACCTCTCCCCTCCTCCCCCCTCTTCCCCCCTTCCCCTACTCCTACCTTAAAGACCGACAGAGCACTTGTGACTCTTGAGTTGCAGGTGCCCATTGGCGGCGGTAGTCATTTACCATCAGGTGACCTGTCTGCACGTTTGCCCCCTATAAAATTCTGAAAATTATACTGAATAAATACGTCGGGTGTAATACTGTAATAAGTTTTAATTATGTATAAATTATAAATACTTACAAACGTATCGTAAAAGTGAAACTCACTCACGCCGTATAACAAGCATTCATCAAATGTTACTATCACAAAAAATTATAATACAAAATACAAATTACAAGCAGTCGCAATCGCAACGCGTTGCAAACATTTTCAATAAATAGTCCATTGCGTCATATGATGTCAAAGCACAACGAACCATTTTTATAGGAGTGTACTTATGTCACTCTTACAAAGAACATCTTAACAGATTAGAAAACAATAGTCAACTTTATGTTCTTGAAACTTAGGATCGTTATTGCCCGAAACATGAACATTTGATGGCAAAAGCATTACAGTACAATGCAATGTTAGACAAATGAAATAGAAAGTTACATCTCAGTATGATGATTACTTATTTAAATATTTCCAACCAATGACACAGTTTAATTCAATACCATACTCATTATGATATAATTTTGATTTCGTTTGAAGCATCCATCTTCTGACAATTACAAATTAAAAGTAATTCATTATAAAGAGTCAATCATTAATTGGCAGCTGTCAAATTCTTTTTTATTGCCTACAGGCATAGTCTACAATAAAATATAAAGACCCGTTGGCGGTCAGTACAGTCAGTAACTATTATCTTATCTGTGGTACAGTACTATTGAGATATAAAGTAATTCTTAATCGATATTGCCCGACGCAGACTTGTTATATCCTGGACATTTTTGCTGCAAAGAACGGAGTTAAAGTAGAACTAGAATAAAGTAATATTTTTTTCGGATTTTCTATTTGATTCGGAGACTGTCGGATGAGAAAGTACTTGCACCCAGTAGAAGATCGAACAAACACGCAGCTTAATAGTTTGCAGAGCTTTTTAAGACGTCGTTCTAAAGAAACACACTTTTCAATAGAACGTGTTTACATCCAAAATCCACTGAAAGGCCGAACAGCCAACTTCGGTGAAATCTCTGATGCAGAGATGAAAATAAGATGAGAAGAAGTCGAAGGACCCACCAGTTGTCTGGAAGCATGTTTTTTCGTGTCTGGAAACACTACTTCTAATAAAAGTATGTCGCATAGTTGAAGAAATTAACCAAAATTACTAAAAAACTCACGTTACTAGTGGGTAACCTAAAAAAACTCGTATCTTTTATGCAGATAATTCTCTTCAGAAATCAAATGATCGACGCATTTTTGGTAATGTGTTAAGAAAACTGCCTATCAGATGTTCAGATCTCGTGTGAGTTGAGCGTCAAATTAAGGTAAACTGGTTGTAAGCACGCGGGAAGAAACCGGCTATTAAAATATTGAGGATGCAAGCTGCTTTCGTAAAAGCTCTTTTTTATGTTTTCAAATATATTCTTCAGGGAACTTCAAAATGCACGTTTCTATACAGTTCCTTGAATGCGTATATATATGTATAGATTTATTTACAAACATAGAATACAAGCTTTATTGTACAAACCTTAATATTTATTTTCACATGATTTGACTAATTTGCACCAAATATTTTACTTTTCTGTAGTAAAATATTGTAGGTATAGTCCGATCAGGAAACTAAGAAAACCAAATAGGTCTAATTTCTTTTAATGGAAACATGTCTTCATTGTTGACTGCTGTCAAAGTGTAAGCGTGTTCTATTTTTGAGTTTGTGATATTTTATGTATTAACATGTCAAAAAACTATTCAGTCGTGAAAAAAAATTGGTCAGCTATGTATTTAAGCATTTGTCCTACAGAAAGTCTGAGGGATTGGACCAAATTTCTCTAAATAACATTTACAACAAATAATCAACAAACTTACATTTTTTAAATATTTTTGTTAGGAAATTAGAACTTTACGATGAGTTTTACACTTGAATATTCGCTAGCTTTGTTGGATCATGACACCAAATTCGATAAAACCCTTGACTATGCACAGATTAATGAGTAGTTACTACGTAAACTATTGTCTTTACAATATCAAGGCTGCCACTAAAAATATCCCAAATGCTTGACAGGACTGAGAATCCAACTTGAGACTTCACGGGTGACAGAAGTGCAAACGATGCAATGGACCAACCAGACCTTATATTTTATACATACATATATACTTATATCCATAATGATCGACACATACGCTCACCGTGTAACATTAATGGCTACATAAAGCCTTGTGCGGACCGGACCCATTCGTTTCGGCGCTAATTGGCATGCCGCATTCCTGTGACACTTGCGTGTATAGTAGCTATTTCGTGTTTAACAAGCCTCACTACTAAACTTCTTGGACCAATAAAAGATCCATTTAAATAAACAGAATTGATAAAGTGGACAGGCACATTTGGATGTGATTTTTTTACTAATAAATTAAATAATACTGGTGGTTGAAGCTTGTTAAGTTGAAGGTTATAAAAATAAAATAAAATAATATTTCTTAAAAAATTGTCATTAACTTTGATTATGATGATTATAATATACTTGTCTAGGTGAGATATTCGGCCGTACAGAACGACGCTAATAAAGTCGACTATATTTCGTAGTCGCGTGTGACAGACATTATTGTCATTTGAATATCTAAAAATAATTAATTTGTGCTAATAAATGTGTCGAAACTATGCTAGAAAACCTTATAAAAACACTAAGATTACAAAACAAAACTTACCGATGAAAAGTAATCTTAGTGTTTTTATTAGGCTTACACTATTTTCTCAGAAAATACGATACTTTATTTCAAAATTTGTAGCTATGACCTATGACAGATTAGCCGGTGTTGTCAGTTTATTACGGGTTAATTTTACATAAACCATGACGCTATTTATGTTTTATATTATTAAAAAGTTTATCACTGAAGAACATGATAGCTAATGATATTGGTGATGTTGACTTAAAGTATTTTAATTATTTATGTTAGATGATCAATAGTCAAAATACTTTAAAGAATAATAAGAATAGTCTTATAATTATTTTATTTAAAAATACATCTCACACATAGACCGTACCTTTGTACGTTGAATTAGACCGATCATTTTTCGTTTCTAACAGATTCAATCACTTACACCTCCTTTTAAAAGGCGATTATATTTTTCATTGTTTTTTTTTTTTGATTAGGTAATGTTTTGTAATAAATTCTTTTTCTTAAAATTTTATTTTAAATCATTATTTTATTTACCCTTCATCTTATGACGTAATACAAAAAGGTAAGTAAATAATTTAGAGCAGGCATCCCCAAACACGCACACAGTGACAATTTGTTGACAATAACTACACGGTGGTGGTACTCACACATAAGTCGTAATTGGATCCCGTTTTATGCGCATCATTTGTTAGAGTTACTCTATCTAGACATGTATAAATTCAAAGGTCATTAAATTGTCATAAAAGAAGGGTCACTACAACTTTTTTATTTTGGTTAATATTGATTTTGAGTAATAATTACGAATTGAAATCACGTGGAACGGAACATACTTATTTTAATACACCAATCAGCGTCTAGTAACGTCGAGCGTCACTCCTGTTATGCCTGTCGATTTCATTGAAATTATAGTTGTGAAACTTAACATTATTTTGTTTTTTTTTATGGTATAGGGGGCAAACGAGCAGACGGGTCACCTGATGGTAAATGACTACCGCCGCCCATGGGCACCTGTAACTCAAGAGTCACAAGTGTGTTGCCGCCCTTTAAGGTGGGAATAGGGAAAGAGGGGGAGAGGGGGGAAGGACGGGAATAGGGGAGAGGGAAGGGTTAGGGCCTCCGGTAACTTCGCTCACGCGGCGAAAAGCAATGCAAGCATTGTTTCACAGCCGGTTTTCTGTGAGGCCGTGGTATCGAGCGGAGTCGAACCGGCCCATACGTGCCGAGGCATGGGTCTCCCACGTTAAAAATTGCTAATATCAATCGCATATTCCAATAAAAGTTGAAGGATTGGTTAACAAAGCAGCCTCGAGGGACCTGCCAAACATTGTGTCGACATGGTTGTCACTTTTTGTCGTAAGTGCAGAGGTTTCAAATGTAGAAATGAGAGTGACTAAACTACTACGGTTGTATAAGTCACAGATTAAACTTTATATTTCATTAGACAGCAGTTATTTCACCTAAATAATATTATGAGGATTGTAATACAGATATTGTGAACCGAGTATTATAAGCTACTTTCGACAAGATCAAAAACTGTAGGTGTTCATAAAATGTGTAAAGCTTTGATTTAATAATTGGCTTGATTTAATTATCAAAGGAAATTACTTCTGTTAATATGGTGTTTCCACCAAAGTGATTTATTATCGTGGTTTGTGTTGAGGAAAGTAGTAAGGCTCTAGAAATAAAATAAAGAAAAAAAAATAGGGTAGGCATACATGTAGCTGCTATATTATAGCATAGACTTGATTGGCATAATTACATGTAAGAAATATTATTTTTATAGGTATAGAAGGATCACGGTGTCAACCATTTGTTTGTTTGAAGTAGATGAACAGATATGCACAAAACATGAAAACGTTTTTTTCTCAGAACATTGTTGGTGGCATTGTTATGACTACCTGATGTTATGGATAATCAGGATGATCCATTTTAAATAGTTTACACTGCCTTATGTACTTTTACAAAAAACGTGACGTCATCGGAACTGCAAGTCCGTTTTCACGCGCAAATTTAAATTGCCACTTTAAAACCGAATTTTTGGCAATAAATTAAAATGTTTTAATTTTTCAATATACTTGTGATTTATTTAATCGCATGTTCCCTATTATCATACATATTCCGACAGTAAAATGAAATGTGATTCATACACAAACAGTCTTGACATGTGAGGGAATAGGCCATTATGAAATATGAATCGATATTAAATGAAAAAAACGTATTGATTTTAATATTTTACATAAAACTTTGTCGATTGTCTTCTTACTTTCTAGCCTGACTGATATATAGACAATATATAGACATTTTTTATAGATAGAGGAAGCATAAGCGAGTATAATCCATTGATAAAAGAAGTTAACCATGGGAGCCATATGTCCCGTGCTTCGGCACGTATGGGCCGGCTCGACCGTAGTGATGCCACGGCCTCACAGAAAACTGGCAGTGAAGCAATGATTTCAATGCTTTTCGCCAAGTGAGTGAGGTTACCGGAGGCCCTAACCCTTCCCTCCCCCCTCCCCCTTTTCCACCCTTCCCCTACTACCAGATAATTAATCATTTAATTATTTGGCGCCGACTCAAAATAAGTTTATATAAAATTTGACAGTTTATGAAAATAAGCTCAATACTTAAGACTTAAGAGGTTTATCTATTTTTTGCTTTTTAGTTCTTTTCATCGGTTTAATTTTTTGTTAAAAAGATTTTTATCAAGAAATGTTCCTCTGCCTATTAATAACCTTTAAATGCTATTGTTACAACATGTGCGTACCGAGCTTTTGGCCCAGGGCAATTAGATCCGCAGAATTACGATTTGCGTCCTGAAACTAAAAACAGAAATATTTTATCCACACCCTATTCTAAAATGCATTTGTTTTAAAGTCCGTCACCAAACCATTTATAGAGAAATCCCTTCCAAATGAATTCTTTAACGACTTAAAACTGAACTTAAAACTTAAATCGTCTTAAAATTGAAAATGCAAACTAGTTTGGAGACTTTCCGCCCCGACCGTTTTATCTTTTGTCTCTTTTTAACGAAACACTTGTCTTGTAGATCTGTGGTTGATTCTTTGGCAAATGTATTTATAGTCAGCTATTGGATATTTGCGCGCTTTTTAGTTGCCAAACAAGCGCATACAGAACCATCTTATTTAGAGAGACTATTATTATACGATTGACGATTGTAATGATGATAATTTTATGGGAACTTTTAGGTACCTAGCTCACAAGGTGTTATAATTTCTTTAAGGTTATTGCAATAGTTTGTTTAGTGGGGACTGGGGGCACATTGAGACCGTTTTTTTTCTTTTTAAATACTACTGGTTACGTCAGTCACATACCAGCTAAGCTAAATGTTTGTGTTAGGAATGGGTCCACAGCGATAGCGTACTGGGTAAGGATTGAACTCACAAGCACTGGATCGCAAGTCTCGACGCCTTAGAATTAATTTGTTGGCTTATCTATTTGTTTGTTTGATGTATGTTATTACTAGCAGCGCCCCGCGGTTTCACCCGCGTAAGTCCCGATCCCGTGGGAATATCGGGATAAAAAGTAGCCTACATGTTAATCCAGGTCTCCAGCTATCTACATACCAAGTTTCATCGCAATCGGTTCAGTAGTTTTTGCGGGAAAGAGTAACAAACATCCATCCATACATCCATCCATACTCACAAACTTTCACGTTTATAATATTAGTAGGATTACTGAGCCATTAACGTGTATTAATTGGCGTGACTTGTTACTCTAAATTTAGTGGTGTTACATTTTGGATGTCTTCGTGTGGCCTGGTCCTTGACCATTTTTTATCCCTTTTTTACAAATGTAAGTTAGGGGTCTTATTTAACATTGAAAGTACTTAAACATTTTTAACAATTCTTAGCATAGATTAGTAATAAATTTTATTGTACACCAATTACAATAAAATTTGATAGGTACAAGATAATCGCAGACAATATAAATATTTTTATTTTAATCAATAATGACTACGGCACCTTATTTTCTGCTCCCTATATATTGCAATTTTGAAATTGTTATTAATGGCAATTGAAATACTATCCCACTAATATTATAAATCCCACTAATATTATAAATGTGAAAGTTTGGATGGATGGATGGATGGATGGATAGATGGATGGATGGATGTTTGTTCCTCTTTCACGCAAAAATCACTGAACCGATTGCGATGAAACTTGGTATGTAGATAGCTGGAGACCTGGATTAATGCATAGGCTACTTTTTATCCCGATATTCCCACGGGATCGGGACTTAAGCGGGTGTAACCGCGGGGCGCTGCTAGTACTATATATACCTACTGTTAGGCGGCTCTTATTCAAGTGGAAATCTATTGTACCCTAGCTCCTTTTAGTTTATTAATAAGAAACTAGGGTACAGACTACTACGATTATTACTTAGAGGTAAGAGGTTCACGAACTGTCTTTTTTTTTCTACCGAAAGCGTGCAGAAAGCTTACATCGCAAACACGCGAGCTTTCTGTGTGCATTAACACAAACTTTCAAAAAGGTGTGTTGACACAAATTGGTCCTCGTCATACGCCATTAGTCATTAAGTCACCGGCTAGAAATGAAAGCGGGAACACGTATCGATTACACCGTAAAGGTAATGTCCATTTTGAGACGAAACGATATCTACTCCATATTAGCTAATATAAGGTCTTATCTCACTCTGAGAATGATCACTACATAAAACAAAGTCCTTCCGCCCATGAATGTCTTTCTGACTGTCTGAACGCGATAAACTCAATAATTACAGAACGGATTTTCATACGGTTTTCACCAATAGACGGAGTGATTCATGAGGAAGGTCTAGGTGTATAATTCATTAACGTTTGGTGCTAAATGGCTGAAATATGCCGATGATCGTTGAAGATGTCGGGAAAATCAATATATGCTCTGATATTTTCGAATGAAAACTTTTGTGTGTGGTATTCATATTAGTTAAGGATGTATGGTTTTACTCACTTGTATATTTTGGGAATGCCCAACTTCTTTTAGACCCGACGGGGGCCCTTTGTCAAGGGGTGAGGCGTAACCGACTCGGTAGGACGCCTCCCCCTTAGGTGTCGGTCGATTTCTTAGTCTTCTTATTTATAAATTTTATTGATCGCCGTTTACAAATCAATGATTCTTTTAATACGCATTATAGAATAGCCTGTTATTATTTATTGAAGTGAAAACTTCTTTAGCGGCGTTGTGCACTTTTTGGGACCGGTAAAAAATGTTAAACTCGCGTCAGGACACGTGACCTGATCGAAAGTTCGTAAGACGGAGCCGAGTTTCTTATATTTAAAAAAAAACATTACATTCGAAATTCAAACATTTATGAACGGCCAGGAGCGCAGAACTTCCAGTGTACACTATGTATACATTTAGATATGTTATTAACTACTTTTTATTTTTAACCTAATTATATATTTACAGATGTGTGTGTGTGTGTGTGTATGTATATGCAAATACATTATGAAGTTATGTTTTCACTTCTGACGTGCAGCCCTACGACTGACTGTTTTTTTTATTTATCTCTTTATTCCACACCTTTTAAATGAATATTATAAACATTTAGGTATATCAAAGTGTTACAATTTCTTAGTCTATACGGAAATTCTCTTCATCTGTCTCATAATCAAGTCAATGCCTCTCCGAATTAATTACCTGTTTCCAACTACAAATTAATATACAATTATATCCATCAAACTACTTCTGGCAAGGAAATATGATCTAAACCTACATAAGTCAGTAATTCAGCTAATAGTTATTAAGCAGTTAATTCTCATAATGTGAAATATAATGCATTCAAATGGATTGCTGCCATTTGCTGTTGCGATATAAACGTAATTTATACTAGAAACATAAACTGGATTATTTACAGTTTAATGTTTTGGTTTTGTAGTTGTAAGCTGTTCTGTTGTTGTCATCTAGATAGGTTTGCTCGCTCGTGCTCGAGGTCTGCTCGTTTGCCACCAATACCATAAAAAAACTTTTCCTTAATCTAGTTTTAGAAAGACCCATCGCGTATAATAATCCTATCTAATATATAAAATCTCGTGTCACAGTGTTTGTGGTTAAATTCCTCAGAAACGGCTTGACCGATTTTAATGAAATATTTTTTTTGTATATTTGGTAGGGTCCCAACCCCCCATTTTTTAATACTTGAATAATACAAAAGGTATTGCAAAGCATGCCGGGTGCAGCTAGTTTTATCTACATAAATATTGGACCATGTGTCTTTATTCTTTAATGACACAAAATATTCGGAATATTTTTTATCTCAAAAGGTTTCTTATTGCACTATTACAATTACCTCTTTGCAGTACCCGCTATGGTTACGGAACCAGTTTACCATCTTTCCTTTTTATCCATAGATATCAATGTTTATGACACAGTTCTCCACCCGGCCAACGTAAACTCCTTTCCTGATCAATAAGAGACAGCAACAGTGAGGCTGCCACTCGAACGGGTGTAAGTGTTTATCCACCATCGGCAAATTGATTCGAAGACATTGAATTGGGTCTGTCACAGACCACCTTTCGGCCAACTCGTAACCCTGACCGACAACGGACAGAAATTATGGACTTTGAATTCTATTGGGATAAAAACCTGTATAAAAATAACCTTAATGGTGTAGCTAAATTTTGGCGAGAATGATGGGATGTCATCCAAACTCCGAGTTGAAAAAGGCGGCGCACTGGTGTCTTTATCACGCTTCTCGAGAGGGAATCACTAGGAATCACTCTAACCGAAGTAAATAGAATCGCCAGAAATAGAGGCCAATATTTATTAGGACCAAAAGGTGTGAAAATGATGATACCGTATTGTTTAAGGCAGATCGATTCCAAATAAAACTGCTTATAAAAACTCGCCCTGCACAGATTGATACCCGTACTAAACGCAGTGCCGGATCTAGGGGGGGGGGGGGGGGGGGGGCAAGCCGAGCCCCGGGCGGCAGACTCAGAGGGCGGGAAATATAAGTTTGGCAGATGAATATACTACTCAGCATTATCGCAACTTTACGATGACTGAAAGCGCAGTATAATAAATAAATAAAAATTGTTTATTTCGGACAACTAAAAGATGTACTTAGTGTATTAGATTTTTTCTACCCAATAACATTCATCATAGTTGAGTATCGGTTAAGTAAGTAGGTACAAGACGTCTTACTCGATGTTTACGTCTGTAGTTAACGTTTACATTATTTGAACTGACCCAATGTTTACGTCTCGAGTTTTAGCTAACGTTAATTATGAGCTTTGCGTTAAGTGCTGCATCATCAATTCTGTCACAGCTTTATAGGTAAGTATTTTATCGTATCTTGGCCATATCGCATCATATCGTATCTGTTACCGCGTCAATTCATCGTCGCCTCGACAAATCACCGTCGCGGCGTCAATTCATGGTCGCGGCTCTAAGTCGCCGTCGCGGCGCTAAATGACCGTCGCGTACCCAGTAAACGTCGCGGAGTCAATTCACCGTCGCGGCGCTAGGTCGCCGTCGCTGCAACCAATAAAGGTCGCGGCATCAAATCGTTATCGATACGTCGCGGCGCCAAGTAACGTCGCAGTGACAATTCAAACTCGCGGCGCCCTGTATACGTTGCGGCGTCAAAACATAGCCGCGGCGCTGAGGAACCGTCGCCGCGTTTAGTCAAGTTTAGCATTGTAACAGTCGCGGCGTCAGTTCTTCGTCGCGGCGCTAAATCGCCCTCGCGGCTCCAGGTTACCATCGCGATGAATTGACTCCGCTGCGTTTACAGAGCACCGCGACGTTAAGACAGCGACGCTACGGTTTCCTATCACCGCATCGGGGATTTAGCGCGGCGACGTTTACTAGGCGCTGTGGTGGCGACTTAGCCCCGCGACGACGTGTTGGCAACGTAACTTTGACTCAGAGCCGCGACGGTTACATGGCGCCGCGACGCAGAAATGATGCCGCGAGGTTTACAGGGCACCGTGACGTTGACTCAGGGCCGCGACGACGATTTGACGCCGCGACGTTGACTCAGCGCCATGACTGTTTACTGGGCGCGCTCGACGAAGAATTGACGCCGCGATTGTACTACATTAATTGGAAAAAGCTTCAGAGAGACTAAACGAGCACGAGGTATCTCAAATGCACAAAGAATGTATGATTGAGTGGAAGACTCGAGTACAACAAATTAAATCATGCCAGATTGAGCGAGTAATTTTAACAGAGAAAGAAAAATGGAGACAGATCCTGCGTATTGTTACTGTCGTTCTTTTCGTGGGGGCCACGAACCCCTAGTGAGCTCACCACACAATGTCCTCAGCCTGGTCAAGGAAACTTCTGGAGTTAAATTTACCTACTCTACAAAAATAATTCAACTTTTAAGTTTCAATTAGAAAACTTAAAAAAGGGACAAGTATCATATTTCCCAAAGACAATACAGAATTAAATTATTGACATAATGGCAAAAACAGTTAAAAATAGCATTCTAAACATAAACTTAGTAGTAATATTAAGTTTATGATTCTAAACGACATCAAAGAAGCCAAGCACTACACAATATTGTTCAACTGTACTCCAAATGTGTCGCATACAGAACAAATTAGCCAGGTCATTCACTATGTAAAAGAAAGTTTCATTGGTTTCATAGAAGTTGCTGGTAAGACAGGAAAGTACATTTGTCAAAAGATTGTGGAAAAATTTATATTTGATGATTTTAGATATTAGACAATGCAGTGACCAATCTTATGATAATGGGTCCAATATGGCTGGCAGCTATAACGGAGTGCAAGCCAGGATTGCAGAAAGAATTTTAAATTTATTCTGAACTTAACGATTTAGGAAAATATTCTCCGTGAAATCAATCGAGTTAATATTGAAATTCAAAAGGAAGATATAATCCTTGCGCGTTCCGTCTCTTTAATGGATGGCTTGATGAAAACATTGCAAAAAAATTAGATAAAAATTTAATTGAGTATTGGATAAAAGAGGTTAAAGAAGTTGCAGGAAAAAATGCTAGTGCTTTCAATCTCTTGCAACAAATCTATAAGCATGATTTGCAGGATGCTTTTCCTAATATTTGTATTGCTCTGCGAATATACTGTATGCTTCCTACTACATTCGCATGCTGTGAGCGAAGTTTTAGAAACTAAAACTTATTAAAAAATTATCTACGATTGTCGATGAGCGAGGAACGTTTATAGGGTCTCGCAATATTGGCAGTAGAAAATCAAACTGCTTATTATTATAGAGATCAATTATGCCAAAGTCATAGATTTGTTTGCAGAACAAAAGGCCCGAAAAGTTAAATTGTGATTTTAATGTGCCATACAATAATTATTTTTAATCTAACGTTTTATTTCAGACCCAATCCTGTCCTATCTTTTTTTAAATATAAAAAAAAAAAATATGTATGCATGTATTTTTAGAAAAAACGTAGGCGGGTAAGTAAAGGCGGCATTTTTCAGTTTTTGCCCCGCCTCGAAACAATTCAAGATCCGGGGCTGACTAAACGGTAAATAAAACAGTTTTTGGCAAGGCCATCTAGGGGTATATATATATTGATTTTAACTTTTTTTTCGACATACTTAATGTCATTTCGAACGAGGTAAGTTAAATATTCTAACTCTTTATGTACTATGAATATATTATCATATTTCAGGAAATACAAATATACGGTGTTGTGGATTCAAATCCCACACGGGACAAAAGGGGTTTGAATGTTCTTTGTGTCAGTTGTTTATATGTTTGTGAACCCCCCGCGACACAGGAATATTCCTAATGCGGGAGATATCTTTTTAAAAGAATCAGTCATAGGACTGCACGCCAGAAGTAAAAACATAACTTACACAAGTATATATATACATTATACATGTACACACACACATGCGCACATCTGTATACATGTGTCTGAGCATGACGGTCACGCGAGTTCAGTGCTTTTTCTCCATACCAAAAGTGCCCAACGTTTCTAAAGAAGAGGTTGCCGTTAAAAAAAACCTTGACTAATTTTATAAACCGGCCCGGGTGCTGTGTCATTGCCATTGTGAGGCCTATGTCCAGCAGTGGACTATGATAGGCTGATTGATTGATTGATAATATTATAAAGGCAAAAGTGAGTTTGTTTGTTTATTTGTTTGTTTTTGTTACGCTTTCACGCCTAAACTACTCAACCGAAAATCATGACATTTTGCGTACATGTCGTCAGGGGTAGGCAGAAATCTCGAAAACAAGTTGGATGCCCGACTCGAGGGCAAAAGCTAGTATTATCTAAACCAAGTTGTTTACGCAGCTATTATTGCAACTATGAAACATTATGAGCGCACTGTCTGAATCAATAAAAAACTTTCCTGTACAAGATATCTAGGTACTCCTATAACCCTGTTTTATTACACCACTCAATAAGCGACTATCGCACATAATCGTGATAAATATAAAATGGCAGGCAATACAAAATTACCTACTTTGATGGGGCTCTTCACTATTCTACTTGTGCCGCGAAACCTAAACATATTAAACAACCTCTATACTCGAAAAAGAAAACTAAATGTTCGAAATATAAGTGTTCGTATAGGCTGGAAGAACGCGTTCCTGTGAGTCAAATAAAAAAGCAAAAGTTAGCGTTCGAGAGGTGTGATTTGTGTACTTTTTCGCGCGCCCCGATAAAGTGTAGTCGATTAATGATTTAACGTATGCGATATCGATTATGTTCAAAATGCCAATTTTAATCGGAAGAGCTTACAGATTAGTACATGCAAGCTAAGTGGTTAGATGTGATGGTACGATGAATTATATTGTTTTCGTAAGCTAAACGTTAACAGTGCGTGTTACTTTTAAAATATTCACGGATCACGGAAACGAATACCTATTATGATGAATTAAAAGATAATTTACAAAATAATTCATAGTATAGTAATACCTTTATTTGGTTCAAAGCTTATTAGTTAGCAAACATTGTAAGATATATTATCCATTATCGATGTGGAAATGATCACGTGACTTGTTGAAAATTTTTATCATAGTTCAATCCAAAAAAAAAATGCATACCAAGCTTTCATTTCATAAAACCATTAGGATAAAAATGTATATTCATCCATAAAATACTTAACTACAGGTTAAAAGAATAGTAAGACGTAATAAAAGTTAACTAAGCGAAAAACCCTATAAAAACTAAAAAAGATACTAAATCGAAATGGTTTCATCGTGTTGCGTATACTATAAAATTTGCCGTAAATGTTCCCTTACTGAGACTAGTCTGCATGCCGATCATTAAAGGTCCAATTTATTTATTTTTTTCGCATATACTTTTATACTTCACAAGCTTTTTATACTTTGAACAAATTAATATTCAATGTAAAACAAGAAATATCGAATGCACTTTTCACTGTAGAGATAATCTTTAACAAACCAATAACTTTTGGAAGAGAACAGATAGGTAGCATTGTCCTTGTCGCACTTATTGAGTGTGATATTGGCAAAATATAAATTATGATGTTTAGCGACAGCGTAATGGACGCGGCGAACCCTCCGCGATGTTATATTTAGTTTCCCTTTAATATGGGAGGCGTAAAATACTTGGCATTACTAAAGAGATTCCGAGCTAAAGCTCGTTTTCATAAAATGACGAATACGAAATAAAATTTAATTAATAATATATGCAGGACATGATGTCGAATGAAATGCATCGAGCCATGAAACACGGTATGACATGATATCAAAATAAATTATCGGGAGATCTGGATTTTTGTTGTTCCAACACCAAAGGGAACGGTAAAACTGGTGTTGTGTCTCGAGGCATCGTATTTAATGATTTGAGATTTTATTTATGCACTTTGTAAATCATATTAATTGTTATTTTGTTATACGCCCCGCCCATGAAAGGAAATGTAATAAAGTTATGTACTTATAAAACATTCGTTTCATTCGTTCTTTCGCTCATATGTCGGCCATAAATCTCTGGTTATCTGTGGCAGATTAGGCCATAGGTCACGTCCCGCCTCTTTGTGAATCAGACCGATTATTAATAGATATGAATCAAGGAAGTAGGAATACTTTATATATTTTTTATGTAACAAATATAATGTGACGGAAGTCATCAAAACCAATGAATTATGTATCAATAAACTTCATTGTGTTTGACTTTTAAGAAACACACTCTACTATTTTGGATGTCTTACCGTAGTATGTGGAAGTTCCAGCAACCAGATCACCCAACGTCTCAAGTCTCTTTCATTGTTATTCGTGTATCAATGGAAATTATTTCTTGACTGAAGAGTTTAATCTAATCTGTCAGTTGGAAACCGACTAGAAAATCCGTATACCACGTTCAAAACTATTATTCACTCGCATATAATTTTCGATTCCATTTCTTTGATCAAATGCCTTTATGACGTTACAGATATGTGTAACATCATCAAAATGCGGTCACAAACCACAATGTTTCTCAGAATTGACTGCGGTGCCGTCAGAGATTTAAATTTCTTTGATGATTCATTAGTGAACGGGACGGCGATTGTGAGATGCTTTGGATATAGTATTCACACGAGAAAAAAATATATAAATAGACGTAAAACGTAGATAATTATATCCAAATAAACTATGGGTATATAAGTAAAAACCCAACACCCCTAGTTTTTTACACCCTTTTACACCCTTACCATTCTAACTGACTAAAAAAAGGAGGAGGTTCTGATTCAGTTGTATCTCAGAACTCCGTCATTTATTAACCGATTTGAAAGTATATCCACTTCCCGTTTGGTTCCATTCAAGTTTGAAGAAAAAGTACCACCAATAAAGAGGAAAAAATAGGCCATGCAATTTGTTTTCCTTTTTAGTGCTTTTTTTTCAGAAACATTTTTTGTTACGAAGTGGGTTCCTTTTTTGAATTTTTTGTATTCTCCTCTGTTTCTTCAGGACCTTTATTGTTATCAATAATTTAATTATTTACGACGTTTGGGCAACCGCTAGTTTAATAATAATAATTGGAGACACTTCACACACGGGCGTCTGATCCCCAACCAGGCAGAGCCTGTACCATACTATTATGTATTCTGTGCTTGTACTAAGGTAACTAGACTACTGATAAACATACTTGAATAATATAAATACATACATATTATAGATAAATCACACCCAGAGGCAGAACAAAACATCATGCTCATCAGTTCATCACACAATTATTTGTCGTACAATACGACCAGTCACTCACTCATCAGAATCACTAATCAACAACACAACTAGACCAACAGGCCCGTCAGTTAGTCAGCTGTGGTTTCAAATGAATGTGGTTGAATTATACATATATTTGAAATTAGAAGTGATTTTTTTTAATAAGTTACTTTTTATCTATACTTATAGCATTTTTAGACGATTAAAAATTACTTTTGACATTACTTAGTAATTTTTGGGTCATTTTGTATTTCATCGAAGCGAGAATCGATAATTTTGTTTGATATCAAACCAAGTTGTGATGAAGTATTTGTATTATTATATATATCTACTATCAATCACACTTTATAATAAAGGTACGAACAGCTACAAAAGGGAACGAAAATAAAAATTCCGAATTGGCAACAAATGTTTTCTAATCAAAATTTCAAGAGGAGTCGTTCCCGCCATAATGAAATAATACATTCATGCATAAAATAGCCGTTCCAGTGTTATGCGGCCAGTGCGATTAACAGATTACGTACCCATCCCGTCTGAACCTCTGTAGTATTATTTATATTTTATTTATGTAAGATGGCGGAGTATGGCAGTGTAATGGCAAGTTATATCTGTTAAAATCTCGGTGATCATTTGTTATTTTAAATGGGTTTTATACTGCATTTGTTAGTTGGGTGTCGGCTACTACATGTGAGGTTATTTTCATACCGTAATATAAATGGTTCGCTACATGCTTTGGTTAGTTTTAGTTCTTGAATTAATATTTTGTTAGAGATTTTATATTCCAGTTAAATAAGGGCTGAAATAAAAATTTGGTACTCAACTTTTGCAGTTTTGATATAATGTAGTTTTAATTTTTATTTATTAAAAACGATTTTAAAAAGCATTTTTGGCAATTGCTCGAGAACTGTAAAAGTTACACAAAAGTGTTCTAACTAAAATGTGTAGAAAATTGTAATGTAGGGTATTTATGTATAATATTGTTCGGAACCTGTATTCGTTATGACACCAGTCGGATTATATACAGTACCCCGATACGACGTTGTTTCTGTTACCCCCCCACTCCATATGTCTCAGTGGCGACGAGGATAAAACCGACAATTTTAAAAGTGCGTGTGTCTTATAAAAGTAATAAGAAAGAAATAAAATACGATGTCGATAGGTAAAATAGCGGAATTTGATGTGAATAAGGACGATTGGCGGTTATACATTGAACGGTTGGAGCAGTATTATTTAGTGAATCAAGTAAAAAGTGAACTGTATGTGCCAACGTTAATAACAGTCATGGGCGCGGAAAGTTATGAACTTTTAGTGAACTTGTGTACGCCAGATAAACCGAAAACCAAAACATTTGCACAAATCGTGTCTATTATGGAGAATCATCTACAACCCAAGCCCAGTGAACTCGCTGAGAGGTATAAATTTAGAAAAAGGACTCAGCAAAGCGGCGAGACTATTGCAGAATATGTCGCCATATTGAAAAAAATGTCCAAGTCATGCGATTTTGGTGGGTGGCTACAAGAAAGTTTGCGGGATCAGCTGGTCTGTGGCATATGCAGTGAGACGATTCGCCAACGGTTATTCGCCGAATCCAAGTTAGATTTCGCAAGAGCCTACAGCTTGGCCATTAGCATGGAGGCGGCAGAAAAAGATGCGGCGAGTGTGGTTCAAGGGCACGGAAGGTCAAGTAGTGATACGTCAACGGTGGATTGTCAATTAATAGAGGGGGCAAAATGGCGTCAGAGGGGCACGGCGGGTACATCAGGCGGGAAAGAAGACGTGCGACACGTGAGCGGAGGGGCGCGGGAGGCCGAACCGCGCGGTACGCGCGGTCACCACCAGCGCCAGAGTGGGCGAAGCGTGATGACGTCGATGCGTGCACAGGGAGCGCCTGGGCCGACTATGAAACTACAATGTCGGGCGTGCGGCGGGTCGCATGCAGCGGCTACGTGTAGGTTTGCACGTTATGTATGCCGCGTTTGCAACAGGACGGGGCATCTTCGGCGGATGTGCCCGAACTTATCGGGCCAGCACTGGGTGGAAGCTACAACGGCTGATAGTTTTGTAGAAAGTGGAAGTGATCACAGCGAAGAGGTAATAGACATTAATTTTAATATGTTAAATTTAAGCCAGTGTAAACCGTTTATGATTACTTTAACAATACAAAATAAAAAAATTAGTATGGAATGCGATACTGGAAGCGCGGTATCGTGTATTAGTTACGAAATGTATCAAAAATTATTTAGTAGTTTAACGATTAAGAAATGTAATATTGTCTTACGATATTATACTGGCGAGTTAGTGCATCCTGTCGGCGTCATAACGCCGCAAGTTTTATATAACAATAAAATAAAAAGTTTAGATTTATATGTAATTCAAAACGGAAAAACGACTTTACTCGGTAGGCAATGGATATTGGCGTTAGGTATTCAGTTGCCGACTGTACAATTAGCCTGTGTAAATAAACTATCAGACGAAGAATTCAAATTGGATGCATTCAGTTCCAGATATTGTAATGTGTTTGCGGAAGGGCTCGGCCGATTCACCGGGCCGCCGGTCGGCATACGCGTGCGGGAGGGTGCGCGCCCCGTGTTTATGCGAGCACGCCCGCTGGCGTACGCGCTGCGCGAGCCGGTGGAGCGGGCCCTGCAACAGCATGTGCGAGATGGCATCCTCACCCCCGTCGAGCGCTCAGACTGGGCTACGCCGATTGTACCAGTGGTCAAGAAGGACGGTAACATAAGAATTTGTGCCGATTATAAATTAACGTTAAATAAAGTTTTAGAGGTTGACCGTTATCCACTTCCACGAGTAGAGGATTTGTTAGTTCGCTTGCACGGGGGCAAAAGATTTAGTAAAATTTATTTATCCCAGGCCTATGCACAATTTTTGCTGGGTGATTCAAAGAAGTATACGGTTATTAACACGCATAAGGGCTTATTCATGTATAATCGCTTGGTGTACGGATTATCGTCAAGCCCGGGTATTTTTCAGCGTCGTTTGGAAGAATTGTTTGCGGATTTACCACAAGTAGGGGTATTCTTGGATGACATTATTATAACCGGTTCATCAAGTGTTGATCATTTACAGAATTTAAATAAAGTCTTTCAACGTTTAGAAAAATACGGATTAAAAGTAAAAAAAGAAAAGTGCGATTTCTTTGCTAAATCCGTTGCTTATTTAGGGTACGTGATAAGTGAGGATGGAGTTCATACTTGTCCAAATAAAATTAAGGCAATTTTAGAGACACCCGTACCCGTAAACGTAGTAGAATTACGCTCGTTTATAGGCATGATTATGTACTACTCAAAGTTTATTAAAAATCTAAGTACAATGCTTGCTCCTTTATACGAGTTATTAAAGGTGGGGTCGAAATTTGTTTGGAGTAGTCAATGTCACAGCGCATTCCAAAAGGTTAAGAAGGTACTCGCGGGTGGTGATGTCCTAATGCATTACTCGCCCGAACTACCACTAGTGTTGACGTGGTGTAGGCGTGGGCGCGGTTCTGACGCAAATAACGGCGGCCGGCGAGCGGCCCGTGGCATATGCATCGCGCTCGCTCACATCGTCTGAACGGAACTACTCTCAAATTGATAGGGAGGCGTTAGCTATTATTTACGGAATACGTAAATATCACCAGTACTTGTATGGTAGAAAGTTTACATTGAGGACGGATCATAAACCCCTAACGTATATATTCGGTGACAAAGTAGGCATACCGATTATGTCAACTTCTCGATTGCAACGATGGGCCGTACTATTATCCGGGTACAACTATGATATTGAATATGTTTCTTCTAAAAATAATTGCGCCGATGCTTTATCGCGTTTACCATCGAAAGTTGCTAAGGATGCCGCGGTGGAAGAAGTCACGTACGTCAATTTTGTTGAAAACTTTTTACCGATAACAAACTATGACGTCAGTAAGGCTACCTCTAAGGATATTATACTTAGTAAAATTAAAGTTTACATAGAATCTGGCTGGCCGCATTTTTGTGACGATGATGAACTTAGACCATATTTTATTAGACGAAATGAGTTGTACATTGAAGGCAGCTGCATTATGTGGGGCTATAGAATGATTATACCTCAATCATTAAGACAATTGGTATTAAAACAGTTGCATTGTAGCCACATGGGTATGGTTAAAACGAAGAGCTGGGCTAGGAGTTATGTGTGGTGGCCACGTATTGATGACGATGTGGAGGCCATGTGTCGTGGCTGCGAGACATGTTCGCTAGAGGCGCACGCGCCGCCGCGTTCCACACCCCAACATTGGCCATATTTACCTCAGCCGTGGATGCGCCTACACATAGATTTTCTGGGTCCTATAAAGGGCAAAACCTATTTAATATTGATTGATTCGACATCTAAATGGCTTGAGGCATTCGAGACGCAACACACTAACGCGTCAGCTATTATAAAAATCCTTCGAGCTACGTTTGCGCGATTTGGTCTCCCTGCGGAACTAGTATCAGATCAAGGTCCTCCGTTTACCAGTAGGGAATTTACTGAGTTTTTAAAACGTAACGGAATTAAACAATGTTTCTCACCAGTTTACCATCCTTCTTCTAATGGGGCAGCTGAAAATGCGGTCAAGTTATGCAAGCGCGCTATTAAAAAAGCGCATAGGGATAAAGTTGACGTAGACGTCGCGTTGCAAACCTTTCTTTTAACCTACAGGAATACTATACATAGCACTACAGGGGAGACTCCTTCAATGATATTACAAAAACGTAAGTTACGTTCACGTTTGGATTTATTAAGAAACGACCAAGCTTTACGGGATAAGGTACACTTTGCACAAAATAGTCAGGCTCAGAATGCTGGAGGGGTAAGACGCGACTTCGAACAAGGTGACGTAGTTTGGACAAGAGGTTATGGCCAACAAGATAAGTGGGTTAAAGGTCAGGTCCATGAGAGGGAAGGTTCGCGAAGGTATATCGTGGAAACTGATAACGGTCAATTTATAAAACGGCATGTTGATCAAATACGTCGTAGGTCACGTTTTTCTAATGTTGCTTGTCCTGATATTGAGACTAGTGACTCGGCGGCGAGCAGGGGTGAGAATGTCATGCTCCCGCAGGAGGGCGAGGTGGTGGATGAAAGTGCAGGTGACTTAAGCCAATGGCATAAAGAAACGGCTCAACCAGAACTCCATACAAAAAAGAATGTGATCGAGCCGTTAGCGCGGGACGGTAGCTTAAATAACAAGCAGACTTCACTCTGTTCACCACCTCCAAGTGTGACCGAATTACAACCAAAACGGGAGCGTAAACCAGTGGTCAGATATGGTTTCGAGATTGATTAGATATAAGTTGTAATAATTAATTATATTATGTGTTTTATCAAGTAGACTGTTATCTTATTAAGTTTAAATTTAAGGGTGGAGGTGTAATGTAGGGTATATATGTATAATATTGTTCGGAACCTGTATTCGTTATGACACCAGTCGGATTATATACAGTACCCCGATACGTCGTTGTTTCTGTTACCCCCCCACTCCATATGTCTCAAAAATTAACCGAGTTAGGAAGGTTTTAAGTTTAAGGGATGAAAAAAGCTAATTAATGAATTTATTTGCCGTATATATTCCTCGTAAATTTTCCAAAATTATACCATTGAAAAAAAAAAATACTCTTAAGCATTTAAATTTCAAATTGAGATTTTTCAAATTGTTTGTCATAAAACAAAAGAAATCTGTATTTCGAAAATTGAAGATTAGATGTTTTAAGCAGTTTAAACAAAAAAAATTAAAATCGCTTATTTTTTATTACCTGTGATTTTTATAATAAATTTACGTTCATCCCACTTAAAACCTCCCTAACTCGGTTAATTTTGACCACAGGTAAAAATTCAGTCTTTTTTTTATATAAAATTTTAAGCTCTACACATTTCAATTCGAACTTTCTTGTCTAACCTTTACTGTTTTCGAGCAATTGCGACAAAAAACTTTTTAAATATTTTTTTAACTCTTTCTTGCCTTGCAGCCACGAAAACCTTTACACATTGTTTTTGTATCATTAAAACTACATTATATAAAAATGCAAAGTTGAGAGCCAAATTTTGATTTCAGACCTTATTTGACTGGACTATTATCGTAGTATAGACATTGGTTTCATTGTAAGCCTCAAACAGAAATAAATGCAAAAACCTTTTTTCATTCGGACCGCGGCCTGAACTCGACTTGTTGTTGTTTTGGTATAAAGGTGAATTTAGGTATTAAAATCAATAAACTCTAAACTATTTTTGCCTATGCTCTTTGTCAACACAGTCTGGTCCGCTACAATCAAAGGAAAAACATAGCATATTACAACGTAAATATTGTGAATGATTTAATATGAACTTGACTGTTGATCTCGGTGTTTTCGACCCAAGTGAAGAGGAATAATTTAAGTTTGTAACAACAAGAGACTATGAACAATGAAAACAGACTTGGGTTTACTTACTTTTTAAGTAAAAAAGTGAAACTCAAGTGGGTCTAATCAGTAGCAAAGAAAGTTATCACTATGAACAACCTACTAAATAGAAAAGGATTTACATTCCATAGTTGTTATGGAATGTAAATGGTTCTAAAACTCTAACGTACGTAATTACTAGCTGCGCCCCGCGGTTTCACCAGCGTAAGTCCTGGTGCCGTGGGAATATCGGGATAAAAAGTCTATGTGTTCAGTTCAATCGGTTCAGTAGTTTTTGCGTGAAAGAGTAACAAACATCCAAACATTCTCACAAACTGTCACGTTTATAATATTAGTAGGATTTATACGGGAATTAACGAGACCAATAGGTATCACATACCTTTGAATTGCCTGACATTTCGACCAGGTTGCACTGACCGTGGTCACAAGCTCACTGGCTCAGTGGTGCACGCCCTCCGTCGTCAAGTCCGTGAAGTAGAAGGATCTTCATCTACGCGCACATTTTTGATATTTTCATTGACAACTTTTCTTTTCTGAGTTTGGAGGTTAATTGAATATTTGTGAACATCCCCTGTGATACAGGAATACCCCAACTAGAAGTGCGATCTTTACAAGAAATAAAAAAAAAATGTGTATTCTGTTGTTTTTAACCGACTTCAAAAAAGGATGAGGTTCTATGTTCCACTGTATATATATATGTACAAGCATCCCGCCCCAGCTTTGCACGGATACAAATTATACACCAAAACCTTCCTCATGAATCACTCTGTCTATTAGTGAAAACCGCATGAAAATCCGTTCATTAGTTTTCCAGTTCATCGCAAACAGACAGACAGACGCGGCGGGGGAATTTGTTTTATAATATGTAGTGATATTTTTTATATATTATATATATATATTAAAATTCTTCATTTGTTTCAAAGGGTATACTTCCCAGGCCATGGTCATCAGGTCAGAATCTGATTATGGAATCCTGGAGAAATCGAGGAAACTCTTCAAATTTTATAGGCACACTTGAAGCGATTTGGGTATTTTGAGGCGCATTGAAGTCGGTGATACTTTTTAAAATGATAATTATTAGATATATTTAAAAATAAATTATATCTGATCAAATCGACATACTCCCTTGCGACACTGACCCAGGTAAACACTACACACAGAATATATGTACCTAGATAGGTATTAAGACAAAAGGCCCGTTACTCACTGATAATAATCGCAATCATAGCTAAGTGCAGGAATGCGAATCCGTTACAAATCTTCTAGCAAGCCGGCTTTGCAGGCTATAAACGTCTAATTCGTATGCCAATTAGTTGAAACTACTGCCACATGGATTGTTACAAAGTTACCCATTATTAAAGACTTATTACACTCTATTGTAAGTTGCGAAGCGATCATCGATTAAAAATCAGAACTATTAATAATTATCCGATCTTTATTTATAACTTATTGAAAGCCTATACATTATATTTGGTGTTCAAAATATTTCTTAGTTTTATATTGTACTAGCAGCGGCCCGCAGTTTCACCCGCGTAAGTCGCAATCCCGTGGGAATATCGGGATAAAAAGTAGCCTATCCGTTAATCCAGGTCTTCAGCTATCTACATACCAAGTTTCATCGCCATCGGTTAAGTGGTTTTTGCGTGAAAGAGTAACAAACATCCACCCAAACTTTCACATTTATAATGTTAGAGAGTAAAACACTTAAAATATAACCATAAATTTAAAATTTAAAACACCCCTGACTCGAAAATGCCTTTAACGATTAGAAAAGAGCTGATGATCTTCGAACGGCTGAACAGATTTTCTTGAATTATAGTCACCTTTCAAACAAAAAAAAAACGCACTAAAATCTGTCCATTCATTTGTGAGCCACGATGCCACAGAGCCATTGCACTGCCATCTATTTAATAAGAGAGATATTAAGAATTATTTACTGAGAAGTGAGTTTTCATTAGGTTTCATTGGTTAAACCTCAATGGAATGGTTATCCTGCCACTTCTGGTGAATAGACTAGTCTGTTTACCAGAAGTGGCACTTAACCTTTGTACTGTGTTTGAGGGCAATAAAATGTATTCCCCGTCTTCATTATCATGTTACGTCTCCTATCCTAATAAGTTTGTCCACTTGTGTCAATCCTGATTTCTTTGATCGTCTCCCTTTGCGGCTGTGTCATGCTTCCCGTAATCCATCCATCGTGTCCTAAGTCTTCAAGTGCTCTTAAAACCTTCAAATATTTCTCTCATGATTTTTCATACTATCACAGATCAGCGCTCAAATTTTCCCGTACTGATACTACATCCTCTGACACATATACATTTCAGCTACATAATAGCGTCTCCCATGTGTCGCTTTTGTCATCCATCTTCTCCCATATTATCTAGAACAGCGGGTTGTATAAAAGACATAGATTTTCCTCTTAAACTCAAGAGGAAATTGGGGTCATAAATAGTTTCATAGTCGCCGTGACCTGCCGCCATTTTATGCACAGCGCATTTATTCATACTGGACCTTTCACGACTGTTTTATAACTTATTTTTCAGTAGAAGTAGTGTTAAATTATTCTAGAAAGAACAACTTTACAACTTTTTATTTTTCTCATCTTGTACCTTACATATATTTATTTATAAGAAGGCAGGGGAACTCAGTATTCTGCCGGGGCACACAGGGACTTCCTTTCTAGGGTACACCTGAGTCCCCGGCATCAGGACCCCGTGACGGAACAGTGTGGTTTTAGTCGGTTCGAGTCCGACATACCATCTTAACGTTAGCCCCGGTGAGATGATGACCCGTGGGGGTTTCCACACGTAAAAAAGAAAAAAAAGGGGTACTCAGTATTGAATTTATTAAAGTAATAATGTTTAAGTAAAATTTTGGATTCGCACCTGGACAGCCAAAAAAAATTACGCAAATTTTGGAGGTAATTTAAGCTGTGGTTTTGGATGAGTTCTGATGGGTCCAATATTGCCCCATTCAAGCAGTTCTAGATATGAACGGAAAATATCCTAATGTCTGAACTCATTCAAAATCATTTCTAATCCATCTTTAGCCAATTGTCGAATTATTCCCGGTAGAGAGCAATACTATATTACAAAGGACCATCCTCCATAGCAGGTTGGCCTTGGAAGGCTCTGCGTAACCCAGGAAGCGTCTACATCTACTGTCGAACCTGTATTGCTACTCATTATGTAGTGTTGCTCTCTGTCTAGCTATTATGTCTTGTTGTATGCACATATTTGTTGCGTTGCAATCCAGATCAAAACTTTAAATTTACTATATGTGACATTGTTGGTTGTAATGTGTTTTGTGCATTTAAATAAAATACAAAAGGACCAAACATATAGCTGGTGAAATGTAGATGAATAGGTATATGCTTTTGCCTATATAAGTGATCCGTATGCAAAAAATCATTAAATGTTTTGACAAACTCTGAAGCTGTAGTTTAGGTCATGTCATCACCTTCTTATTTAAACGGAATACTCAAAAGTTACTAAATTTTAAGATGTCGTAAACTGTCATCATACCGATACAATTAAAAAAAAGTGTGTGTGTCAGCTCCGACACACGACTGGAGTTTACAATCTTACGGTGACATTATAACATAATTATGTAGACGCTATACAGTATATATATATATATATATATATATATATACAATATTAATCCACAATAATAATATTAATTATCAGAAATTAAAAAAAATAAAAAAAAAAATGTGCTCACTATAACTGTAACGCTGTCATTCGATCACAAAATTTTACTCTTCAAATTTTTTTATACCGGGCCGGGCGCCTTATATGAATATCGATTCTTAAAGAGTAAACTCCAATAAAGTGACAGCGACGACATCCAATAATTTAGTGACGTTAATTACTGATTTCGATTTTTAATTTCCATATACTGAATATGGAAATTAAAAATCGAAATCAGTAATTTATCAATTGATTACTCATTTATATTTAAAATAATCAACTTACAACGCATTTACATGATACAAAGAAAACGAGTTCATATTCGTGGCGTACAATAAGTGTTTATTTATTCAAAGATATTAGAGGTCCCGAATGTTCACAAACAAGCTCACTTGAAAAGAAAAAATCACTAAAATTACAAGCATTTTGTTCGAGATGCTTATCTTGTTGCTATAAATTTGTCGACCCACGGATCCTTATGAAAATGCTGGCGAGATACTGTCCAACATCGTCCATTTGACGCGAAAAATGTATGTGTATAAAACAGACACATTTTAACAATACAGCGCAGCGCGTTTCTATAGTAAAAATTCCGAGGGACAGTCTCAATTTGCCCTAAAATTTTAACGTATTTTGTTGAGATGTAATAATTTAATTTAAATAAAGAATCACAAATATGCCACTCTGTATTCCGTAACTGTAAGTTGAAGAATATTAAATATTTTAAGTATTTTTATTCTGTTGTGTTAAAAACAAAATATTATATTTTGAGGTGTTTGTGTAAACCAATCTCTGGATAGCCATATTATGCATGCGTATCGTATTACGTAATGCATAAGTTACTACCACATTCAACTATACCAGCAATGCAACCGTGTTGGAACTTTGTAGTTGGTTTCAAATAACAAACCTGCGCACGGTTACGTTGCTTTCCCAAACATTTCTTTATGAACAACCAATATTTGTAATACATTTTATCGAATGATCTGTTCCCTTATAATTAAAATTTTCGGTTTGCAAACCCCGTCTAGGTCCATAAATTCGGTATTTTCGGACCGATACGACCTTCAAACCTTCAAGAAAAGAACGTACTCCCATCTCCAAGGCCAGCAACGCACTTGTGACTCTTAAGTTGCAGGTGTCCATGGGCGACGGTAGTTACTTACTATCAGGTGACCCGTCTGCTCGTTTGCCCCCTATAATATTTAAAAAAAATATGTCTCACGTTAAATGGGAAGTCACAAGGAGCAGATGGAGTCATTAGCTTTGTGACGACACACACGTCAAAATCTAAAAAAAAAAGGAAAGTATTCTATCTTTATTACAAGAGGGGTTTTTGGTAGTACCAAATGACCAAGAATACGATAACAACCCTTACATCTTACATGATGGTCATCTTGTGTGCACCACCCTCAATAGCTGGTGCAAGAAGACTAGATTTCGTATTAGGTCCGTGCTCGTTCTGTTTGGAAGAAACTAGCTAAGCGACTGATCAACGCTTCTCGTGACCAGACCAGGCGGTAAGTCTATTGTCGCCAACCGGGCACGTTCGACTCAAAGATTGGCAAATTGGGTGTATATTGAAAATTTTGGCAAGAAGGAAAGGCAATGGAAGGAATAGGAAAAGAAGAAGCAATACTTCGAGCAGGTCAGGGTCGCGTATCTCGAACTGGCTTGTACGAGGAAGACTGACCCTAACAAAGCTCGAACTATTTGTATAATAATTTTATACAAATTATTTTTTTACAAAACAAAAATATTAATCTAGGTTGTCTGAAATTATACGGCGGACCAATGGGTCTAGTTATTAATCTACTATCTATATCTCGACAGGCTTTAATGTACATAACGTGAACACTAGGCATGACCGGATAGTGGTGTCACCGACCGTATATCGATATCGGTGGGGGTAGCATTTAAAGCCATAACGTTTTAATTTTAAGTTAAGGCAAAAAAGAAGCACATGGTCTACCTGATGCTAAGGGGTTACCGGTACTTATGAACATTCACCCTAATTATAATGTTGTTAAACTGAAAATATGGTCGTTATTCTGTTAGTACGTCTTATTTTTAAAGCACTCTAAAATTTAAAGTGCTCGTAACTCTATGGTAAAAAGTTTTAATTTACCGAGGTTAATTTTTTTTGTAATTTTTGTATCGAAACCCTTAAGTTTATATACATATATAAGAATAACAATCACTATTATAAAAATATTGAATCCTGACTATTTTTACTTAATCATGCTGCAGTATTTGACTATTTATTTTATAGCTGTTCCTGTTAAAGGAAGTTTAATCAGGACATAATTTATTATGTGGATATCATATTAAATATAATTATAATTTGTGAAAATATAATAATTATTAGATTATATAATTTTATAAAGATTGTTTTTTTTTTATCGTGTGTTGACCCCCTCGGGTCATCACCCCACCGAGGCTACCAGTGAAGTGGTATGTCGGAATCGAACCGACTAAAACCACACGGTGTTCCGTCATAAATAAGTCTATTGCAAGGGACTCGGGTATACCCTAGGAAGGAAGTCCCGGAGAACCCCGGCAGACCTTGGCCGCCTCTTAAACAAAAGGCAGCCACGCCCTTGAGTGTGGAGGACCTTGCCTCCCTTTCACGTCGCGCCACCGTCTCAGGCCTGCTTCTGCTAGCTAACAGGCAGCCTCACCCGTTACCCCCAGGCCAGCGCTCATGGAGGCCCGAGATCATTCTGCACTCTCCGGCGCCTGGTGCCTCCCTTCGGAACGGGAGAGTACTAGCCCTCTCCCGTTCCCTTTCCGCCGCCTCTTTAGCGGACATCACTTCCTCACAAAAAGAGGCGGCGGATTCCCACGCACTCTCACTTTGGAACATGGACAGAATCATGGTCTCTAGTGAGAGGCTTCCCACTCCAATAGCCGCCGCGAGATCACGGTGTTGTTGCGTCTACGCTGAGCACTCCACTAAAGTGTGGAGTGCAGTATCCTCACGACAGCCTTCGCAGTGATGGCACGCAGACGTTGGCTCCCGGCCTATGCCACACAGGTACTTGCCGAAACAGCCATGGCGGGTCAGCACCTGCGTCAGCCGGTAGGAGAGGCTGCCGTGCTGCCTCTCGAGCCAATCCTCCATGATGAGTTAAGACCCACGCCACAATTGCGGCGGCTTACCGCCACAATTGCGTACCTAATTCTGGTACCGGTGCTATCAGTAAAGCGCTATATCCAAATTTAAGTATATTCTTTAACTAGCATCTTAAATTAATTTGTCAAACAAATTATATTTTTGAAGCAATAAAGACAAGTTAGCTCAAGTTTCGGTCATCTTATAAATAATTAATGCAGTAAACAGGTATTCTGCTACTATTCGATACTCAACTAAAATTATTGACATCGATACCTCAGTTATCGATACAGCAATCCCTACTCGAGCTACTTGACGACTCGACTGTCATTCGTCAAAGATTTACCGTCTCATCAGAAGACATCTTTTATTCATATTCATATCAGAACCGATTCGCCTAATAAATGTGCCGGCGACATCTGGACTTACCGATAAAATGTATTCGTAGTAAGTGTTTTTACTTTTATTTATTAGGTCTTTAGCTACACTTAAGTGGATTATTTGGGTCGTATTTACATTGTAATATATTGTATCTCAGTCTTGGTAGTAGTCTCATTTTTTTGTGTTAAAGATAAATATCCTGGTTTTAAACACTGGTTGGTCTGTTAATATTTTGACTTAAACCAAACCCTAGTCTACTATGCTATCAAACCATTGATCAGCAGACTTTATACACCTCTAAAGTGAACCTTAAACTTTAAGGTGGCAAACAATTATATTCCATGATAAGCGGCCAGCTTACTTTATGGTCATAAGGGGTGTTATAGAGTATGATTTTATATGATATATTTCCTATTTACTTTTTCATTGTTCAATTCAATTGTTCGAACAGTTGTAGTCTAAACTTTTGACTTCAGTAAATGACTTGTACTCATAGTTTTTGCCTGTTATAAATTGTGAGCTAAGTCTTTAATTAACCAAAAAATTCTTAAATATATATATACTCCAGTCTCTCCTATACAATAGTATAATATAAATAGTAAAATAAAACTACATTTGAAGCAACCACCAACTTGAAACTTCAAAATACGACTCTAACCGCCTTAGCATCGTAAATATTAAAATCATCAACAAAAATGTGACATATTAAATTATAAATAGCAGATCTGAAAGAGATTTAAAAATCATAAATTCACATAGGCCGTTTGTAGACGTATAAATAAATATTAAAAAGTTGATTAAAAGGCCGATCGCCATCGTCGCCGCTGATTTATACCGTTCAAGAACGGAGAAAAATCGCCTAAGCTTGATTTATGTTATTGTGCGGTACCCTCCATCTCACAACAGATATTTCTAAACGGAATGCTTAATCCTGTTATAATAAATGCGAAAATTTTGATTGATGGGATATGTAACAGAAAATTTGTAATGGTTTACGCTGTGGTTCATTCGTTACTAATCCTTACGACCCATCATACATATTTTACCCTTAAATACCATTGCATTTGGCACTCCAATAGGTAAGTGTATTGGAATGAAACTTATGAAACAAAAAATTATATTTGTAGGGTTCGTGGTCGATTATAAATAATAAGACCATGTACGAAGTAACGTTAAACAATTTATTACGTGCCTACATAAGGAGCGCATCGGTGTTACAACAATATCTTAACTACGACTACTGTACATTATAATTCCTTTGTTGTTGTCTCCGGGCGGTCAGTGCGGGAAGCGGTCAGAGGTCGCGAGTGTCGCGTGGCCGCTCATGATTGGTTGGCTACTAGGATAGCGTGCTAAGTAATAAAGTATTGAGTATTGAGTATTAAGTATTCTACAATTTATCGAGGAAGGCTATAGGCTATATAACATCACGCTACGACCAATAGGAGTGGTGCAGTGACTATAAGCGCAGGTGAAACGGTAGGGACTAGCCTAGTCGTAAATAAGGACATCAAAATGGATATATGATATAATTAGCGTATCAGCAGTCCCAAAAATATAAAACTGTCGAGAAACGTAGTATTACGAACATTATAGTTTTAATTTCATTTCTAATCAAAAAGTATATTTTGTTTCTCAAATTGAATCAACAAGGTATTATACTAAGTAAAAAAGTAATTACGATAGACCACCAGATATACAAATAACCAACAAATTAATAACGTAGGGATATAGATAGAATGCAAGGCTGTCGATATAAAGTATCGATAGCATAAGTAATATACTAAATAACACATACATTGTATTATATCGCTTTTTTCATTTAAATAATTAAAAACGCACTATGTAATCTACATATATGAATTTTTGAAATACGATAGACCACAGCTATGAACTGACGTGGGCAAATCAATATTCCCTAGTTAAAACATATTGTAACGTGGGAGAGCCATCCTTCGGCACGTATGGGCCAGCTCGACTCCGCTCGATACCACGGCCTTACAGAAAACCGACAGTGAAGTAATGCTCGCATTGCATTTCGCCGCGTGAGTGAGGTTACCGGAGGCCCTAACCCTTCCCTCTGCCTTATTCCCGTCCTTCCCCTCTCTCTCTCTTCCCTCTTCTCACTCTTCCCCCTCCTCCTCTTCTCCTACTCCCACCTTAAAGGGCGGCAACGCACTTGTGACTCTCGAGTTACAGGTGCCCATGGGCGGTGGTAGTCATTTACCATCAGATGACCCGTCTGCTCGTTTGCACCCTATACCATAAAAAAAAATGTACACGATGTAACAGAGTCTACATAGAGTTACCCCTCTTCTTCTTCCTATGCGTATGCTCTTTAAAGAGCAGTCGTGATCAGATAGTGTGTTTGGAGGCGCGCAGTACTACAGTTCTCCAGTTGTCTCTTGCTGATGCTAGGCGGGCGTTTTTATTTATGGTTGAAGAAGTTTCATATGAATGTCTTTATATATTTTGGACTGATTTTACGCTAATTGGCTTTAAATATTTATCACTCTAGATTTGGTAGGACATCATCGTTTCAAAAAAAGTTGAAATTTACTGTTAGCAACATAAGAGACACCCATGAACACGTACTATATCCCTCCTCCGCGCCTTTTCACAAGTAAGTTGGGGTCGGCATTCAGTCTAACTACGATACGGCCGAACTTTATATTTCACGTAAAGCGACTGCCATCAGACCTCCACAACCCAAATCGATAAGTGATATCGAAGTTCTGTAGTTAGACCAGGTTGTCGGACTTTTTAGGGCTCCAACTACCCGTAACGAATGCCACAGATGTTTGTATGGCACCCGGGACTGACGGGTTAACGTGCTCTCCGAGGCACGGAGGGGTCTCAAAGTGTTAAGAATGGTCACCCATCCTAGACTGACTTGGCTAGTATTACTTAACTTTGTAATGTGCTAACCGGTACTCGGTTATCACTTAGCCACGAGCCGAGCCAAGTCGAGCTCAATATAATAACCGACCAGATCATTTGCCTGTACATTATTGAATTATTTTATTTATTGGTATTTAAAAATATACTGGCAAATATTTATCCTTAAATAAAAAATACTTTTGTTCCTATATAATTCCAACTGCGAGTATTAATCTCTAACATAATTACATTTTAACTTTAAAGATCATAATTAACAGTACTTGTACACTCAAGAACTCTTTATTTTATATACTGAGAAAATACATAAGTAATGTTTTAAATACATCGATTAAGTCATACACACTTTCATATTTTAGAATTTTCGTAAATTGTACGTTGAATAATTCAAGCCCTACTTCGTATGAATAATCATGATTAGAAAATAAGTCATCGATAAAACTCAAACATACTATAGCCCAACACTAAACTCAAAGAGTGTCTTCAAGTTTTAATATGAGTTTTGGTATCGTATTCGATTTATTCTTGTAATCCCACAATTATATGTGAAAAGACTTAAACAGCACATTCAGTAGCAGCAAAAGCTATTTTTACAAGATATTGTTGGCCCTTCGGGTAGATTGGATTTTCTTGTGTATAGCTCTAATAAAATGTTAATATTTGAGTGGATCGTAACTGGATTGCTACTAAGATTGTTGCATCTCTCGAGGTTTTTATTTAATCAATTATTATATGAAGGTCAATATTACAAGTGAAGAGAAATAGTCCAACAGTATGGAAGGAGTGTTAAATTATGATAACAATGATTGAATTATGATCAATAGAGATCGCCTGGTGGTGGAATTTGGACCATACTTGATTAAGTTTTATTTTTTTTTGGTTTATTTCACTGGCCAGTATAACTTGAACTGTCATTGTATAGAGTGATGTACCATGATAGGTCAACATATATAAGTACTAGCTTGATGTACCATGACAGGTCAACATATATACTAGCTTGATGTACCATGACAGGGCAACATATATAAGTACTAGCTTGATGTACCATGACAGGTCGACATATATACTAGCTTGATGTACCATGACAGGTCCACATATATAAGTACTAGCTTGATGTACCATGAGAGGTCAACATATATACTAGCTTGATGTAGCCCTTTTCACGTAATGTTTAAAGTTCATGATGACGAAAGCAAAAAATATAAATTCGGAAATTCGTCAACTCGTCCCAATGAGCCGAGTTTGTTTTGGGACGAGATGAGGAACGACCCTTACAGGTAAATCTTATAAGAATTCCAATTTCAAACTTATAGATCGAAACAGACAGGTATGATAATATATTGTCATCCTTTTTTTTCTTTAATAATTTTACATTTGACAAAGCAAACTATTGTTGCGGTAACTCTGTGTGTGTTGATCTATAATTTTTAACTAAAAAAAAATATTTATTAAATTGACTATTTCGAATAATTAATTGATGATCAATTTCATGAAATAAAGATGTTGAATTTAAATTTGAAAATCCGAAGTGGGCAATTTCAGCAATTTAACAAAAAAGAAACACAATTTTCTAGCGTGTCTAATACCCCGTATACTTAACTTTTTATTAGTGTTTTGATGAAGGTGGCATTTTATTTATTGCGTCTTTTAATGAAAATGCGTGCCGTTTTCTTTAAAGGCTGGCCGGCTGGCCTTCCGGGTTTTGACCATTTAGAGAACATTTTAAAGTATGGTGCAATTGATTTTCAGTTTCACCCTAGTTTATAATTACAGGGTTTAAATTATTAATAAAACGCGTCTACAGATAACGATAACCGCTTATTACCAGATCGCATGCGTACTGCCAGGTCCCTTTCACTTGACTGAAAAAAAATACAAGAATTTCTAAGAACCCACTTTCATCCGACTTCGAAAATCAAAAAGAATAAGAAAAAAATATTGGGCTATTGTAATCCACACTTCAATACAAATCATACCATAACTCACAACACCGTACATTTAAATTTACAAAGTAAAATTTATATAAAGTGCGATAAATTTCGTCTCTCAACACATAACGAGATATATATCAGATATCGAGGCGTATTCAGATATTAATTTCATATATCTGGTTCCTCTCGCTATACGTAAGGGTGTTTAGACTATTCAGGTCCTGGTACGACTTCGCGACGATAGTTCTAGATTTCCACAAATACTGAAGCAATATAATATATATGCGCAAAGTGCAAAGAGCTGTTGGTCGTTTTTCAACTACACTCGCGAGCAACGACTCCAGGTCACATAAAGACGAAAATACCGGAAACTAACGATGCCAGTCTTGCGAAACACATTGTGTTTAATAGATAATTAAACACTTCTTAAATGAAAGGAATAACACTCTTGGTTGTTGTAAAGTTATACATGCTCTCGTAGAGGAATGGGTAAATATTCCCCAACATCGTATAAGAAACTTGGTGAACAGCATTACAAACGCATAACCGAAGTAATGGAAGCCCCAACACATATAATACTAAAATTTTAGGAAATTGTAAGTTGTAGAAAAATATAGGGTTTTTATTTTAAGATGAGATGGGTTATTTTTTTGTTTAGGTAATTTTTTATGAATATACTACAAAGTGACAAATAATTTTTGTTTCTTTCGTTTAAGGATCATTCAACCGTCAATTAAACACAACTTATTCCACTAAGCTAGAATTCCCAGTCTCCGAGATTTTCAGGTATCCCGGATTCGTATCTTTATGTGACCCGTATTCATTGCTCTTAAGTATATTTTGAAACGGGTATTTAGATGGACACTGGCAGATAGCGATCTCAATATGCAACACGGCATTATTTGTTATTTATTGTCATAATAATTTTATTTTTGACAAAGCAACCTAATGTGGCGGTGACATTGTGCGTTGATCATTAAATTTTAGTTTAAAAAAATTACGATTTCAAGTATTTTTAGCTTTATTTTTTTTCTCCCCCTCTTTCCTCCCTTCCCCTACTCCCACCTTAAAGGTCGGCAATGCACTTGTGACTCTTAAGTTGCAGTTTGAGTCTTATGTGCCCATGGGCGGCGGTAGTCACTACATTCCCTTATCGTCGTCGAAAGACCTACAAATAAATGACAATCACCGTAAAAAGTGCTCTTTCGCGTTCTTTACGTGTTGCGCTCTGCGTTCTTTACGTGCTGCGCTTTGATTAGGGACGTGTTAAGCTGCGTGTGGATATAATTTATTTTCGTGCAATCATTACTGAACTTTATACATGTGTAGTGCGAGTAGCTATGTAGGTATATAATTTTTTTTGTGAAAAAAATTCGATCTGTTCTACTAATTAATCTGCGATCCAGTGCATACTATTTTACAAATTGGTATAAATATATGTTTACGAGGTACTCTTAGGTTCATAAATTTTATTATTAAAATCGTAAACCTAATCGCTCACCAAAATCAATCTAGGAGGTCGGATCAATGTCGGATCGATCCCGCCACAGCAATGTATAAGTATTCCTTATATCGGTACAAGAGCCTTCGTTGATACGCCAATTTATTGCAGCCGATCGTTTTTTTATTGGGACTCGTGTGTGACGTCATAAGGCGTATATTTCTCACATTACTCGAAGAAGTGGTGATCAGTATCGTGCTAGCCACAATACATGGCTACTCGTCATGATATGCTTTCTGTTTTAACTACTAAACCCCTTTTAAGGTTCAGAGTAATTCTTGTTACTAAAACTAACTCAGACTGTAAACTCCGTTAGTCCTTTTATATGATACTAGAGATCGCGTGGTATTCAAATTTCGACCATGATTTTTTCATTGGCTAGTAATTAAGTAATAACTTGAGCTGCCATTGTATAGACTTACCATGACACGTGTAATTTCATTAAGTCATTTTCACGTAATGTTTAAAGTTGTAAGACGTTTGTTTAAAAATTTTCTTAAAAAGGTGTACAAAGAATTATCTTCACGTATTAATATTATGATACTAGCTTTTGTCCGCAGCTTTGCTTGCATTTATATAGATTTTGTTAACAGTTTAAAAGTCATTCTAACAGAATCGGTACTTTTTTCAGGATGAAAGATATCCTACCTATGTCGTTTTCTATACTGCTGATAACGTGTTTGTAAAACTTCAAGATGATGGATTCGGGATCATAGGAACCCCTACGGTAAAGTAAGAACACAATAGAGCTTACACTACAGTAGTAGTGCTGTTTTATAAGTGGTAACCTGGTCAATATTATTTATCTTTTTAAAAAGGAAAGCAATAGATGGTAGTCTGTACAAACATACTGTTATCCAATCGATTATTATCGGAGCTCTTTGACCGCGGATGAGCATGGTCTCAAAATAGGTTGGATTCGACCTCAACATGTTTTTATATCTATACTAGTTGTGCTAGTGGCTTCGGCCGCGTTTACTTATACCTATTACTGAAAAAAAATGTAGCCTATCTTACTTCTAGATAATTTAACTTTCTGTGAAAGTTTGATTGTGAGTGTTTCTGTGAGAGTGAAATAATTATTAAAATCCCTTTACTAGTTTCGAGTTTATCGCCTACAAACAAGTTTTTGCTGTTTATAATATTAGTATACAGACTTATATATAGACTTTTTCACAGACGTCAATAAGATATCGAACTTATTATTCATGAGAAGATGCCGCTTAGATGCAAGTTACTCTTAGGCTGCTCTTTTTAAATTCAGAATTGATTACAAACTAATGTATACGTACGTGCCTACAGCTTAATCTACACGTACATAAAAGTTAGATATAAACTAGAATACTGAGCTTATGATATTGCTGATAAAAAATATTGGCACAAAATCTCAATGAAAACAGTATAATCCTAAGGATTAGGATTTTTAAGTTTACTAAGTAGTCGGCTTGAAGCATAATTTATTCTCAACTAGCTGTGCCCGCGACTTCGTCCGCGTGGAATAGTGTATTTATAGCGAATCAACAGCCTAAAAATTAAGTTTCAAGCTTCTAGCTCTAAATATAACGATACTTCCATACAACTGGCTTGTTGTTCCCACCTGAGTCTGGGTGTTTTTTTTTTAAAGATAAAAAAAAAGATAAAACAAAAACTTTTCATTCCCACCTTTCAACCGCTTACACCCGTTTTTTCGCATTAAAAAGTAGCCCATGTCCTTTGTCAGGCTCTAGACTATCAGTGTACCAAATTTCATTTAAATCGGTTCAGTAGTTTTGGCGTGAAAGTGTGACAGACAGACAGACAGAGTTACTTTCGCATATATAATATTAGTAAGGATTAAAGATTTGATGACTTTGAATGATTTTATCTGAAAAGAAGAATCTAAAATGCCATGTTAGTGTATTGAATGTGTGTACAGTACCGTAAATAATAATAATAACTTGACACACCTCACACACGGCCGTCTGATTCCAAACTAGGCATAGCCTGTACTATGATGACCAGACTGCTAATAAACATGCCTACATAAATAGATAGATAAACTCTTTATTGTACAAAACATACGAAGTAATACAAAACTGATATACATAATCTTACAAACTAGAGACATTGTACAATTGGCGGCTTTATCGCATTCTGCGATCTCTTCCAGGCAACCATTGGATGGAAAGAGAGTTTATGTATGGCAAGAGGAGTTGCAGTGTTGTTTTTATCTAAATAAATAATTTTTATATATTCTTAAACTCAACTATTTATTTATATATTCTTAAATACATTCATTTTATAAATAAATTACACCCAGATACAGAGGAAATGATCGCTCATCTCTCAATTGTTTGTCCTGGGTCGGAATCGAACCCACGACCTCTGGCTTAGCAGTCACGATCACTAACCACTAGACCAACAAGCTCGCCTGTGTGTGTTTATTTATTTGAAGTTTTAGTGCCATCTCATGAAGTTTGAAAATATTAGGTACCTACTCATTTAGATTGTTGCAAATCGGATTAAGTAATGATTAAGTTAATAATAAAACCTTATTGTGTGTGAACTACAATACAATGTTTAAGATTGCATTTTCTTTGGAATCATAATTCATTTGTCTATACATTTGTGCAAATATAACTCAAGAATCATAGATCAGATTCACAACATTAGTTTTTAGAGTAAAACGTGTTATCGGCACGGCTCTTATTCGCTATTGCTATGTTATCTAAACGTGTCTGTTAAATATCTTCAGGTTTAAAGTGGTTCAGTTATGTACGTAAGCTAAATTAAATCTTTTCAGTTTATACACCTCAGGTGGTTAACAAACACAAGGCTCTCCTGATGATCTGTGGGTATTGCTACAAACATTATCAACCCTTTTTCAAATGACCCAATTCAATAGCTATAACGCACTCAGTAGAGAACTCATATCAAACATCGCTGTAATGTCTGCTGCAGTTATTTTTATTATTCGTAAGTTTGATTCCCAGATCAAGCAAATAGCTCAACTATACTTCAAAATAACATAGTCTCTTCTATTTAAATTTTCTATCTGCGAGATTTAGAGTACTTTTCCTCCATTTGACATGAGACTCCCTCTTTAATGAAAATAATAACTTACTATTTGTCAGACTTTGAAAGTTTTTAAAATAAGTTTTTAAATTATGCATGCTTAAGATCGCAGTTAAAACATCATATCAAATAAATTTAAAAAGTCATTTAAAAGTCCAAATTCAAAAATATCAAATATCATTCGCAGAAACATCTGAATATCTGCGCGATCGCATCTATGACGCAATCAGAATGTATGAGGGAGATGATGATCCGAACGTGGGAAGGAGAAGCCTTACAGTCACGTTTTGCAGTTTACCGCGCGTCGATTCAGAGTTATAGTAATGAATATAATATAAATAAGTTTGCAAAGACACAGGGAATGTAAGGAGTTGCATCGAAGATCGTTGATTTATCTTTTTATTGTCTTTCGTGAATTCCTTATTTTGATGGCAAACAATAAGAATACCTCCCAAATATCAGGGTAAAAGTTTTTTTAGGAGGTACATCTTTACTAAGGAATTATCGTGGTTTCATTTGAACTGTCAAAGTTCCTATAGCTACATTCATGTGTCGTCTTATTCCCCGTAGGTAGGGTCGTCTTCATGGTAAGTGGAATAAGGTGGGTTTATAGGCACCAATGATCATTTACTTTCAGACGGGTGGTTTGCTTGTAGCAATGTCACAACATCGAACCCAAATCACTCAAGACAGTAGCAGCAACGTGCTACTATATTACTTATAAAAGATCAAAGTACTTTAAGTTACAATTAATAAAATATTATTTTGTAGAAAATAATCGATTTTAAGAATCAATCGATAATCGTCTCCACTAATCCTGTTCCGATACGAGGGAATGCAGCACAGCGACTCTCACATCCCATGGGCCCGACAAAGCCGCCCATTCACTGTCAGACACCGCGACACATATCGACGACTATTTTAAACCGAAAGGCTCCCAAGCGATCAGTATTCATGCAAATTGGATCTGTTGTCTACCACGTATGTCTAACAAGATTTTTGATAGCTATTTTAATATTCCATTCAAATAATGGAAATTTCTAGTTAGATTAAGAATTTTGAGCTGTGAATGTTGATATTTTCGTAGAATATGATCTACGGCTGTCTGGAATAAGTACGTGCTTAAATATTTATTGGGTAGATAATTATTTTATATTAGAAAAATCTGAAGGCACTGAAAGTTTTTTGAAGATATTTATGTCATCGATAATAAAATATTGTAAGTCAGTCTTATTCGTTCTCTAAGACTACTGTAGTCTCGATGCGTATACCTGTAGGGTGTTGGTACTGCATTTACACAATCATGAATTTAAACACAAAAACATACACTTGAGGTTTTGATAACAAACACAGCAATAATTTTATTAAACTCAACTATCTCTTTTACAATAAGAGGACAGTGAAGACCAACACTGCTACGCGGTAATACTTTAGTTTCAAAGCACTGAAAGTTTTGTTTATTATAGTAATAGCAAGAAGGCGTAGAATGATTTTTTGGCACATGTTAAGTAATGGTATCATACCGAATTTCAAATTAATACACAAAATCACTCAAGCACAAATGTACTTTTTAAGCACGAAATTACCTGTGGGTGACCTTTGTTGATCCTGGCATACAAAAATGTCAAGATAGTGGGAATGAGAGCAGTATAAGTAAACTAATTGAACTTAGTGACACACACAGAACTGTGGAAAACAACATGAATGTTATTAGATGAATACATTTTATAACATTTTACTTAACACTAGACGAAACCAAATATTGAAGTTTACTCCTTAAGAATGGATTTTCATATAAGTTAACTGATAAGCTTTGAGTTTTCTGTCACTTTGAACTCATGTATGTAAATAAAAGAGAGTGCGTGTATGTAAATTTAATTATATTGAATTTTAAACTCCAGTCGTGCGTATAATAAAAATAGAGAGAGAAAGAGAGGGAGGGCTGAGAGAAAAAGAGGGGGGAAGAGAGAGAGAGAGAGAGAAACGCATGTAATATCAAGATTATAAAATCCAGTCGTGGGACGGAGCTGACACACAGAACACCTACTGAAGACGCAAGTCGGCAGATAAACATAATATGTTTGTGGTCAATTTAGCAAAAAGCTGCTTTATATCACTAGCACTTCACCATCATACGCTTATATAAGTGTAGACAATTTGTGGCACCAGTTGTACGGAATGCATATGCTATTGGACTGCTTCCTTCTACTTTTACGACCTATGTCGCGCGGCGGTAGAGCATTTGACTATCGTGGCTGAAGTCGCAGGTTTGTTTCCAGCTCAGTACAATATTTGTATGCATGAATATGGTTATTTGCATTGGTCTGGGTGTTTCTATGTGTCAAAAAAAAATACCTGAGTATGTTTATCTGTGTTTTAAGTACTGTAGTACAAGCTATACTTAGTTTGAGTGAGAGTATTATAACGGTATAACCCACATAATACGTAATTTTATCTCAGTCCCTGCAACTTAAACCATCTTTTGATACATTTTATCACCCTTACGATACGATTCGTTATCCCGTTTAATACGCCGTCTGTACACGCGTGTTATCTCACGCGGCAGCGAAGTTGACGTCGTGTTGGAAGAATAACCCGCGATACTGTAGGGTTTTCTTCTTCCATTGATGACAATGTTGCAACCTACCATACGTAATTATGAATATGAATAGGAGTTAACTCCGATTTTGTCAAATGCTCAGACATTATTGGCAGTTAACGATTTAAGACGCTATGTATCATTGGTTGAAAGCAAAAACACACTGCAAAAGTTAAATCAAATTGAAAGTCTCGTAATTACTAATGCATCAAAATCTCTTTGTCAAAACAAAATACTTTATTATTATAAGTAATGTAATTATAAATAATAATACACTATAATGTAACGTAATATATAAATACATTGATAGCATTATAATATCTTTCTAACCTGCACAAAATTAGAACGTAATACGTTTTATTTTCCCTATCCCGCCGCATAGTACGTTTTCTCGCTTAAGACGCGTGTTTGGATGAGTTTTTTTATGGTATAGGGGGCAAACAAGCAGACGGATCACCTGATGGTAAATGACTAACGCCGCCCATGGGCACCTACAACTCAAGAGTTACACGTGCGTTGCCGGCCTTTAAGGTAGGAGTAGGGGAAAAGTAGAAGAGGGGAATAGGGGGGAGGGAAGGGTTAGGGCCTCCGGTAACCTCACTTATTCGGAGAAAAGCAAAGAAAGCATTGCTGAAATTGAAAGTATCACTCCAGTCGAGCCGGCCCATAGGTGCCGAAGCATGGCTCTCCCACGATGGCGGGTCCCTTTGAAATCGTCTTAAACAGGTTTTACTGTATTATTATTTACTTTCTTTAGAAACATACTATAAGATTATTATTCAACTGTAAAATTACACACACACTCACGCCTGTATCTCCGAAACGGTAGGCAGAGGTGTCTTAAAATGTAAAATGATTGCGTGTAATGAATAGCCATCCTTAGCCAAGAGTAATATTGTCCAGTAGATAACATAGTGCCGTACATTTGATTTGTTGGGGCCAGCATTAGCCGTATAATAGTGTTTATTGCGTTTAAGTTATGGCACTAACATTGTAATTACTCTATACATATATTGTATAGATAGACACAAACACAACTCTAGTGTTTATAATCTACTGAAAACAACTTCTGTGGGCATAAAATGTTGATTGAATCGCATATGGAATCAAGAAGAAATGCTTTTACTAAACGAGATTGTAAAAAAACTTGAACTCATATTAGTTTATCCGAATTTGAAGGATTTTTGTATTTCATTTGACTGTACTGTAAAGTGAAACAAATGTATAGTGTTATGGGTATAGGAAATTTATTGATTCTGTGGTTGTTATGTAGCACTAAGTTGTGTTTTGCAAAGTTAAATTCACTTCAAAATTTCACTTGAAGTGACGCTACTGAGTGATCGTGCTGCTATAAGATGGTCGTATTCTCAAATAGCGGCATCGGTATTCACTAAAACATACATAACCGCCATCTAGCGAAGACTAGGCGAACTACGTAGTAAATAAAGATCCTGCATCGCGCGAATAAAGTTCTTGCGTCGATTAGTATTTATACATCTTTAGGACATTAACTGTTGTGCCGCGACGAGCCAGGCACCTAGACTGGTCGGAGGATCCTCCCTTTGTGCTGGAGGGATATAACACCCATTGATCCACACTTAGTCGTCAATTTATTTAAAAACACAAGAACAACACTGACTCTGACCTAGCCAAATGTACTGACGCCCTAAAGAAGGTAGCTGGGATCAATTAAACGGCAGAAGGCGGAGGACCGGGTGCTATGGTGTATAGGAGGCCTTTATCCAGCAGTGGACTGCAATAGACATAACAGATCCCTATCTTCTTCTCCTCTCTATGTGCGCCGATTATCTTTTTTTATTTATTAGCGTTAGGGAGCTTTTATGATGTCAATAAAAAAATGTTAAAAACTGTTTTTTTCCTACATTCGACGCATCTTTATTGTTTTAAAAAATTCAATGCAATACAGTCGAATTTTGACATCTGGCCAACCACTTGTATACATTTTTCTTTTTCTTTCTAGTTTTTGGTGTCTTCTTTCTATGTATAAGTTGGCTACATTGAAATTCCTGAACAGTTTCTGATCCTTCAAGACACTATCCACTTTTCCTACTGTCACGCATAGAGCGTAAATATTTGCCGCCTTTATAATAAGCGTTCGTTCGGTATACGGAATAAACGAACGCGGCAATATATTAAACGCAGTACTGTTACACCCTTGTACTCTTTAGACCTTGATTGCGGCAACTTATTGTCTACGATAAGGCTGGTTTAAGACTCGCTAATAGTTTATAGAGGGCTACTATTGTAAATCTGTAAAAGGCTTAGATACGCGGTCCGAAAAATGGATATAGATTGGTCTGATAACTGTTTAATACACAATTTTGTGTAATACAGACGGTTTAGATTTGATTCTCTTATATTATATCTCTCCTGGTAATAATAACTTGTATATTATTTCAATATAACAATTATTTCATCCTCTGACGTCGCCTATCTTTCTTCTTGTCTCTCGTTGTTTTAGGAATGCCATTAGTTATATCACACGGCCCGCCTTTTGATAAGTGGTCACTGTCCTTATGAACACATAAATCACAGGTAGTGTCACTTATGAGTAATCCTCCCATTGGGCTCAGTAGCCTTCAAACCCACCCACCACGTGGCGTTCTGGTGACTTTACTCGCAATCGGCAACAAAACACTATAGTAATTACGCTATTTTATTCAATCTTTTGAAGAATGAACTTACATCCAGATCTTTTTTGTACTGCTAACTAGGTAAATAAGCCTGTTTACGTGGGGTACACTGAAATTTTTGCGTAACTCATTAATAAAACAATTTACATGTAAAGTAATATATTTACTGCTTTTCGAAGTATCCTCCATTACATTTTAAACAGTTTTCATTCGGTCAAAGCATTTTTGAAAACATGAGGACCATTGATCTAAGGGCATGTTTTGCATGTGCTGGTTGAAAGCTATCACGGACTCTGGTGGTGAAATGAGGTGCTTCCCTTCCAAAAGCATTTTGAAGGCGAGCAGTGCGGTTTTGCGGAGTCAGTGAACTTTTAAAATCATAAAAAATTATCGCCCTAAAATCTTTTCGCTTTAATTCCATTTTTGCTACGGACGACGAACTTCAACCTGTGATAAAAAATAATTGACACGCGATTTCCCGCCATTTTTTTTTTTGTTTAAAAATATATACATTCGAAATTCAAACATTTATCAGCGGCCAGGAGCGCAGAACTTTCAGTGTGCCCTATGTATATGCAGTTACCAGAACTTACAAACACTTATCTATGTCCAACACCAGTGATCTCGCTCGTGAGTTGGTAACTCTATTCCCATTATATGAAGCTCTTTCGATCAAACCGCCTCTCTCAATGCGATATTTTACAAAGATGAGGTCAGCTTTCGCAGAGTCCTCTTTTATCATCTGTTACAATTTTCACTGGCGTTCCTTATTTAATTATTATTTATTATTATCATTGGTTTATGTGCCTACTTCGACCTGGCTTATGGCTTCAAGAAACCTCCAAATCTTATGAGCAGTGATTTTTTTCATGGGATAGAGGGCAAACGAGCAGACGGTCACCTGATGGTAAATGTATAGTATATTGGACAAATTGCAAGGCGCAATTTGTCCGATTTTTTTAGGGTTCCGTACCCAAAGGGTAAAACGCTGTCTAAAAATCCGTCTGTCTGTCCGTCTGTACACCATTCTGTATCTCATGAACTGTGCTAGTCAGACAGTTGATATTTTCACATATTTCTGTTGCCGGTATAAAAACAAATACTAAAAAACAGAATAAAATAAATATTTAAGGGGGGCTGCCATACAACCAACGTGATTTTACTAAATTAATATCTTCTATTTTTGCTCGTGTTTGTTCGATATTGATAACGGCAACAGGTAGACGCTTGAAATAATCACAGAATATGATACTATTCACTTTAAAAATAAAAAATTAATATTTAAGGGGCGCTCCTATACGACAAACGTGATTTTTTTGCCGTTTTTATAGATAATGGTACGGACCCCTTCGTGCGCGACTCGACTCGCACTTGGCAGGCTTTTATTTTATACTATAAGCATAATAAAACTCTAACGACTCCACTCAACAGTAGAAACACAACACTAAGCCAATGGCCGATACATGTTTATACTCGACATTTAAGAACTGCCCAGCTAAAACACCTTATATGGTGATAATTACAATATCTTAGCTAACCCGACCTCTTTAATGAGCCCTCTGATACAAAGTACCTGTAAAGAATGTCGTACACGGCACCGAACCCGCTACACGGTAATATTTCGCTCGAATGTAGTACAACCGCTATTCACCCAAATGTAACTGATGTTATCTGCATGGTACAGGGCTGATAGTGCTCCGAGATTTGTCTTAGTGTAGAGAAATGATGCAATTGCTATCTTAACGGTAATCACAAAATTTAAATTGACATTATGCTGCAGTCCTGTTAAAAGAGTTTGCCGTAGGGATTATTGCAGTAACCTTTTAACCCACGATGCAAAAAGTGGGGTGTTTTAAGTTTGACGTGTCTGTGTATCTGTGTGTCTGTCTGTGGCATCGTAGCTCTCAAACGGATGAACCGATTTGAGTGCAGTTTTTTTTCGTTTGAAAGGTGACTTGATCGAGTGTTCTTAGATATAATTCAATAAATCTGTTCAGCCGCAGACCATCAGCTCTTTTGTAATCGTTGAGGGGATTTTCAAGTCAGTTTAATTTTTTTTATTTATGATTATTCTACTAAATTTTGTGATTCTAGATCACTTGTATATAACCACGGTGTATCTGAAGTGTTTAAATGGGGTCTTAAACGCTAAAATAATAATAATAATAACTTGACACATCCCACATACGGCCGTCTGATCCCAAACTAGGCATAGCCTGTACTATGGTAACCAGACTGCTGATAAACATACTTATATATTACCAAATACATACATATTATAGATAAATTCCACCCAGACACAGAACAAATGATCATGCTCAACACACAACGTGGGAGAGCCATGCTTCGGCACGTATGGACCGTCTCGACTCCGCTCGATACCACGGCCTCACAGAAAACCGGCCGTGAAGCTATGCTTGCATTGCTTTTCACCGCGTGAGTGAGGTTACCGGAGGCCCTAACCCTTCCCTCTCCCCTATTCCCGTCCGTCCCCTCTCCCCTCTTTGCACTCTTCCCCCCCCCTTCCCCCTCTTTTCTCCTACTCCAACCTTAAAGGGCGGCAACGCACTTGTGACTCTTGAGTTACAGTTGCCCATAGGCGGCGGTACTCATTTACCATCAGGTGACCCGTCTGCTCGTTAGCCCCCTATACCATAAAAAAAACAATTATTTGTCCTGGGTGGGAATCGAACCCACGACCTCTGGCTCAGTAGTTAGGGTCACTAACCACTTGACCAACAGGCCAACACATTATAAACATGTCAACTTACTTCAGCAAAAAAGAAACAGAAATTAAGTATTATATTTTGACTAAAAAACATCCTTCAACGTGATTTTTAATCTACATTTTTTTAAAGTAAACATACGTAAGTACGATTATAATTACTTTGGGATATTTTGACTTACTCAACATGACCTTCCCTGGAATTTATACTACCATTTAAATTAACACAAGCTACAAGCAGTGAAGTAGATTGTCAACCTTGCTCATGCGCACCGTTAGCGAGATCTTATCAATACGAATGCTCCTTTGCAATTCTATGACGGCCATTGACCAAGACACTTACACGAACTAAGAACTACACGAAATATGACAAATCCTAAATAATTATTTAGCGTAGTCTTCAAAATGAATACAACTTAAATATCAACTGTGGGAGAGCCATGCTTCGGCACATATGACCGGAGTGATACCACGACCTCACAGAAAACCGGCAGTTAAGCAATGATTCCATTGCTTTTCGCCGCGTGAGTGAGGTTACCGGAGGCCCTAACCCTTCCCTCTTCCCCTCTTCTCCCCCTACCCGCACTGTCCCTCTTCCCCCCTTCCCCTACTCCCACCTTAAAGGCCGGCAACGCACTTGTGATTCTTGAGTTGCAGGTACCCATGGACGGCGGTAGTCACTTACCTACCATCAGGAGACCCATAAAAAAAATATTAATAGGTTTCTGTCTATGCAATAAAACTTCTTTTGGCTCATTTTTTGTGCGATGTCGCTGCTTATTAATGGCCCTGGTAACTACTAAATGCACTAAACCATTAATAAGTATGAAATAGAAACAATACGAAGAATTAAATTCAACAAACTAATGTGGGAGAGCCATGCTTCGGCACGTATGGGCCGGCTCGACTCCGCTCGTTACCACGGCCTCACAGAAAACCGGCCGTGAAGCAATGACTGTATTGCATTTCGCCGCGTGAGTGAGGTTACCGGAGGCCCTAACCCTTCCCTCTCCCTTATTCGCGTCCTTGCCCTCTCCCCCCTCTTCCCACTCTTCCCCCCCTCCCCCCTCCTACTCCCACCTTAAAGGGCGGCAACGTACTTGTGACTCTCGAGTTGCAGGTGCCCATGGGCGGCGGTAGTCATTTACCACCAGATGACCCGTCTGCTCGTTTGCCCCCTATACAATAAAAAAAAAAAAAAAAACTAACAAAAAACTCCGATTTCTTACGGAACGTCTCTTACAGTTGGCATCTGCAGACGTTCATATCATTAGAAATACAAATAAATAAATAATATTCATTACACAGTTTACAGTTCTCACAGGAATAGCCTCATAGCTGCTCTGTCTCATTAGTTTCCCGCATTGTGACGTGTCGGTCGTCACGTGGTCGCTGCGATACTCGATAAGATAGCGTTAACGGTGCGCACACGCAGGGTTAACACTGCCATTTCTGTTTCAATTACCCGATGGTATGCCTCGGCTTCTTTACTAATTATAATTTTGATTGAAATGTCTTTTGACTGGCCTGTTGGCCTAGTGGTTAGTGACCCTGACTGCTATGCCATAGGTCGTGGGTTCGATTCCCACCAGAATCTGGGTGTTCTTTGTGTCCGTTGTTTGTATGTTTGCAAAGTCCCCCGCGACACAGGAGTAATTCCTAATGCAGGAGTTGTCTTTTTAAGAAAAAAAAAAAATGTATGCCACTGACCTCGATCGTCAGTTTTCCTCATCCAGTTTTTCCCAGTCGTTTTGCGCAGATCGTCACTCCACCTGGCCGCAGGGTGTCCTACAATGGAATGTTTTAAAGAATTCCACACTGGTTTCCAAACTGATTTAATCTCGTAGTCTGAAAACCTGTGATTTTCTTAATTTGACATTGTATCTGCCTAACCCTCTTCACTCCATCTTTTACTTCGGGCCTTTTACCATTTCATCAAGGGGTAACCTCTAATCGACAGAGGCAATATTCCTGGGTCAATGAATCTCTGGAGTCAGTTCTTTTTTAAGTTTTCCCAGAAGTCACTTTTTTCACATGACAATTATCATGGTCTGCTTTTTAGAAGACTCCTCTATAGTTACCTAAAAACCATTAAAGATTTCATTTTCTATCGGTTTTAAATTGTTAATGCATTTTAACTAACGCGTGCTTGAAATTCTTTCAATGGATGTTGCTAGCTATCGTGTCACCGTTAGGTATGTCGTGCAGTAAAACTAATTTTCGATTAAAGTGAGCTTTCCAAGATCGATTTATCGTTCGTATAAGCCAGACTTACAGATCTTGTAATTGAATACAAGTATGTTTCCTTGGCAGTTTCCGAAATATATTCCCTCCTTATTATTTTTAGGACCTTTGCGGTTTTTGTCGACGTCCATTAACAGCAAAACGTAATTCAGCATCATTTGGCGAGTCCTAACTGAATTACGTGATAATTACTGATCCCGCATCACGCAATAAAGGTTACTATTACATATACACTTCTAACTAACACTGTCGTAAGAAAGGAGAAGTAAAAGGAGGATGTTGTGTTGGAGGGATATCGCATCCCGTTCCTTCACCAATTCAGGTACCTACTGGAACGATGCAATAAATCGATATGATATTTTGATTAAAATTCAGACTGTTCATCGATTTAACATCGAGTCCGTGTGTGGACAATACAGGCCGCGTGCTCTAGAACTATAAAAACATTAACATTAGTAGTATAAGTGTATTATATAGTTGCATATTACTTAAAATATTTACTAATAACCATCGAACCTATAAAATCATTAAATTCTATTCAAAATGAGTAGAATTCACTGACTATATGCAATCGTCGGTAATGAGAGACTTCATAGTAATGATTGTTATGAAAAGGAGCTATTAATTATTATAATATTGCATATTGCACTAATATAATATATTGTGGTGATGGACCTCCGCGACCGCTTCTCCTGCGATTGGAATAAGAACTCTTTGGAAATGGCGCGAAGAGTCTGGCTGGCGGCGCCATACTCAAATGTAGTTTCGAAATAGAAGAAAGGACAATCGTCTTGGGAGACTGATGTGACAGACGTCGTGCTGGAAGCACGAAGTCTCAAGAAATCCTATTTTATTTGATGTTTGATTGATAATTAATTGTTATATCGTTATTCGGAGTCTAATTATAGCATCAGTGTTGCCTGCCTAATCTTTTACTTACTCTCCTCGTAATATAGATCCCACAGAGTCCGGTACTTGTAATCCTGATTTTTAGCAATTTTAAATAAAACACTATAAACAAACGTTATCCGAGTCTTGTTTTCAATTATTACAGAATAAAATACGAATTTGTAATACACTTCAAACAACGAGAACATTCTTAATTCTCAATTCCAATGAAATACTGAAAATAAGCGTATTCAAGTACCACGGAGAACGTTGTTAATTCTCAGTTCCAATGAAATACTGAAAAATAATCTTAGTCAAGTACTACCTCGCTTTTGTTTCTCATCAAAATGTAATCTTTCGCATTAAACAGTACAAGCACAGCCGTTATCGGCTCCATATACTCCTATTACAGGCTCACATAAAGGTGCGGACACATAAATAGACAGTGCGGCTATTTGTATTTAAGGTGGAGAGTGGTGTGCCTCGTCCGACAAGCGCAATGCATTTGCGCTATAGGGTTGTCGAACGGCAAATAAAATAAGAAACACATCAAATTTATATCGATAAGAATTCGATGTCAGGGTGCGCACCAACTCAACTTATGGAAGTTTTTGCGATTTGTTTTTCTGTAGTAGAAATTAAGCTGTAATGGACTGCGAAGTTATCGAAAGAAGGCTTGCAACTGGATGAACTATTTCATCGTCAGCTCTTCCTGAAAGGAGTCCTAGCAGTTTGACAGTTTAATTAAAAAAAAGAATAGAGCTGGTTTTATTTTTAATTCAGTGCACTGAGAGGATTTAACTTAGCAGTGCCTGACGGCCTCTTTGTTTAAAATTTATTTAACAACGAGAGCAGTTTAGTGTTTATGGACAAAAAAAAACCGATATTAAATTATAATCAATTTCTTTCCATTACGTTCTTGCACTGCTGCAACAGCTGCGTAATGAAATACCTTATCAAATAATTTTTTTTTGAATAAGCCCTTAAAAATAATTCAACAAAAAGGTAAGCAGAATTATCCTTTAGTCTATTTTCTGTCTCCATCATCAGACATCTACGAGGCATAGTGCAGGTCAAGCAAGTTCAACCTGCCCTTGTTATTCTCTTAGTCCTCAAAAAAGTTTCTTTAGAGAAACTCACACAAAACCATTTAATTTGTGGTAAACATCTTCTGTTTTCTCAGATTTGTGTGCAAATTGCAATGCGCCACTTTTTTTTGTTTTAATTTCGCGACAGTCGTATACCTTTTTTTATTTTGAATTTGGAGGAAACAAAATTGTTAAAGCCGTACCTATTTTAATATAAACTTTTTCCTAGAAAAAAAAGATTCTACCTTATTAAATCATAAATCATTCCAAAATTAAAATTTGAGCCTAGAGCTGTCTACACTTTTTTGGTGCTTAGGTATTAATATATTAAGCGTTATTATTTTCACAGAAAAGAATACTGTTGAAATAAAATTCTCATAATTTATAAGATGGATCTACCTAGTACCTACTTGATTGGCATGATATTTAAACAATTAATACGCTAAAGTAATACAGGGGTATAGCCCAAAGGGATTTTACGTTCATTAATGGAATTGAAAAGAATGGTGACGGAGTATAGGAGGACAGGGATTATGTATTTCTAGTGTTAGCATCAATAAATGGTGAATTTAAATACATCTTTTTCCTGTGCCTCCAAAGGTTAATATTGCGAATTTAAATATACTGATCTGTATGAGAAATTTCATTGCGCGATGCAGGGGTTAAAATATACATGCTATATATATATATATATATGGTTGTTGTCACTCTATTCAACATTGAAAAGTATCCCAGTGTTAAATTGCAGTTGAATAAAACTTGAATGGATACTGAACGACTTAAGCAACAAGTATTGGATTATTCAAGTGTACGTCAGTCCGACATTTGACCAAACCGATACTTGAATAGTCCGATATTCAAGGAAGGAGACACTGAAATTGCTCAGTAGCGCTGAAAATATTATTTTTTCAGGCTATTTTGTAAAAACGCAAAAGAAAAAAATATTCTTCTCATCATTATTACTCTTTAACACCCGCGGATATAATTGGAATCAGGAAATACTTTCCAATACAGCACTTACGTAAGCATTCGCTAACCTCATGACTAAAGGGCCAACAACATTTTGCTAGGAGCCGTGTTGCGCCTGCGCAGGCCCGCGTACAAGCACTGACCCCGTCTTTATTTATTGCTACTTAGTGTTATAACATTATTTATGACTACATTTAAATAGGTGCGGTGATTACTGCTATAGCGCATGTTATTTTACTATTACAGTTTGGTATGAACGTGTCCGTATACATGGTTACAAGTTTCAGCGCATTCAAAAGCAGGCGCTTCTTAACCCTCGCATATAATTATAAATACTATGCGATTCAAATAAGAATAGGAATGTCTTGTGATGTCATAGCTGTCAAATCGAACCAATTAGGTAGGATGAACAAAACAGATATTTTTGAAATAATCAATTCATCCACAAAAATAAATTAAAATTTAATAAGATATTTTTTCTATTTAAATTATTACGACTACAAAAGCTAAAAGTGTAGAGTATATATGTTGACCTTTCTTGTTGGGCCAGTGTATACAATGACTGTTCAAGTTACACTGGTCAATGAAATAAACCAAAAGATTCAAAACTTACAAATTATGGTCGAATATCGACCAACAAAATCAATAGATTCGGTAACAACTAAAAAATTAAAGTGAACAAAAATTAATGTTACGCAAATAAGTTTGGTGTGCAAACCGTACTTTCCATGTGACAGTTGACAGATTAAGATCATTGACGTTCCTGTTCTTATTTTTTTTTTGTTTAAAAAGACAACTCCCGCATTAGGAATTACTCCTGTATCGCGGAGGACTTTACAAACATACAAACAACGGACACAAAGAACACCCAGACTAGGGTGGGAATCGAAACCACGACCTATGGCATAGCAGTCAGGGTCACTGACCACTAGGCCAACAGGCCAGTCCAAAATTTTTATAGCTTTACTTTGATGTCCAGCGTTTTTTTTTTGTAACGGTTGCATCCATCCCATCCACTCCTTACGGACTAAAAACCACGCCAGTGTTCTACTGCTTGCCTTATGAAACGCTTTTGCATATAATATTAAGTATCACTTTTGTTTATTTTTCTTCACAAATAGTAGACCCAGACTCATAACATTGTCGTCTGCGGTGTTTCCGGACCGATACGACCTTCAAACCTTCAAGAAAAGAGCATTGAGTTGCAGGTGTCTATGGGCGACGGTAGTCACTTACCATCAGGTGACCCGCCTGCTCGTTTGCCCCCTATAATAAAAAAAAAAAAACAAATATCCTACTTGCATGAGCTTTTTCACAACACTCGTATGTTTTTTTTAAATGTTATTTATCACTCTGTAGGTATAGTCTATTCAATAAAAAAAAAACATTAAAATCTGTTTACAGTCGCCGAAGTTGTAGCCGTAATATACGCGCAAAAATACAGTCGAATTCAGAATCTCCTCCTGTTTGCAGTAGGTTAAAAGATAAAGAAGTAAATTAAGAAGATATCACGGTGAGCAAGTGTAGTCAAAGCAAGTGATAAATAAATGGATCGTGTTTTTCATAGTTAAGGATAGGAAGTTCACTGCTGAACATAGACTTCACTCAATGACTTCCAAGAAGACCGGTAGGAAGCGGCCACTTCACTCAATGACTTCCAAGAAGACTGGTTGGAAGCAGCCTGCATTCATAATCTTAACAAGATCGTCTGTCCACCTTGTTTCTAGACATCCTACGCTGCGTTTTCTGGTTACTGATACTTCATATCTTAACTAATTATATAAATGAGAAAGTGAGTTTGTTTGTTTGTAAAGCTTTCACGATCATTATCAAATTTTGTATACACTTTACCAGGGCACAGAAAAAGACATAGGGTATCTTTTATCCAGAAAAAAAGTATTCTTCCCAAAGGATGGAAAAAAACTAAAACGCGGGCGCAGCCGCTCCCAAAAGCTAGAACTTAATATGCCTATAAATACTCCCAGCTCTAATTGTGTCACTTGCCATGCCACCCATTAAAGTCAGATAGTCAGAAAACTACTCTACTCACCAGCAAGAGTAAGTACATACATGTTTCACATTTAGCCGGGATCACGAGACGGGTAAATTGATCAAAACGTTGGGAAATCGAAAAGGTAGAACTGGCAGAAAATGTGTATTTCCTTATGTTCATATCAGCTCCCCGTTAACCTATAAATTGATCCAGTATCCCATCTGTATGCAAAATCTCATTAAAATCCTATTTCCATTAAATGCGTTTAGGGCGTGATTAAGCAATAAACATTCAAAAATCATCAGAAAATGTTACATTAATAGCAATACAGAAAGCGAATAAGTATCTATTAATAAAATCTATCACATAATCCGTACCTAGATAACAATCTCTTTGAAACCCATAGCGGGCAAACCGCACATCGCACTATCAACACTTAAACCAACATCAAAATCGTCTCAGGATCTATCCAACACTAGACCCCCATTTGCATGCGCGCGCGCAACTCCATATAATACAACCTTTATGGCTAATGTCAGATTAGATTTGCCTGGTCCGCCATATTTAGATAACACTGGACTGCGAACCTTATTTTAGTGCAAACGTTTGAGATTGTTGTAATTGCCGATCGGTATTTTTGTTTGGAGGTAATTATTGAAGACTGTATGGTGCCCGCTGCTTCTTGTTTAACTAACAGTTAATCTAACGATCTTTATTTACAAAATTAATTTATTAATTTTATGAATTGTTACTGGGCTACACAATTGCATATATTTTTTACTAGCAGCGCCCCGCGATTTCACCCGCGTAAGTCCCGATCCCGTGGGAATATCAAGATAAAAAGCTATCTACATACCAAGTTTCATCGCAATCGGTTCAGTGGTTTTTGCGTGAAAGAGTAACAAACATCCATCTATCCATCCATCCATCCATCCAAACTTTGACATTTATAATATTGGTGGGATATAATATTACATTACATACATGTTCAAATTACAGGTATTCGACCACGATATTCATCCGTATTTTTTACTTTTTTTATAAGCAATATCCCTTTCCTTTCATTGCCTTCCATTTTTAACTACCTTTTCCTTTCTATATATTCCCAATTTTCCCATCTTTAATTCCCAAAGTGCCCGCTTGACGGTAAAAAGCTTACCCCCTAATAAGTGGGTGGGACTAAATTGAACTTGGCAAAATGTGGGTGTTTAATACTCTGCCTACCCTATTGAGGATATAGGTGTGATTTATGACTTACCTCCCCCTGGACCAACAAAATCAAATTTTGCCCCCCCCCCCCCCCCTCCTGGGCTAAAATCTGGGTACGCCCATGGGTGTAAGTGTTTGTATTTTTTTTTTTTTTTATACCGTTAAGTTAACAAACATACACACTGCCGTCCTGAGAAAGTGGTTACCACTGCGTATAAACTCGCATAGCATATTTAGTGTGACTTGTAAGATTCTTAAATTGAACACTTCCTGCCAAAATCATTATTGTTGATGTGTTATTTATTATACTTATAAACATTCTACTGTTTGCATTCAACAATTTGGTTAACCTATACTATTCATAAATCGTTATTTCAACCTTTGAATTTAGTAGTAAGTTAAACTGAATATAATATTAGCACTAATACAACACATCATAACGGGAAGCCGTTCGTAGTCGTGAATTCACGGAGCCCCTTTGACCCCACGCGTTAATGGAACCTTAGCACAACACGATTCATTTTACTGTTTAGACTAAATCTTATTTATATACATAACATCACGAGTGCATCTTGATGCAGCGTTAGGTAACAGGGTTGGATTATATTACCTACATACATGCACATTGCACTAGTATAGGAAATTATAGAAAGAATAAGCTCAAACTAAAGCGATGTTATTTATTTTTAAAGACGGCATAATCTAAAATTCTTTAAGTAAATTAAAACCTAATACGTTTTAAGATCAAAAACAGGACATATGCGACTATGCGATCCGTACAAACTTGCATGTAGATAGTCCATCTCAGATTCTCAAAGATTTTTGTCGGGTATTTGCCGAATGACAAACTTAACTTATATGCAAGTTGATTCAAAATGTCTTTTACAACCTACAGGATATAAAAGTTCATTAGTCTTGTATGTTAAGAACTCGTTGCTAACAATTTAATCTCGCCCGTAAGATCCACAAATATATACCTAAACAGTTGCAATAAATGTCTTTAAATATGCCATAGTCCAATAAAATAATAAATTATTTGATGTGATTTCAAATTAAAGGCCTTCGGTTTTTTCTTTTACTTGTGCTATGAGGTCTCATACCAAACCAAATTTCAGGATTTTAGGTCAACGGAAAGTACCCTATAAGTTTTGATTTACCTTCAAAATATTGAAATATATAGCTCTAAATAGACTTATCTTTTGATTGCGTTGACTTAGAAGCTTAATTTTTTTACTGCTTCAAGGGACGCAGACAAAACTATTTGATATTAATTTTAACTTGATACCTTACTGAGAACGTTCCTGAGAAAAAAAGTCTTGACAGACTGACAGACGGACAACAAAGTGATCCGATAACCGTCATAGGATCACTTTGTTGTCCGTCCTTTTTTGCTTTTCGGGAACAGAACCCTAAAAACTATCCTAAAGAGAGGATTGTGTTGAAGAAAATTTGATTAGGTGTCAAGGAACTATGAAAACATAATTTTACGTAATTTATTTGTTTGTGTTTAGCGGGCACTCAAAATCAGTTCGGAAACTTAATTATCAAGACCTTATTATTTGTGTTTCAGGTTTTTATTCCGAAAAATATACCGAAACATAAACCCTGAGGTTTACGTTTCGGTATATTTTTGTTTAAATATTTTATTTTTTATAATTTAACCAAAATAATTAACTAACATCTGTACGTAATAGATTGGATTGTTTTCCTAAATGTCAATGGATCTATTACAATAAAAAAACTATTATTGAAATCACACTATTTATTTATTGGACTTGACTATTTAGTCGCATTGATTACCACACTCTTTCGTCGGTTAAAATAGCAAATTTTGTCCATACCTAGCAGTTAGTAGAAGTCGAGAAACATCATGTTATAGAGTTAATTCATGGATCGTAAAGCTATCCACTGCTAGCCTTCTCTTTTTAACACGCTTGAATGAGCTTTACTTATAATTTACTAACTTAACTAACTATTCAATCAAATCTTGGAAGTAATTGTGGTATCAAAATTAAACTTTGTATGAATGTGTAGTCTGATAGGGGGTGGATAGTAGAACTCTTCAGTGGCTACTAGTAAACCCCTCGAGTTTTTAAGATTGTACTGTATTTCAATACAATACAGATACACACACAGGTACAGGTAAAGATAAAAAGGAAACATTAAATAAAGTAAACGTCTGTGTTTGTTTGTTTGTGTGTGTGGGTGAGTGAGTGTGAGTGTGTGTGTGGGTGAGTGAGTGTGAGTGTGTGTGAGTGTGTGTGTGTGTGTGTGTGTGTGTGTGTGTGTGTGTGTGGGTGTGTGAGTGTGTGGGTGAGTGAGTGTGTGTGTGTGTGTGTGTGTGTGTGTGTGTGTGTGTGTGTGTGTGTGTGTGTGTGTGTGTGTGTGTGTGTGGGTGTGGGTGTGTGCGTGTGCGAGTGTGTGTGAGTGTGGGTGTGTGTGTGTGGGTGAGTGTGTGTGTGTGTGTGTGTGTGTGTGTTTGTGGGTGTGGGTGTGTGTGTGGGTCCGTATGAGTGAGTGTGTGTGTGGAGGGGGAGGGTGATGTTGTGTGATGTATATGAGCTAGTCGAGTTTACGGAACACAAGACAGCCTCGCCTTTATTTTTTGAGAATCCTAATTTAATAAGAACTAACGTGTCGTACGATTTTTAAGTAAATTCGAATCTGTTTCATTAAGATTTCATGTCGGTGACCCCACGTTATTCAAATTACCGCTCCTATTACTAAAAGAGGTACGCATAACGAATAGTAAACTTAATTATATCAATTATATCTGCAGGATCGCGATAAGTAAAGTACATTTGCTTACGGATATAGAAATAGCTTAACTTGTAATAAATCATAGACTGCGCTGTTTAGTGTATTTTCACTACTAATGGTGATTAATAAACTTAGTTCTTTCTTGCTTTTATAAAAATCTTTTCTATTTTAAAGTGGCGTAAGCGGCGGTAGCGTAATGGCTAAGACGTCGGACTTGCGATCAAGTGGTTGCGGGTTCGAACCCCACCCAGTGCACTACCGACGTGAACCCACTCCTAACTCAAGCATTTAGCTTCGCTGGAGGGGTTAACAAGAATACTAATAATGTGAGACCAACGTTGCTAGTATTCTTGCACATCAATACAAATAAATAAAATTTAAGTGTCTGTTTGTAATGTCAAAATATTAGTCTTTTTTAAGCTCATACAGTTACAGCTATGCCTAATAATCAGTTTTAAATATTTTTGTCTGTCTATCTGTCTGTTTGTTCCGGCTTATCTCCGGAACGGGTGGACTGATTCCACGGGACTTTCACTGGCAGATTTCTGGTGTTATAAGGAGTATCTTAGGCTACTTTTCTTTTGGAAAAAGAATTAAGGTTCCGCGCAAAATATATAAATATGTACACGCGAGCGAAGCCGAGCGGGAACTGCTAGTTAAGTATATAAAATGTAGAAATTGTATCTCACTTATAAAATAAATGAACAGTACAGTTAAGTTTAATTACCTGCTCTCGTCTGTCGGTTAGGTAATGGCGCGGTGCGAAGGCTACACTAAGATAAAATTGATTGGCTAAGTGAAAGTTAGATTCAGATACAAGCAGATTTTCCGTTCAGTACAGTGAGAATAAGTTTTTGTAAAATACTAGTAGTTCCCGCGCGGCTTCTCTCGCGTGTACATATTTATATATTTTACGTGGAACCCTAATTCTTTTTCCAAAAGTCCCGTGGAAATGGTTCCGGAGATTACCCGGAATAAACAGATAAACAGACAGACAAAAATTTGACAGACGGACTAACTGATTTTTAGGCATAGCTGTAGCTGTATGAGCTTTATAAAAACTATTATTTTGATATTACAAACAGACACTTCAATTTTATTTATTTGTATTGATAATAATGTTCACGGGAATAAACGCGATCACCTATTTAAAAGGTATTATATATATACCTTTGATTTGCCTGACGTTTCAACCAGGTTGCAGTGGCCGTGGTCACATGCTGACTTAATTCCCGTCAGCATCATTATATTTTCATGGAACGCGAAAAATTAAAAGTAAGTTTTTATATATTTTGGATATTCAAACAGAACTTATAACAGCATTAATAAGGTCTTCTTTGAAATGGTAATAAGATACCCTTCAAGTGCAGCAATTTAGGAGGTAGGATATACAGTGCCAAATATAGCCCTGTCCTAAAGATCAGCCACAACTGGTGCAGCTTCTGTTCAAGGACACGATATTTTTTTGGGTAACACCTCGAAAGGCTTGTGTATTTTCACCTCACCGGGGAAACTATTATTTTATCTGTGCCGGGGACAACGGTTAGTTGTATGTCAGCCGACTATAACCAAAAGATATTTCGTCACGGGGTCGTTTTGGGGAGTTTTGCTGTTTCCAGTTCATGTAGAGTGACAAGAAGATATTAAGAACAAGTAAACCCACCCATTCTACTCAGGCCCGCTCTTATGGAAGCCTGAGTTCGTTATCTGCGAGACAGGAAAATATTCTCTCGAAGGTATCTTCTCGTTTCTTTTGGCACACATCATCTCCTCGCAAGATAGGGGCGAAATCCTACACATTCCATGCCATTTTCACAAAGCTCTCGGTGGCTTGTCTCGTAGATAAAAATATGAGCGATATGAAGCTCATAAAAGAAGAAAAATTTATACATGATGATCTTAGTCCACTATTTCAGTATTCGTCAGGTTGGCTCTTACACCCGTTATAATATAAAATAATTTACGTGGGAGAGCCATGCTTCGGCACATATGGGCCGGCTCGACTCCGCTCGATGCCACGGCCTCATATAAAACCGGCAGTGAAGCAATGCTTGCATTACATTTCACCGCGTGAGTGAGGTTACCGGAGGCCCTAGCCCTTCCCTCTCCTCTATTCCCGTCCTTCCCCTCTCCCCTCTTCCCACTCTTCCCCCCTCCCCCTCTTCTCCTACTCCCACCTTAAAGGGCGGCAACGCACTTGTGACTCTCGAGTTACAAGTGCCCATGGGCGGCGGCAGTAAAAAAAACACTGAATTATATTTCTGTATGTAAACCGTAATGCAGAAAATTAGGTGCATTAAGTGTGAAAAGTCTTAATGGTTACGAACGAACTGAAATTGTTAGAATAAAACTTCCAATCAACAAACTTGTGATTCTAACTGTACGTAGCCAGAGTGTGCCAACATTTACACCATCCCGGGTCACAATGTCACGACAATATCATTAGACCGCACAAGTGTACTAACGATAAACAGCTGCGATACCTTCAAATACCTCGAACGGGAATCGAACGGTGTCGCAATCGATAGTTAAGGTGCGACGATAATGTGATCCATGCATACGTATAGTGTCAATAGTGTATGTCATTTATTTTGTAATTGTATATTTCTTCAGATTCTTCATTCGATACAAACAATGATAAATTGAGTTACATGATTGCATGTACTTAACATTATATAGTACTTACATGCAATTTTGTAACTAAAGAACTAAAACAAAAAGAACGTATTGTCAATTAAACAACAATTACAATATAACTTGTCAATTATAAAAGAGGACAAAAACATTTTATTTTAATTGACCGGATAGTAACATAAAAAGTATTTAAATCGTAAGAAGTAGTTCAAAACATAATAATTATAGTTTAAAAAACACGCTTTTATAGAAAATTAAACTAAAAAAAATAAAAAATTTAATCGAATTATTGCATTGTCATCGGTCTTTGACACGTGTGCAAAATTTGAATGAAATCTGGCCGTTTAAAGTGGGTCTAAATCGCGCCCAAAGGAGTCGGTTACAAACATACAAGTGAAGTTAATATAAATAAATAATACGTAATAAAAAATAAAACGTGTAAAAATAAACATTGCTTCTACTTCACTTAATAGGGTATTAGACAAGTTTTAGACAAATATGTCAAATTGCTAATCATCACTACATCACTACATATTATAAAACAAAGTACCCCACCGTGTCTGTCTGTCTGTTCGCGATAAACTGAAAAACTACTAAATGGATTTTCATGCGGTTTTCACTAACAGACAGAGTGATTCATAAGGAAGGTTTTGGTATATCATTTGTACCCGTGCGAAGCCGGCGCGTGTTGCTAGTAGCATTATATGCTTGCGGGTTGCTAGTAACTTGCATTTTTGATCCATTCTGTGTAAATTGCTCTATTTTCTGTGGAAATCGCTATAAAAGTTTAAATTAATAAAAAAGGCGCTAGAAATGCTAAATGCGAGTCACGTGATATATTGACGTCAACTGATATAGTGACAAACAAACATTCGTCATCAGTCATCTTTACTGTTACAAAATGTCTTAGAAATAGTGCGTAGTACCACAGTGTACTAATACATCTATTAAAACTGAAAAAAATATTTGGTAGCATTCCATAGAACACCAAGGTTTATGAAATGTGGTTAAAGCTCACTCGTAGCATTCTGAAAGACATAATTTTCATTCATAATTTGTCATAAACTGTTTCAAAACCACAGTCCAAGAGTTTAAGACCCCACGATTTTTTACTATATTTTTATTTTTTCTTAATCTGAAATAATGAAAATTATTTTCTACTTTTTGTTCAGCTAGTTACAAAAAGTAACAATAAAGAAAGAAAAAAAAGATAAAAGACAGAAGATGAGAAACATTACATTTCTTGCATATTATCCCTCAAGAGTAATGCCCAAGATGGAAAAAAATCTAACTAACCAGTAGGGATATATTGGTAGGGAATCAGGGACATGTGGACCAGGCCGAATTTCGTGGTATCGACTAGTTTTAACTGTCTTCGTTAACCATATTATTGATTGTTTGGTTTTCACGTTTTTTTTATGGTATAGGGGGTAAACGAGCAGACGGGTCACCTGATGGTAAATGACTACCGCCACCCATGGGCACCTATAACTCAAGAGTCACAAGTGCGTTGCCGCCCTTTAAGGTGGGAATAGGGGAAGAGTGGGAGAGGGGGGAAGAGCGGGAAGACGGGAGAGGGGGATAGTGGGGAGGAGAGGGGAAGATTAGGAATAGGGAGAGGGAAGGGTTAGGGCTTCCGGTAACCTCACTCACGCGGCGAAAAGCAATACAAGCATTTTTTCACTACCGGTTTTCCGTGAGGCCGTGGTATCGAGCGGAGTCGAGCCGGCCCATACGTGTCGAAGCATGGCTCTCCCACGGAAAAGTATGTATTTCGTTCACAATGTATCTCATTTAAAGTCCTGAACCATATACATTTTGTATTTTCTCCATTAAGAACTTCTTAATGGAGAAAATACAAAATGTATAATATGTAAGACCACTTTCAAAACAGCGCTATTAACATCGTCAAACTTTGTTGTCATAACTAATATAATTGAAAAAGAAAATTGAACCGGTGGTAAGTATACATAGCATAGCTTGTACTATGGCTTCTAAAGGGTACTTCGTCGATTCACACCACAAGCTGTTCGGACCACGGTGTGAATCGCACAAGGCCCCTTTTTGAATGCGTCGTTTCGGACCAGTGGTGTGAATCGACGAATGTCTATTTTGTACTTCGTCGTCTCGCACCACTGCACATTCCTATCTCTTTTGACTTTTATGACCTGACGACTCAGATGATAACGCGCATACTATAGTTCTCAGGTAAAAGCAACCCTTTTAATACCTTTACTGACATGTAGTGTCATGTAATTCTAAAATACGAATAAACCATACTTTGATAAAAAAAAATTGTAAATACATACATATTAAACATAGAAATATCAAGATATATATATATATATATGCTAATAGACTTATCCAAACACAGAAATATTTGAACTGAGCGAAAAATTAACCCGTGACCTCTGACATTTCAGTCAAATGCACTACCGCCAACAAAAATACATATTTCGAGGTAAATTTATTATATCTTTACCTACGTCAAAATACTAGAAGGAAGGACACGTTTATGATCGTTTCGAATTATTTTTTGACGTCAAGCTTTTGATTTTAACGGACATTTTATAGGAAACATCAAAATTCGATTTGTTCGTCCCATGTCTGAAAAAAAATGTCAATCAATGTTATAACGACTGAGGTGGCACAATCTCTTCATAAAATAAACTTATTATTTATTTATTATACCGGAAAAAAAGTACATAAAATGCCAACTTTCTGAATAACAGTATCAGTTGTAACAATGGATTAAGTAAGTATGTATTTCAGTTTATAACTTTTTAAATTAAGTTCAAGCCATTTTCAAGTTCATTATTTTTAACACGAAAAGTAAATGATTTAAGTACGTATATACATACAGTACGTACCGGTAGTAAGTAAAAAATGGAGCCATGAGTTGGATAGAGGAACTCTTCAAAGGCTACTATTAAACCCCTCGAGTATGGGCTCATATGATTTGTTTTACGAGTCCAACAAATTCGTCTTGAGGGTTTTCTAGTTTTACTAACCCATTATTAACTTTTAAACTTTCGCGTTCCATGATATAATTATGTATTTATACGGGAATTAACGCGATTACGAAAATGCGGGCACTCGAAGCGGGCACCAATCACTGGATTGAATTTCACCGTACGCAAGTCCTCTCCACGGAACGTCACTTTTACTCAAGAGTTGTACGTGAAGCGATTGAAATTAAAAAACACACAACTTTCAATAGGGAAGATGGTTTCAAATTATCTACAGCTTTTATGCGCAGTCGGGTGAACACCAGAGGGGCACATCGGTTTGCTTAGAGAATAGGGACACTGTTATTATAGTATGTGACGGTACATGGCGAAACCAAACTATCCAAAATGTGCGGGTGGATGAAGAACCTTCTACCTCACGATCTCGACGACGGAGGGCGTGCACCACTGAGCCAGTCAGCCTGTGACTACGACCAGTGCAACCTGGTCAAAACGTCAGGCAATTCAGAGGTATGTAATACCTTTTCGTGATCGCGTTAATTCCCGTATAAATACATAATTATAACCCATTATTATTTAAATACAAATACATAAATCCACAATGTATATCTAATTATAATTAAAAAATACTACCATACACTTATTTGTCTGTTTATTCCATAACCAAACCAGCAAGATTTGTGAAGGCGTCACCAAAATGTCATTTATTTACATGCTTCCAAATTTGAATTTGAAGTATAGGTAGCGTATTAGCTAATGCCTTCTGATGATGTGTCCGCGACTTCAACGTAAACTCCTAACACAAAAAATAGTTGGAAGGGTTAAAAGGAATACTAGTAATGTGTGACCAGTGCTACCACCAGAATAAAAAAAGTAAAATTGCCTAAAAAGCGTCTTAACCAAGTATAATGCTTCACACAGTTGACCAGGAACTTACCATCAACCTGTGTACTCAAACAATTTACGAGCCTTTGTATAATGAGTAAACACAGGATGTTGTTTTATTCGTTTAAACGAAGGCGTCGGGTAAAAAGGCTCTCACTTGGCCAAATTTTATTTAATTAGTGTTGTTTATGCTTGTCATAAGAGTTGGAAATATAATCGTGTATGCTTTATTCGAGGTAAATTCTGTTTGTTCGTGTACATTTTGTGTGTTTTTAGCAATACTTTTACTGTGTACCGTTATCTCATATACATTTAAGTAGCGGGTCTTCAATTTTTTATATGGGACCAATTCCACCCACACTAACTATTACGGCGTCACTTCTGTAAACTTGGATCAGGGACAGTCAGCTATAAAAATTCCGAGCATGACACTCAGTGAGTCCGAGGGTGACTTTGAATCCGTATCAAATTTAATCAGAAGTAAATTAGAGGTGTTTCCTATTTGTTTGTTTACAATTTATCAAACCCGGAGAAAAGAGCCAAAATAGACCGTTAAAGAAAGTAATTGCGTTATATTCACTTATTGAATTTAAATACATAAACATGACATTTGAATTTAATTTCATTAAGTTGATAGAAAAAGCCGTCAGTATGTCGCAGATAAAAAACTATTAACCATTTTTTTTTTAATGTGTTAAGAGAACTTTTTGTGGCCCTTCTTAAGAAAATAGAAGTATATATTTAATTTAAATAAGTTGATACTAGAAGCCTATGTCGCCGGTAAAAAATAATGATTTTATTAATATGTGAAGAGAATTCTTTGTATCCCTTTCTAAGCAAAATCGCGCACGGAGGAATGCCATAATATATTTGAAATAGATACTTAAAGTTTATACGTAGAAGTGCACAAAGCTAAAATTTTTAATCAATATATGTGTTATAAATTGAACAATTATGTGAAAACGGCATCGAAAAACTACCCATTATAAATGCTGACCTGTCATGGTACGAAATGTCTATGCAATAACAGTTCAAGTTATACCGGTCATTGATATAAAACAAAACATTCAAAACAACATAAAAAGCTTGAAATATGCATGCAAATAAGCATGAAAAATGCGTAAAATATGCATGAAAATTTGTAAAATATGCAATATTAAAGTTTTAGAAAATGAAAAAAGAGAAAAAGTGGTAGGTTTAATTTTTTTATTTTTAAATCATAAATTATCAATACTAAAATGTAACAGCTTTGTGGACGATAATAATGCACTAAAACAAAAACTTTTGTATAGGTTTTTTGTGAAGGTAAACAATCAGGTAAGTAGGCGTTCTAAACGAATTGTTTTCAATCAATCAAAATATTTTTATAAGTGAAAATTGTGTGACGTGTATTTGGCGAAATTTGGTTATTGAGTTTATTGTTACACTTATCAATAAGATAACCTACCGAAAAATATAATAAATATAGCGAAAATATGCATCATCACTAAATATTAGATATAATATGCAACTTCCGCTGAGAATGGGGTAAATATGCAATTGCATATGCAAATAACAGACTATGCAATGGGCAGATTAAATATATTTTGAATCAAGAATAAATGCCTACATACAAAACAACATTTTGTAAGTAGATATTTATTAGTACATGTATTTAGGTAGGTGGTGAATTTCACCGCCATAAGATTCTAATGACCATTTACTCGTAAGCAACTTTCGTAGCTGACTGTACCTGTCGTATCATGTTACTTCGATTTGAGCATAGATTAAGAAATCTCGCTTTTGAGAGCACGATCAAAATTATATTCAGACAACATTTCTGATTCACGCAGCAAATTCTGTTGGAGTTAGGTATTTGTAACGACACGATTACAACAAATGAACGACACCTATAAAGTTTAACTCACACCCACGTGCACACAAACTGTTACATATATTAACAAAATTAATAATACTTGACGACTAGAGTTATGTCATTTACAAACTGGTCCCTGCGGACTGGCCTTATTATAAAACAAACTTTAAATTAATTAATTATATGTATACCTTCTCATTGCAATTAAAATTATTTAGAGTCTCCCGTTATCAAGTTGTGTTTTTATGTTTATAAGCAATATATAGTAGGTATTATATTATCCAACTAATGTTATAAATGTGAAAGTTTGGATGGATGGATGGATGGATGGATGTTTGTTACTCTTTCACGCAAAAACCACTGAACCGATTGCGATGCTGGAGCTGGAGACCTGGATTAACGCATACATTCCCACGGGAAGCAGGAATCGAACCTACCGGTCGCCAACGCGGCAGTTGAATTTTTTACCGCCGCGCCACACGCAGTGTTGTCAATACGTAGGCACTATTTATGTCCAAATCATACAAATATTAATATTACTTGCAATTCAATGTGTTTATTTATTAAAATTATCTTCATTAATCTCTGTATACTAATATAATCAATCTGTTAGTTTTTTTTCGTTGCACATGCTGATCTCTCACAGTTGTGCATTCGTTTTACAGTTAATATAGTTATTATTAAATTGACGGTAAGTTAGATAACATGTTTAGGGTCCCTGATACCTTTTTCTAAGTCTAATTTTAAGCTGTTTTTTCTCATCTTTCGCTTAGGATGGAAGGGGTTAGTGTTATTACATTTCCATCTCATTATGGAGGAGGCTATGCTCGGGGTTTCTCAGCGAGATCGAATCAGAAATGAGGAGATTCGCACATGAATGAAGATTCCCGTCGTAGTCCAATGGCGGTGTCATTGAGGGAGGCCTGTGTCCAGCAGTGGATGTCCTACGGCAGTGGATATCCTATGAAATGATGATGATGATTTCCAACTCCTCCTGTTTTTCAAATTATTTTTATTATGAAAGAAGTTTCATAATAAAAATAATTTAATAATTATTATTATTATTTATTATTTACATAGTCGTTGTTGCAATACATTGGAACCCTGCCTTCTGTGGTAGGTGATAACCTGTGTTACAGGAGACAGTGTCTTCACCCATTTTGTTATATAACCTATACAATGAAAGTACAGTTAAGAGTATGTGTGAGCGTGTGTGTGCGTGTTCACTTTAACAAGTTTTCTGTTTCATTAGATTTTTTTGTCTTATATTTATTTCTTTCTCTGTTTTCGTCCGCCACTGTTGTTAATTCTGTTGCGGGAGTCACAGCAATGTCAGTTTGGTTGGAATTCCACCCAGTTAGTCACAAATTTGTTTTTTTAATGGTTGTATAGAAATACTTCCCAATACAAGTAGTAAACTTATAGAGGAATCATTTAAAACCCTAAATTATATGGTGTACCTATACGCCAGCTTGACGGATACACTTACTCATCCACCAAGTATTTACTTTCGTAAACAATAACTTATCTTATCACACTAAAAAGGAAAAGCAAATAACTCTAAAGTATATTGTCTCAACATAAAATACTTTTGCCGACATTATACGTAAAATACTGCATATTTAAGATACTTACTCGGCATGAAAGCAAACACCGCTTTCCATAAGCGAGTTCGACTAAATCAAAATGTCTGCCCTTAATTATGCAGAGACAATATCTTAATTATTACATTTCTATCTAGAATTTATGTTTGTTGAGCAAGAATCGTCTGAAGTAATACCAAATGTAGCAATGAGTCCGTTACAATCAATGCCTGATTAAGTTAAGCAAAGTAAGGAATGGCTATTAATTTAAATCTCTTTGATTCAGCGACTGCGTATGTCGCACTAAGAACAAATGCTTATTATTTTATAGCTGATGTTGGTTTTACCATTTAGTCAGTTGATTTTACCAATAATATGTCCGAGAGAAAGAACAGACATAAAAGAAAAGGGTTACTAACACAAAACTAGATACTGAAGATATAATAATAGGTAGTTATGATTTTAATCGTGGGAGAGCCATGCTTCGGCACGTATGGGCCGGCTCGACCGGAGTGATACCACGGCCTCACAGAAAACCGGCAGTGAAGCAATGCTTGCATTGCTTTTCGCAGAGTTAGTGAGGTTACCGGAGGCTCTAACCCATCGACGCCCCCCCCCCCCTTTCCCCCTCTTCCACCCTTCCCCTACTCCCACCTTAAAGGCCGGTAACGCAGTTGAGTTGCAGGTGCCCATGGGCGGCGGTAGTCATTTACCATCAGGTGACCCGTCTGATCGTTTGCCCCCTATACCATAAAAAAATGACCTGTTGGTCTAGTGGTTAGTTGACCTGACTGCTGAGCCAAAGGTCGTGGGTTCGATTCCCATCCATTAAATTATGTAGTGAAATCAATTATTTTGCTTTTCTTTATAATTATTTTCTTTTAACTTACATTTAAATTGTTGTTATCGTATAATGGGTTTGAAAATTTGTGGTTAACCTTAGATACGAAACAATAATTGCGAAAAAAGGTAGTTACTTTACATAACATGAATAACTGTTCGACCAGCCTGTTGTCTAGTGGTTAGTGATCCTGACTGCTGAACAAGAGTTCGTGGGTTCGATTCCCAACCAGGACAAATAATTGTGTGATGAGCAACGATCACTTGTTCTGTGTCTGGGTGTAATTTATCTATAATTAGTGTGTATTTAGTAACATATAAGTATTTTTATCAGCAGTCTGGTTACCATAGTACAGGCTTTGCTTAGTTTGGGATCAGACGGCCGTGTGTAAGGTGTGTCAAGTCATTTGAGGCTTGTATGACCATTTTTGTTTTTGACGTCATTTTTGACAAAACATATGCAAAATGATAATTGGTTGGGTAACAAACTCACACAAGATAAGCTATTCTCATTGCTATATTATTGTTATTATGGGTTGTAATCCTCTTGATTACGAACAGGTTCAAAGCCTAAGCTCTCTACTACATTAGAAATGTGGATTCAAAGCACGAGATGGCTTCCAGGGATAGGGTGTGATATTTCCACAATACAAAGGAAGGATTCACCGACCTGACGTTGTTTCGCCTGGTGGGCTGCACATAGCTATATAGAAATGTTTTATACAGTGTGTATCTGCCAATGGAACACTTACTGAAATGACTGAAAGGGCATAACTCTAGCACGCAGTTACAAAAATAATGTTTGAAACAAAACCATTCGTTTAAAACTTATGACCGTTTGAATTTCCAGGTATTATTTATTACCTCCGTTTCTCATGAAAGCAGGTGTAATGTGTAAAGTTAAAGATTTTAAATCGATCCCAGGACTTCAGAAGTTAAACGTACATACGACATCTATATTTTAATATGGGAAGAGTATTATTTGTACCCCTTTTTAACAAAATATCGCCAGCGTAGGAATGTCATATTTGGAGTACATAAACTTTATATGTAGTATAAATACAGAAACCTAAAATTTTTGATCAATATTCTACTAATATCATAAACGTGAAAGTTTGTGAGGATGTATGGATGTATGGGTGTTTGTTCCTCTTTCACGCAAAAACTACTGAACCGATTGCGATTAAACTTGGTATGTAGATAGCTGGAGACCTGGATTAACACATAGGCTGCCGTGGGAATATCGGTATAAAAAGTGCCTATGCCTGGCACTTTTTATACCGATATTTCCACGGCATCGGGACTTACGCGGGTGAAAATCGACACATGGTGTTGAAACGACTAAAAAAGCTACAGGGTCCCTGTATAAATGCTGACCTATCATGGTAAGGCATGTCTATACAATGACAGATCAAGTTATACTGGTCAATGATATAAAACAAGACATTCAGAATTTAATGACATAATTATGGTCGAAGTTCGACTACCAGGCGATCCCTATTATATACAATAGCTGCTACTAGCAGCGTCCGGCGGTTTCACCCGCGTAAGTCCCGATTCCGTCTGAATATCGGGATAAAAAGTAGCCTATGCATTAATCCAGGTCTCCAGCTATCTACATACCAAGCTTCAGTAGTTTTTGGGTAAAAGAGTAACAAACATCCATACATCCATCCATCCAAACTTTCACATTTATAATATTAGTGGGATGACGTACCTAGTCCTTACTTGAGGCAAGTTTCTACATAACCTGCTTGTGTATTGGTGAATAAAGAGAGACTGGTTGATTTAGTCAAATACCTTATAGCTATTTGATTTAGTAAGATACGTCATCTCCACTTAAATATCATTGGGTGTGGCACCAATGATATTTAGTATCCAAATTAAATATCTTAATCCAAAGCTGCTTACAATCTAATTCTAATCGGCAAAACGCACTTAAGTACAGTCACTTGCGAAATAATGCAGCCCATTCTATTCGTCGAAGGCAATCACTTTATCAATGCACTCCTGTTAGCTAGCAGATATATTCAGTACTAGCTGTGCCCGCGACTTCGTCCGCGTGGAATAGTGTATTTATATCGAATCAATAGCCTAAATAATAAGTTTCAAGCTTCTAGCTCTAAATTTGACGATACTTCCATACAACTTTTCATCCCCACCTTTCAACCCCTTACACCCCTTTTTTCACATTGAAAAGTAGCCTATGTCCTTTCTCAGGCTCTAGACTATCTGTGTACAAAATTTCATTTAAATCGGTTCAGTAGTTTTAGCGTGAAAGGGCGACAGACAGACAGTGGGAGTGCCCGTAACGACTTATCAAATCGACTGCTAACAATGATAATATCATCCAAGTACCTATATAAAAATACTATGACGTATCAATCGATACCTCATCAACTAATTCTTAGTATATAAAGATCGTTAATCAACCCAAAGTACGAACGTTAATTTTAAATCTTCTTCCCCAAGTTGCAATTTGAAAAAAGCTGGACTCATAAAACAATGAACAGATGCTTCCGCGTACTTGTAAGAGCTAAAAACGCTTTAGTAGAATTCTAACTAACATTATAAATGGCAATGTGTATATTTGTTTGTTGCGCTGTCACGCCTTAAATAATCAACTGATCTTTTTGAAATTTTGCATACACGTTATCAGAGGTACAGAAGAAGACAGAAGTGCCTTTCATCCAGAAATAGAAGAAATAAAGTACCGACGAACGAGTACGATTCACGCGAGCGAAGCTGTGGGCAAAAGTATGGAAATATTTGTAAATAAGTTTCCCTTTTTATGGGATAGAGGGCAAACAAGTAGATGGGTTAAATTATTGTAAGTGAGTACCGGCGCCTATGGACACTTGCAACTCAAGGGTAGCAATTACGTTGCCAGCCTTTAATCTGAGAGTAGGGGAAAGGGGAGATTCAGGGCCTCTGGTAAACTCACTCACTCGACGAAACACAACACAACGCTTCACTCCAGTTTTCCATGAGACCGTAGTCGAGCGGCCTTTCTTAGTTCAGAAATATACAAATACATACCTATTTAAATAAAGTTCGCGTAACAAAGTTGCAATACAAATTACCAGGATAAATTCCACGTGCTCCAACTACTAGCCCACTTTCGCAAGGACACTAAGTTCAAATTAAATCTGAGAGAAAAACACTGAATTCAGAATACGGTACTTTTGACCTAATTGTACAACCAACCATTGTATAGCATGTTTCAATTTACGCTGACACCAAACAATATTACAGTAACTCTTTAGAAACATCTCCCACAAACGAAACTTTGTGGAAAGCCATTTGCGCGACACATATTCTTTTAAGTAATTATATTTGCCGGAAAATACGTTTGAGCAAATGGAAAATTTCATACAAGGTAGTTAGTTTCGTGGAAGACCGTACAAAGGACAATATGGGACCCTTTTTTAAAATAAGAGTCTTTCTGGTACAAAGGTTGTGCGAAATAACGTATATGGCAAAAAAGTTCTCTTTTCTTCCATACATCGAGACATGAGTATACTCGTATGTATACACAGACACACGCCTATATCCCCAGGGGTAGGTAGAGGTGTATCAAACACCCATATTATGCTAACGATAATTAAGTCCCACTCACATAATAGGGGGCAAGCCTTGTCAACAACCGGGCACTTTGGAAATTAAAAATGGGGAATTGGGCGTATGGAAGGAAAGAAATTTTGCTTATACCGATGGATTGATAAGTATAAGCATAGCTCGAACAGGTCAGAGTCGCGAACTCTAACACAATCATAAGTAGGTATGACGTCACCAGTTTATTTCTACGGCAGTCAGTTGATCAGTTTCAGAGCTACCTAACTGACTGCGCCTCTGCTTTATGTTTACTTCTACCAAATAATCTGTTGTGGTTGTATAATAAATAATTTATTATAATATACAGTGCCTGTATTTGTACCTTGTCTGCTATTTCTAAAAGCTAGACGCTTTTCATTGTTGTAACTTGAAGTTAACGCACATGCGTGTATTCTTTTTTGGTGACGGGCTGGAAGGTCCTCATTGATGTCCTCAGTGAATGTCCTCCGCCTGTGATCAGGGGAGCGAGTATCGCCATTGAATTCTTTCGCAAACCCCGACAGGCTTTGATCTGTCTCACTCTAGACGGGGCCCGTCACCAAGTGCAACCATCATCCTCCTGCACCCTGGCTGCACTCCTCTGAGTGCGCGGCTACCTCTTCAGATGACAACTTCCCCAAATTTCACCGACCGCAGGCTGCTTCCTATTGGCCGGAGTTCATTAAACGCCCTCCGGAGCCCGGTGCGTTGGCTGCGGGCAGAGAGAGTCGTACTCCGCTATCTCTCCCATTCCGACGCCTTCTTTGCAGGCGTCACCTCTTCATAGAAGGAGGCGACGGCGTTAAATGCGCTCTCGTAAGAGACTACCGCACCGCACCGAGCACCGACTGCCACGACGAGATCACGGCTCTGGCTAACCCAGGCTGGGCATTCCGCCAATAAGTAAAACGCTGTGTCGTCGGGGCATTCATCACACAGGTGCATGACGTCGATGCCCGGTCGTTCCACATGCACTTGCCGAAGCGACTGTGAAGGCTCCGTGCCCTCTCTCCAGCCACTCTCGTAGGACGGGTCTTACCGCCTCTACAGTGGCGTGCACCCTCCTGTATGTATATAATAACATAATTTTAATCATAATTTTGCATTATGCCAGTGAACCGTTCACTACTACGATCGGTACGAAAATAAATATAACTTTAATGTAATTATTATTTATATTTGTAAAATAAATGAACTTCAAGGATATTACATTAAATATGATCTGAAGTGTACTAGACCCGCCCAGTATCGTACGTTGACATTACGATAACTATCCGCACATTGCGAAATAATAACATCTGTATCTTGCTCACGCATTTCAAATTCCTAACCGCTCGACAGAGACAACAAGAAACTTTCTCATTGCCGCAATGCAACCTGCGCAGGAGTTGATGCGCATTTGCGATACGAGCGACACCGGCGCAATTGTAATGCAAAACCAGTCGTTAACTAAATGCGGTTAAAATATTCCTGATTGACATCTGTCTGCCTCCCGCCCGGCGCGTACGCCGTAATGGTAGGCTGCGCGCGCAACGAATGGACGAATTAAAGTAATCTTTACATCTTTTCGACTAATGATCCAATATTAATACGAGTGCTGCTCTCTTTCTTGTTTCATGCAGTTGCCAAATCAATTATATGTATTGGTTTTTAAAGCAACATTTTAGTTATAAACTAGCAACCCCTCCCGACTTCGCACGGGTACAAATTATACACCGAAACCTTCCTCATGAATCACTCTGTCTATTAGTGAAAACCGCTTGAAAATCCGTTCAGTAGTTTTTCAGTTTATCGCGAACAGACAGACAGACAGACGCGGCGGGGGACTTTGTTTTATACATATACATAATGTACTGATTATGAAGTGAAATCAATTATTTTACCTTTCTTTACACCGGCCTGTTACTCTAGTGGTTAGTGAACCTGACTGCTTAGCCAGAGGTCGTGGGTTCGATTCCCACACAAAACAAATTTGTGTGATGAGCATGATCATTTGTTCTGTGTCTGGGTGTAATTTATATGTACTTATTTAGTAACAGTCTGGTTATCATAGTACAGGCTCTGCCTAGTTTGGGATCAGACGGCTGTGTGTGAGGTGTCTCAAATTATTATTACTATAAGATTATTGGGCTGGTCCGTTACCTCCACCCTCATGAGAGCGTGGTTAGTCACCGCTACTCTAGTGGTACTCAATTATCAATAGTTATAATTAAAACTACTCACCTGTAGAGAAGGACCACATTACATTAGTAAGCTGTCCTTCTCTACCGGCTTACGTAGAATGGACTGTAACAATCATAAATCGATCTATCTTAAATTAAATGCATCCTATCAAAATATTATTAATTATATTATTGAAAAATTAAGTTTACTATGTACTGGATTTCTTTCAGAGATATTTTGCCCCTTTATTAGTTACTAACTGTTGCCCGCGATTTCGTGTGGAAATTCAAATCCGTCCTATGGGAACTGTACACTTTTACCTATGCGCTATTCCAGACTAAAATTCACCGGTTCCACACTCGGACCTATTTTATTTATTATTGTTATTAATGATCGCATTACTTATGTAGTCAATAAAATGCCTGACCATGTAAATCTTACAGTCTTCGCGGATGACACTAATGCAATTATATCAGCTGATAGTTTAAGTAACCTAAAATAAAGAGTTAACGAAGTTTTAGATTACTTTAACATATGGTTCACATTTAACTGCCTCACTATAAATGCAAAAAATCAAACTTAATTTTATTTAAATCTACGAGTAAAAATTCAGACAGGTTACTTTGCACTCTTAATGGTAATCGTTTAGACACATTAGATGGGGTTACATTTCTAGGTATACATGTTGACAGTTTACTAAATTGGGAAAATAAGTTGTCTAGTTTGGAGGCCGCTATTCACTCTCCCTGTTATGTGTTGAGAAGTTTGAGATATGTTGTGTGCCTGGAACAACTTAGAACCGTTTACTTTGCACTAGTAGAATCAAAACTAAGGTATACCATTCTTTTCTGGGGAGGCAGCTATGACTATAATATTCAGAAAGCCTTTGTTGCCCAGAAAAGAGCTTTAAGATCAATGATTGGCATAGAGTAGCAACAATCTTGCAAACAATATTTTAAGGACTTAGAAATTTTAACGGTACCGAGTCTTTATGTAATGGTTTTACTCACTAACTTTTCCAAGAATATATATACATATGAAAATAATGAAGAGAGATTAATACGGGAAAGCACAAGAAGACTTGACTTGCAATCCATGATAGCACCTAAGCTGAATGTTGTCAAACATAGCTCGTATTATAACTCAGTAAGATTATATAATAGACTTCCTTTAGAAATTAAAAGCACGCTTTATACATCGGCAAGCTTTATTCAAGTCGAAACTCAAGGCATTTCTTGTAGACGGGTGTTTCTATTTCATGGATGAATTTTGTAAATGACTTTTAAATTTTTTTGTAATAATTTTGAATACTTTCAAATTATAATTTTGAATATTTATTTATGGCTTAAAAATTTATTTAAGGTGACTTTATTTAATTTATATGTAATGATTGTTTAATGATTTTTATTTAAGTTTTTGTTATTAATTAATGTTCTGTGATAGGTATTGTTTTATGTACATTTCAACACAATTATATACAGTAATACCTCGCTTAACGCGAGGGATGCGTTCCGGACAAAATCGCGCTAAGCGAAATTCGCGTAAAACGAGGTTGAAAAAATAACAAGCAAAATTTATTACAAACCTACTTTTATTGCCTTAAAAGCTTTTAAAAAAATAATGACATCTTAATTTTTGGAGAAATAATGGTCTAACGTCTTCTGTAGCTTTACCTCTGTTCTCCATCTTTCTTAAAACTTTTACCTTCATCTCCAAACTTAAACTTTTACGTTCCTTTTTTCTAGCCGGCGACGACATTTTACGTAAAATGTATGCAAACGAATATAATATTTCAATTAACAGGTCCACAACACAACTGCACAATTACAAACCGTACTCAGAAAGTACGTAAGTGTCATATGTATGACAAAATGTGTGAAAAAGTTAGGTTAGATATAAAAAAACAGCTGTAGTTTTCGATTACCCACAAAGAAGCAGAAAAAAAATGTGTAAACATTGGTAAACATCAACAAAGCTACGACTTTCTATTGGTTAAACAATCATGCCGCACGAGCTAAAGAACCAATCAGTGCGTTTCGCGTAAAGCGAGGTAAATTAGCGCGAATTTTGAAAACCGCGTTATAACGAAATCGCGCTAACCGAGGTCCCGTTAAGCGAGGTATTACTGTATTGTTATGAAATAAATGCATTGAATTGAATTGAATTGAATCATCTCTGTGCCAAATTTCATCCAGATCCGTTCAGCCATTCTGGCGTGATTGAGTTACAAACATCCATCCAGAAATTTTATAAGTCCTTAATATATTAAGTACGTACAATAGCAAATACTGCGGAATAAAAGTCTGTAAATCCTATAAAATGCTTGAAGTTTATAAAAAAAAATAGTGATAAGCACAACCTCAAGATGTCAGCGGAAATTTAAATTACACGGACTTTCACTTGTATAGGTATAGTTCCATTCTAAAATGTAGGTTGAAAGGAAGAAACATAATGTTCTAAAATATGTATATTATAAACATGATTCTAAATGCCAGAAGCACTGCAATTGGTTCCGAGTGCCTATTACATTCACAGTGCGTAATCGACCTAAAATCTTAAGTTGTTGCCTTACGGCGTGCGATTTATAATACTAAGTAATCTGTTCTCTCGAATTTATAGATAATACATTGTATTATTACACACTAGAACTGACAAACATAGGGACATGAAATAATTGGGTATATTTGTGGCGAGTGTGGCGACATACCTAGCGCCAACTAGCGAAGACAAGCCGTATTATTTAGTAACTACTAATCCCGCAATACACAATAAAAGTTTTTAATCTGATAAGTATATTTTCAACTTTACAAGAAATCGCAACGCTCGAGCAGCGATTTATCAGGTACCCAAGCTAAAGAAGCAGGTTAGGTACTCATCGCTCATTCTTTGTGGTCCAAGTGGAAAGGTGTCACACCCTAAGTTACCCTTTATATCAAACAAACAGATCATAAACCTCTTCTGATCTACGCAAAGAGTTTTTACACTGCCTTAAATATAATATATATGGCCTCCCGGAAAAAAAAGTGTCAAAATATCACATGGTAAGTACGTTTTAACATTTTTATAGCATTGAATAGCAAATGTTGCATTTGGTCAGCTGTAAAAACATCGTGTTAAATTCACACATATAAAAGTCGTGTTTTCTCGAAATAGCTGTTTTTGTATTATGACACTTTTTTTGCCGGGAGGCGATATGTATATATAATGTTGTTGTATACATATATGTATGTATATCGTTCGCATTATCGCACCTCGTATATCTTAGAGTCAAAAGTTTTTTATCAATGTGTTGCAGTGATGGGTGGCGTGTGCGTCATGTTCGGAACGGGTGCCGTTGGTCGGGGCTGGTCATCTCCGGACTGCTATTTCTTAAATATGTATAGTAGTAATTAGCGCGTCTATTTATATTCTAGAATAATATGTTACATTGTCCTCACATTTCATTTACGCTTAAAGAAGCAATGTAACCAAAAATTTGTAAAAAATATTTTGAAAAAGAGTGTCCTTGGAATTTCTTGCCTGTTCTTCTCCATAGGATCTACGTATTGCAACAGGCGACTAGCTTCACGGCTGACTTAGTCTGGCTGACTACTACTCCTGACAATTCAAAAATACTTATTATTGGTTTAATTGAAATAAATGGTTTTGATTTGATTTGATTATAGATATGTTCTCTAATCGTTGTCCTCGTAACACTTTTACAACTGAGTATCACATTTTAAAACTACTGTCAGCCAAGACTCTTTCATTTAGATCAAGAAACACAGGTTACATCTAGGAACTATAACTCTATGAATATCTTTTACGAATTATGCGCAGACTTATTAGGACAAAACTTATGGTACAATCTGTTATGCTATTGTTTTATTTTCGGTGCCTGTTGACTATGACTAAGGTTGGTATTTTGTTATAAAAACTAAAATTGACATAGTTCTACTCCTTGGGCTGGTATAGGGCTATGTTTCCGCATTTAGACTCATAGGCGGTCCATTATGCGTTCAGATAAGGCTAACTAGTTGAGCCAGCCTAGCTCCTTCCAAAAGCACATAAGCCTCCAGGCGCGATTCACAGGCTTCTAGGAGCGACCTCGCACCCGCGAGGATACTTGCCTGTTGTGTAACCATTCATTCCCTCGCACTCCAGAATTACATGGGTGACCTGTATAGAGGACTGTCTGTCGCATTGATCTTGAATATGTGCTGGTTTAGGGCCAGGTGGCCCGCAATAATGGTTCCTACAACTATCCTGATGTCGAGTCGGTTAAGACTGAGCAGTCTGCAAGTTATAGTGGCACTCATAAATCACCCCCTGACCCCATCTTAGAACCGTCCGTGTAGATCCGGACTTCATTTATGCCAGATTAATCTCGGTCGTTTCCATATTCATAGTTCCTTTCGAAGATGTTTTATTTCGGAATCTTGTAGCATAGGGCAGCGATTAGATGTTAATATCCCACTAATTGATTTGATAATTTGAAATAGGGACCCTCTCCGTTGTCATAATCAATTTAATTTAATTCTAATAATTTGTACAGCATTAAATATTGTAGGACGTAGTACACATTTAACATATTTCTGAGATCTGTAAACTATGTTTCACAAATAAATGAAAAGTATACTAAAAACTAATTTCCAGTTCTATTAAGTCTACTTTCCAAGTCTTTTATTAAGTATATTCTTAAAATTGCAGTTTCGAAAATGACTAAGGTGAGCGTTCTGGAATTCAACTACTCAATAGGTATGAAAGGACGTTATACAACAACATAGATACATTTAGCTTCATGGATATTAATCGCGGTGAAGATTGACCGGAGATTAAAGCCGCCATATTGTGACGTCACCGCTCAATGCACCTTTGTGTCTATGATTTATGTTGTGTTATTACGTCAATATAACCTCTGAAAATTACATTACAGTGACTATAGGATAATTAGTAATTAATTTACATCAACGTACCTAATATATATAATAATAATAATAACCTGACACACCTCACACACGGCCATCTGATTCCAAACTGGGCAAAGCCTGTACTATAGTAACCATACTGCTGATAAACATACTTATATATTTCTAAATACATACATATTCCAAATAAATTACACCCAGACACAGAACAAATGATTTTGCTCATCACACAATTATTTGTCCTGGGTGGGAATGGAAACCACGACCTCTGACTCAGCAGTCAGGATCACTAACTTCTGGACCAACAGGCTAGTCTTATCATATATGGAATCTGTTTCGTTTTACAGCCATGAAATATCTGAATTCAATGGCATTACAGCCAATGCCAGAAGTAGCTTCTCTAAATTATGATATAAAACAATTTTATTAACTTTACTTGCATACTTACATTTTGGAGTTTACTCCTTAAGAATCGATTTTCATATAAGGCGCTCGGTATGAAAAAAAATATGAAGAGTAAAATTTAGTGATCAGAGGGCAGCGTAACGCTTTAACGCTTTGTTGTGCTTTTTGTGCTTTATTGGAGTTTACTCCTTATCCTCGTAAGTAGATATGTGTATATACCTTTATGTAGAAAATGTATATGTATGTATATGGGGTTTTCCCAATTCAATCCATGGTCGCGCATCGTGATACTTAGACTTACGTCTTCCATTAATGGTTCATCGTATGCGGCCCAATGTCATGGGGAACAGAAATCTCAGAAACCCCAGACCCTCTTTATTGCTTCAACAGAATTTATTCTAATTTATGTGCGGACTAACGACCAATGACAGTAGGCCTTTAAGAACACCGAACAGTGTTCTATCTCTAGGGACAGCTCGGACGGACACTGAACCACAGATCTGGTAGCCCAAACATCCCAAGACGCACAACTCATTGCCGCTCGATATTATTAGGGTAAGGCCAGACCACTGGATTGCATTGAGTTGCCACATGTCTTTTCTATTGACCGTCATTAACTCCTGAATAATAAGTGAAATCAAGTAATACATAATTTTAAACGGTGGATATTGATATAATACCTTGCAACCCTGTCATCAGTAAATATAATCGTCAAGTAATCACAAAACTCACCCATACGTGGGTAGGTGATATGATTTGTCAAAGTAGCCAAAATGCAATCAAAAAAGAAAACCAAGTGCTGGTAATCTCCGAAGTTCGTTCTTCACTGAGGTTTTGCTGAACTTACATTAGCTCGTCCACGATTGCAATCGGAGCAAGTACTTATTTATAAGCCAAATATTGCCAAAATATTTGTACATAATATGTATCTAATTAACATTTTCAATATATATAGTACGTTTTGAAGATTTTCCATTAACGCAGCTAAGCGCAGCTTCAGAGTTGCAATGATGAAGTTTAACCGTATCCGTTAACTTAATAAAATTAAAAAAAAAATTAAATTATCGACTTTATTAACCACTTCGCAATTAACGGTAATCATCCACAAAGGGCAGCGCAAAGGAGCCAGATTCCTTTGCCTAAGGAATTAATTTCTCATTAACAAGTTGTCACTGTGCAGACGAATTGACAACGTAATGGATGCCAATCAGCATTCAATTTATTCTCCAGTTTTACCTAGTTATTACACATAACTTGTGTTTGCAGGATTTAACCTATTAATTGAATCATTATTATAATCGTACTTTGTGAAGCGGACTTCGAACATTCTGCTTATTAAGGCACGTTAAAAAAAACTCTGGGTTTTCGTTTCTTTTTCTTCGTTATTTTTCCTTCCGTGTCATATATGTATATCTTCTGAAATTTAACTTAAAATAAATGTTAATCTGATATATAATTTTTAAGTGTTATCCTTTCACACGTATCTAAACTTTCTCTTTATAATGTTATGAGCTGCTTTGATAAACATTGTAAGAAGAGTTTAGAAGAGAGAACTAATATAGGTAAATCAGGGTTGCTTTGTGTTCTAAAGGGACCTAAAGAGACGAAAAAGAGCAAACAAATAAGGCTGTTTCCATGCAATATACTTCTTTGAAAAACCCAAAACCCAGACTATACCAAACTAGAAACAAATCCATTTCAGGGGTTTTCCACAGTTGGAACGAGTATCATTATTTTAAATGTCTGCATGACAACTAAAGCTGTAATCTATTTCTATGAATACTTTCAGGATTATAAAATTATTCACTAACTTTAATGTCGTAACTAAGTTAACGTATGATAAATAAGATTATGAGCGCAATCGAGAATAAACATAAACAATTTTTTATCGTAACTGAAAAATACAATCCCATCAATTCCACTAATATTGGCGAACGTTTTTCCCCACTTCACCCGACCAATATGGCACAGATTTACCAAATGAGTATCTGCACAATGCACATAATACATCGGTAATCCGTGGCGGGCTGTAAAATTGTATAAATCATGATACTAACCGCTGTAATCTTTCACGACGTTAATCCAGAGCACAAGGTAGCTATTCTGTATACTCTGCGGGTGAAATAACGCGTGATATTTTTGTTATATTTAATCTGTCAACGCCTTTAATGTCATCGGTATCGACAAGGATATTTTGGCGAGTGGCTAAAGTTGGAAGAACTACTTATTACAAAAAAAAGTGTAGGTCTCGGGACGCCCGACAGAAGTGATAACTTAAACTAAACTAAGTTGAACTATTTAATATTAAAATTGTTTAACTTGAGAAAACTCTAGAGAGGAGGAGCCTGGCTACCGCTGCCGTATGCGTGAGAGAAAGGGAAGCCAGACTGGCGGCGTAACGCGTTACATAACAAAGTGGTTTACCGTACCATAAGAAGTTATCACATCAAAAATTGTCAACTCAAAATTCTATCACGTATTACGTGATATAAAGTCATACTTGTGCCCTAACCAAAATGTCCCCAGCGCACTTTTCCGATACATATTGTAGGTCTACAAATGCTACTTATTATTTTTATAGTCATTATAATTATTAAAGTAATGTATATAGTCCCTCTATCAACAAATTTTTGCTATGACATTTGTTTTGAGTATGTTATATAGCTCTTTGCCCTTACGTCAATTTTTTTTTTGCCTGTATTTTGGGACATTCAGCAGTATATCGAGTGTTGTTACATTGACATGCTGAGTTTGTGGCCTGTGCTGCAACCTCTTATTTTTTTTCCTGTTTTTTTTCTGATTTTACAGTAGGTAGTATAAGTAGATACCTCACAATCTCCATAATTGGCAAGACGCATTTTAAACTTAAATAAGAATCTCTTCATCGCTTTTGTTGAATGCGTGCGTGCAATCCCATGCCGCGCCTGTCTTAACTCATACATTTGATACAAATTTACTCAGTCTTTTCTTTAGATCATAATTTAACAATATTCTAAAACAATAAAAACTAAAAATGATCATGTTCAACCATCGTATTATTAATTCACATGCTGTTTTCGTAAACATATTAAATAATTCTTGTATGTATACCTGACCTTTAGCGAACAAAGATATGTAGTTACTTACATTGATAAATGCGTTATCTAAATAAATTTATTCCTTTACACTGTCAGGTGAATGGAGGCTGTGACCTGGTAATACTGCTAAATACACCCAATTAGTAGCATGTTACAAGCAACTTAACCAATCGCCACGGTATTACACAAGAATACCTACTACTAACACACTGGTTTGTTATTCAAATCAGCATTTACAAAATATGCGGAGGAGCCGTAACTACAATTAATTTAATTCCTCTCGTGGTGCAAGCTTAACTATGGATACTTTTAACTATCAGATAAGCTGTATGTTTGTTTGTAGTATCAGTGGTAAAAAAGAGCAGCCTGTAAAATTAGATTTAAACTAAAGTCTCACTTTCTCCAGAACATCGAAAGCCCGTGGTTACCTGTAAAATGTCGTTACCAGCCTTATTTATTTAAAAAATATCACTACTTAGCTTAATATTTACCAATTAACACCTGCACTGTCATTATTTTAAGTACATAATGTAGACCACTTGTAGCATATACTACAAACCTTAGTGGTTTACAAATGCTATTTATACAAAATTGGATATTCTGTATTTTATTTGATAAATAAATGAAAAAATAATCGTTAGTCGCTTCATTGATCTGCATTTAAGAGGTGCTGTTATAATGAATTGACATTTATTTTGTTTATTTTAATTATCAGTCTATAATATGTATGTATTTAGTAATATATAAGTTTTGTAATATATAAGTGTTCATCAGTAGTCTGGTTATCATAGTACAGGCCCTGCCTAGTATGGAATGTGACGGCCGTGTCTAAGGTGTCTCAAGTTATTATTTTTTTTGTTGTTCTCATCTTTAAAAATAAAGAATAAGATAAAGCGCAGGGTGTGTGTGTCGCTCTACTTGTTTTGTATAAAAATAACATGATTGCAAAAATACGAAAACTGTTTTAAAATTCTTGAAGCCATCAAATTTCAAATAGACGATATTTCATTTATTTATTGGTATCTTAATAAGGCAGTTAAGGAATAGTTTATTATCTGTTTAAGTGTAGTGTGTATATCTACCATATCAATATTTAAAAATATGCAAATGGGAATATTGTTTTTTATAATATTTATTGTTTGGCTACGTTGTGTTAGAATAATAAGATATGTTCTTGACCAACAACATGAATTATTTGACAGATATAAGGTTAATTAAATATAATATTGTAAAGATTCTGATTAATTCAGTAAAACTCTTTTAAATTAGAGTATATTTGGCATTTTTATTTCCATCTAACTAGAGTATAATATTTCATATGAAATTTTAGATGGTCCCTTACGTGGAATCATCTAGAAGATCTACATACATACATATATTCTAAAATAAGCAGTTACTAAATTAAAATCAAAACCATTTATTTCCATAAAACAATTGTAGGTATTTTTGAATTGTCAGGAGTAGGAGTTAATCAGTATAAGTCGGTCGTGAAGCTAGTTGCCTGTTCCATAGGATCTAAATCCTATGGAGAAGAACAGAGCAGAACAGACCAAGAATCTGTAAGGAGAAGAACAGAAAAGAATAGATCAACGGTAGCATTATATAAATTCACTTATGAATCAGGCTAATTACCTACAATTAGTGAATCATAAAGCTTCTGTTTTATAATTGTACACCTATGATATTTAAACTGACTTTAATTTTAATTTTTTTTCAAGATATTAACAATGAAAATGATATGCTCATTTTGAACTATAACTATTTATATTTTAGACCTAGACGTACAACTTTATGTACAAATCCTATGTAAACAGTTGTTAAAACAGCAACCTAAAAAATCATGAGTAGGTTTAGCAGCATCAGGTCCGTGTGCCGTGTCAATAATACACTGTCACTATCAGTTATAGCCAATTCCAGGATAATTATTACCTCTGCAGGGGTTCCCGGAGGCTTCCTTCTTAGGGTATTCCCGGGTCCCCTGCAATAGGCCCACTTGTGACGGAACACCGTGTGGTTTTAGTCGGTTCGACTCCGACATACCACTTCACCATTAGCTCAGGTGAGGTGATGACCCGAGGAAGTTTCCATACGAAAAAAAAAAAAAGAATATACAAAAGGATTACATATTTCGTAATGACGTTGTGACCATGACGTAACAATATAATAAGGAATTGGATGGTATTTATCAACAATCGATTTTTGTCAGCAAAAAATTCAGTCTGCTATATCGAATGTCGACCAGAATTAACCCCTTATTTTGTCACCCACAAACCCATCGATCATTGAGGATTTAGTTAAAGCTAAGTATTGTTTTATGTTGAATTGCTCAGATCATTTTCGCATTCAATTACACGCAAAATATTTATTTTCACACTTGATTTATTACATTGAATTGTAACAAACAGTTTCAGCTCTCAGTAGGTAGATATTTTAAGAAATTGTCAAATAACAAGATGTGTATTCAAAGTTTTAGTATTAAACACTATGTGAAGGCATTAGGGCATTCGACAACAATGTCAAAGGTCGCTAATTCGATTCCCGCTCAGTGCAAATACTGAAGCACTAGCCATTTCCCGCAAATTCACCTGCGTTAATGGTCACTGCTGCGCTCCTAAGGGTTGTAGCATGATGTTACATAGCCTATTACCTTTCTCAATGAACACTAGAGTATTCATTGAGAAAGGTAATAGGCTATGTATTGGATAGATCCAATACAAAAATAATTACTAAAATCTGTCTCAAAGTTACAGAGATTATTAGCGCGTTTAAACAAATAATCGAACAAAAAAAATATGTATTCTGTGGTATAGATTATTTTGCGTTGGTCTGGTAGAAAGGTCAAGTTAGACCGAATAATATCGGTAAGCTTGCAAAAATTCGCATAGGACTAAAAATTGGTATGTACGAATGTAGTGGAAAGTCCTCATCGATCCTGTATGTCCAATTTGAAGTGAAAACTTCTTCAGCGGCGTCGTGCACTTTTTGGGATGGGTAAAAAATGTTAAACTCGCGTCAGGACACTTGACCTGATCGACAATTCGTAAGACGGAGCCGAGTTTCTAATATTTAAAAAAAAATTACATTCGAAATTCAAACATTAATGAGCGGCCAAAATCAAAATCAAAATTATTTATTTTAAGTAAACCCACTGTAGGTATTTTTGAATTGTCAGGAGGAGTCAGTCAGTATAAGTCGGTCGTGAAGCTAGTTGCCTGTTCCAATACGTAGATCCTATGGAGAAGAACAGGCAAAAAACTCCAAGGACACTCTTTTCCAACATGTTTTTTTTTTTTATTTACAAATTTATTTGTTGAGTTATTCGTTTACCAGGAGCTCAGATCGTCCAATGTACCCTATACATTTACATATCTTATTACCTACTTTTTATTTTTAACCTAATTATATATATATACAGATGTGTGTGTGTGTGTATATGCGAATACATTGTGAAGATATGTTTTCACTTCTGACATGCAGTTCTACGACTGACTGTTTTTTTTTATTTAAGATCAAAGTTCACAAATATGGGTTTTCAGGCAAACGGTAAGTTGTATCATAAAATTGTTCAGACAAAAATTGTAGTTCAGACAATTATCTACAAAAATTAGCCCAAGACTTTTTCATTTTCGTTCGTTGAAAAACCCATATTCTCCATAATATATAAACGAGTACACCTAACCTAAAAAAAGGCAAAAAAAAACCGCAATTTTTTTTTAGTGAAGGCAATAAAATCAACTACTATTTTACGAAAAAATCATGTTTTAAAAAATAAACAATCAGTTTCTAAAACCAATGTAATAAGTTCGATATTGTTGAAACACAAATTGCTAAAGCTAAAAGTTACTCCACAGATACGCCAAATATCATGCCATACATAAATGGTAATAAAACGATATTATAACTTGCTATTTACTGTCACAATATTTGTAAAAACAAGATGCTCTAAACCTTTATTTAACAACAATTTATTTAAAACTATAACTATAAATATTAATTTTATATTATGTATGTCATAATAAACCCATTATGGAATTTCGATTATGAATATTTTAATAAGTAGGTATACTACATTAAAAGTTATTGGTAAAGTAACTCATCCAAATAGTTAACGATATTCATATATTATCTTTTTTAATATATTTGTTACGTTGTTGCAGATGTAACAAAACGAGTGGCGCACTTAAAATGGAAGTGGGCTGGACATGTTGCCCGATATGAGTAATCGTGGTGCAAACATCTATTCGAGTGGAAGCCATGGGGAAAGTTCAAAGAAGATCACAAATGCACTTGAAAGATGACGTGAAGAACGTAGCCGGCTCGAATTGGATACAGAGAGCGCAATGCCGAAAGGAGTGGAAAATGTTGAAGGAGGCCTACACCAAGATGGTCCGAAAAAGGCTAAAGCTGAAGAAGTACATTTAGGATTAATATTAAGTGTACGACAACACAGACATGGTACACCGTTCACTATCTCAAAAAACTCTGATTAAATCGATGCAAATCCTGGAAATTTCTTCGCATCTTTGAAGAAGAATTTTTCTTGTTGTTTACACAGTGATATCGTTATATACATGAAGAGAATTCTTTGTTCCCCTTTCTTAAGAAAATTTCGCGTACGTAGTAACGTGAATTTTGGAATATTTACAGTTTATATATAGAAGAAGTGTAGAAATCTAACATTTTTAAACAATACGTCTTACAACTTTAAAAATACGTGAAAAAGGCTCAATGAAATTACACACGTCCTACTGGACGTGTGTAATTTCATTGAGCCGTTTGTATGTGATTACCTGTCATGGTAAGTAAGTCTATACAATGACAGCTCAAGTTATACCGGCCAATGAAAAAACAGTGGTCGAAATTCGACCACCTCGCAATCTCTGGTGAAAGTAATTGCGTGTATTTCAATACTCAGATATTTACTAATAAAATACTAGTAATTTCGAACGAACGGATGGATCATAACAATATGTATTTTATTTTGTGAAGCTTTTTATAATTGTAACACTTGTGGAAAAAAAATGTTTTTATAACAAAGGGCCTCTGGACCAGGAAACGTGACATTTATCAATTATCCTCGTCACGAGATATTTATTACAAGCAACCGCCGTTCCTCAAAGAAAACAATAAGAGAGTGACACTTTTGTTACCCAGGGTTATGATGGTTTTCTGATCTACCCTAAGACCTTCTTCCTTACTTAGAAAACCGGAAAAATATGATTTTCGAATTTAAAACGACGAAGTACACAAACTAGTGTGAACACACTCGAAGCGTTTAGTGGGATATTTCTGGCTAAGACGTGCTTGCGTTGTGTCACACAAGTTAGCGAGTCGCATCCAGCCAGGTAATGGCTTTTATTACAACTCACCAAATGTGTCCACGCTTCCTTTGTTACTGGGACATTCCTCTTCTTTACATAGTATAAAACAAAGTCGCTTCCGCCGTTTGAACGCTTATATCTTTTAAACTACACAACGGATTTTAATTCGTTTTATCCCAATAGATAGAGCGATTCATGAGGAAGGTTTATACGCATAGTTTAATATTGTTTTGTGTTGATTACACAAATTACAATTACAATATGACGATAATTGTTCACCACATTAGTACACCCGTGCGGAGCTGGGATTGGTCGGTAGTTTTTTATAAACCTTACTAATATTATAAATGCGAATAAGTTTGTTTGTTTGTCAACTCATTTTGCTAACACCTTGCCTTGGGTACAGAGGAGACATAAGGTTACATATAACCTTTCATTTAGAAAAAAGTACCCTTCCCGAGGAATAGTGAATTGATTGACAAAACGTTCATTAACGCGTCCGGAGCTGCAAAAAAAGTTAGTCAATATATTTTTTTATTGTATAGAGGGCAAACGATCAGACGGGTCACCTGATGATAAATGACAACCGCCGCCCATGGGCACCTGCAACTTAAGTCACAAGTGCGTTACTGGCCTTTAAGGTAGCAGTAGGGAAAGGTGGAAGAAAGAAGAGGGGGAAGGAGAGGAGGGAAGGAAGGGTTTGGGCTTCCGGTAACCTCACTCACTAGGCGAAAAACAATGCAAGCATTGCTTGAGCCGTGCCGAAGCATAGCTCTCCCACGATTAAAATATATGAGAAATTCTACATTTTCACAAATTTACATAATTGTATAACTGCTATGTGGGTTAAGCTGAAATAAACACCGAACGTAAAGATTGTTTTAATTTCACAAATATTATGAAACCGATTGTATACAAATACACACTTATTTAGAGGTATCCCTGAGTCTTAAAAATAATAATAATAACGCTTCTTTAGCCGCCTGAAAAAAGTATTGAAAAGTCTTTTGTCAGGCGGTAATAAGGTGCGGGCCTATAATGATTGGGTCATGCCAGTCCTAATCTACTCCTTTGGAATACTTAGATGGACTCAGACTGAACTAGATGCCCTGGATAGAAGAGTTCGTACATTGCTTACCGCGTACCGAATGCTCCATCCACGATCGTCGGTAATGAGATTGCATATCCCGCGGAAATGTGGGGGTCGTGGTTTTTTAAATGCCAAGACCCTCCATAATCGCGAGGTATGCAATCTTAGAGATTACTTCCTCTCCGTTAACGTGGATGTGCATCGGGATGTGGTGGCAGTTGACAACGGACTCACCCCACTTGCTCTAGGAGAAGAGAACTGGCGCAAACCTGCAGTACTTAATATTACTGATCGTAAGGAGATATGGAAGGGCAAAGAGCTGCATGGACGTTTTTATCGGGCCTTAAATGGGCCCGATGTCGATTTATTAGCATCTGTGTCCTGGCTACGGTTTGGTGATCTCTTCGAAGAAACTGAAGGGTTTGTCTGTGCAATTACAGATGAAGTTGTTATGACGAATAACTATCGAAAATATATCCTGAAGGACTGCATGATTGACATTTGTCGGGCATGTCATCGTCGGAGACACCCTCAGGCATATAATTTCCGGTTGTTCTCATCTTGCCAACGGTGAGTACTTGCATAGACATAACCAAGTGGCCAGGATAGTCCATCAGCAACTTGCTCTTAAATATAACCTTGTGACTGTCGAGTTACCGTACTACACGTATGTGCCCGACCCAGTTCTTGAAAATGGTCGTGCAACATTGTACTGGGATCGATCTATCATCACTGACAGGACTATTGTTGCCAATAAGCCTGATATAGTAGTGATAGACCGATTAGAGCGCCGAGCAATGATTGTTGACATCACCATTCCCCATGACGACAATCTGTTGAAGGCTGAAAAACAGAAAGAAATAAAATATTTGGACTTATCTCACGAGATTGTAATGTGGGATGTGGATTCAGCAATCATTGTGCCGATAGTCATTTCGACCCATGGGTTAATTGCTAAGAGCCTCGACCAACACCTTCAGAGGCTCACGTTAGGCAGCTGGATCAAGAGCCTAATGCAGAAAGCAGTCCTTCTCGACACGGCACGCATAGTGAGGAGGTTTCTGTCTCTGGAACCCTAACCACCGGTAGCTTGGTCCCTGTACCCGATACCGGTGGGACACTATTTTTATATTTTTAAATATATTTTTTTATATAATAATGTATTTAAAAATGTAATTTATAAGTATTTCAATGTTAATAAAGAGAATAATAATAATAATAAATTTTATTTCATTCCAAAATAAAAATTAGATAGTTACAATTATAATGGCGCTTACATAGTGCGTAGATAAATTGTGAAATCTGGTGCCCAAACTAGACAAGAGCCTGTATTTCGGGTCACCAGGGTTACCACCTCCGCGCTTACTATTTGCATTTCAGTAACATCTTTAATTACTAATAACAGAGTTATAAACCAATTCCAAGAAAATTGTAATCTGTGTGAGAGACTGGTATCCGTACTAGGTAGGATCTGTATGACAGATGACCAGCCCTCTCCTAGCTTTAGATAAGTGGGTTTTACGGTAAGTGTACTTGTTATAATGTAATTATAACATGTGAGATGAACGGGCGGGCGTGCGTGCGTGCGTGCGTGCGTGCGTGCGTGCGTGCGTGCGTGCGTGCGTGCGTGCGTGCGTGCGTGCGTGTGTGTGTGTGTGTGAAGATAATGAACGAATGGGTTTTCTATGAAGGAACAAACAGCAGGCTTTCAGTTTCCTTCAACTATTAACAATATAATATATACCGCCGATTGTTAGTTACGCCTACTTGTCGGGTACCCTTAAATTTAGAAACTTAAAAATATTTTTATTAAAATATCACTCATCACGACCCGCAAAAGAAAAAGACTACATCCAGTTTACGATGTTTTACATCGAAATTACGTATTCATGCGAAGATAACCTAGTTATAAGCTTTGCGCCGTGTAATTTTATTTGATTATATATCAATATCGATATCAATATATTTAATCTATGCCTCGTTTAATCTACTTATGTTTCGTTTAGTTATTTCATTTATTGTTATGAGCATTATGATAAGATTTGTAAACAATTCATAGACTGAAAGTTACTAAGCAGGTACTGACTTAATAACTTTGAGTCTCGTACTTGTCGTTAATTGTGTTGTGTTCATGTCTTTGACTTTATTTTTGTATTCTTAATGTGTGATAAGAAAAATGTTAATTTCATAACAAGTCAAATCTATTTAAAATACAAAATAAAGAATGTCCGCTTTTAAACATCATCATAGCCATTACAACTGGTTACAGTCGAAGTAGTTGTGCGGTATGGACGATTTATTTTAATACTAGCCGTCCGTTGGAGTTTCAGGCGCGTTAGGTACTGCTCAGCTCTGAAAGGCCATAGGGTGACGTAAAATAGCCTTCAATCTACCTCAATAATTGAGCTAGCCAATGCTAAAATGTTTTTTCTAAGCCACAGGTAATTCTAGCTATTCCAGTATTAACCAAAAATAGAGACTCCTCAGTTCTTCTTTTTTATATTAGTATAGATTAAACTGTATGTTTAAAGAGAATTACTAGTCTATTTTTCCAGACAATTATAATCCTGAAACCTTCAATTTCCTTGAATAGACGTGTACCATCTACGTCTTCATCGTCACATTCCTTCACTTCCTTAAAGACAAACGCATAGTCCTTTACTGAATTAAAAAAAAAACAGTACATCTAGTGTTGATGACAAGCCAAAAGCGGTAGCAGAACTCTCAACTAACCTTAACTTGTCACTGTTACTAATCCTATCCTGGCTTCTGCTTCCTCATAATTCTGATACGAACTTACGAGGAAAAATTCGAAACTCCTACGATATACTAAAATGATTTTGTACATATCTAGAAAACCGTATTTTATAAACCGTATTTATTGTAGTAAGCCTAGAGCTAGCAACATAATGCGAACCACATTAGCATAACCATATGTCCTAGTCTCCAGTCACCATTTCTAAACTTTACCGTTCCACATTCAAATTTAAAGTTCGTACCGACACTCCCAAGCATAGTCCCGGACGCGCAAATGTTGTGTTCAGACTTTGAATTTTCGTAGGACAAGAACTCATGTAATTTTTTTTATCCTTCTTCAGAAGATATAAGCCTATTTCCTTCTAATGGTCACGTTTACATATTCCGTGGTACTACTAAGAATTTGCTATCGGAAAAACTCGATAGCAATCCGAACATAAACGGACAATCACAAGCAAAAATCAAAGCAAACTTATGCCAACGGGCCAACCAGTTATTTCGGAGTACGTAATTTTTAAAATTAATATGTATATTATTAAAAAAATCGAAGTACTATAAAGTTCACTTAGGAACTCCACCGTTTAATTATAATACTAGCTGCGCCTCGCGGTTTCACCCGCGTAAGTCCCGATGCCGTGGGAATATCGGGATAAAAAGTAGCCTATGTGGTAATCCAAGTTGTATCGCAATCGGTTCAGCAGTTTTTGCGTGAAAGAGCAACAAATATCCATACATCCTCACAAACTTTCACGTTTATAATATTAGTAGGATTTTTTAGACTTGTTATATAAAGGCTGTGAAGGTATATTACAACAGTTTTCAGCACACGAAGTGAAGTCGATCAAATGACCAGATTTGTTCAAAAATTTATACAAGATACGATGGTGGATATTTTAGAACCATTTTTAGCAGGATGGAGTCTGAATGATAATGTTAATTCCTCTATTCTTGGGTATTTACTGAGAGTTGTTCAACGCAGAATTCCCTTTTTCCGTAAAGTCTAAGGTTATGCTAAAACAGTTCAACAGGCATCTGAGTTCGGAGCAGCGCAGTGCAGAACAGATTTTAAAATATAAGAACAAATATAGAATATTAGTTTAGGAGTTCATCGCGAATAAACAACTATACATATGTAGAAAATATGAGTTCCTCATCTATACCGATGATTACTGATGTATATTCTGATGCAACATGCAATGATATATAATTTTGAACAAAAAAAAACCGTATGAGACTAACGAAATTTGTTTGGACGGGTGGACGGGTTGCCAGTTTTGTATTATTGGACATGGTCTGACGTTTGGGCCTAACAGAGGACGTTAGGCCCTAACCGCAACGCTTTTTGACAACCTATTTATTAAAGAAAATTAAATGATTTAAATAACTTCATGAAGAACATCGAATTTGCATTTGTGATAGCCTAATATAACCTCAGGGTTAGATCTTTAAAAGCTTGAGAAATCAAGGATCTGTAATTGAAAAGAAGTTTCTTTTGTGCAGTTTTGCGTCATAATTAAATCACCTTATTCTTCTCAAAATAACAATCCTCAAAATTTAAGAAGCACAGCTTTCCTCCTTATAATAAATCCTTCATTGTTCTACGAAGACACACAGGCTCATATAAAACTTATTCTTGAGTACATGAAGTTCATCTAAAAGTTGGTAACAAGCCACACTGCACTAGAACTTAGGACTTAAAGCCCATACTCACGGTTCCCAAGTTCATTACACGGCACTCATCTGCAAGTTACAATCTCGATATATTGTCAGAGGAGACGAGACGAGACTTATTGACAGATAGATCTAAACTAATATAAAGTATAACTAAAATAAAATATAACTTGTATTATGATAATCCGTCTGCTGTTTATAACAAGAACAGAGGAGTTTGATAATGTCGTTAGATTTTTTATAGTACATCGAAATTACGTATTCATGCGAAGATAACCCAGTTATAAGCTTTGCGCCGTGTAATTTTATTTGATTTCAAATATCGATTTCGATATCAATATATTTTATCTATGCTTCGTATAATCTACTTATGTTTCGTTTAGTTGTTTCATTTATTGTTATAAGCATTATGATAAGATTTGTAAACAATTCATAGACTGAAAGTTATAAACTCAGTAGATACTGACTTAACAACTTTGAGTCCCGTACTTGTCGTTAATTGTGTTGTGTTCATGTCTTTGACTTTATTTTTGTACTAGCAGCGCCCCGCGGTTTCACCCGCGTAAGTCCCGATCCCGTGGGAATATCGGGATAAAAAGTAGCCTATATGTTAATCCAGGTCTCCAGCTATCTACATACCAAGTTACATCGCAATCAGTTCAGTAGTTTTTGCGTGAAAGAGGAACAAACATCCATACATACATACATCCTCACAAACTTTCACATATATAATATTAGTAAGATGGGATAAACGAGCCGATGGGTCACCATTATGCACATTGTGTATTGTTTCTAAGCCAATGTTACTATTTCTATTCTAATTTGTCCAGTTCAGAACCTAAAGCAGTAGTGACAATAAAATTGAACGTACTCGGTAAGATGGTTAAAAAGCCCCAATGCACATTGGCAATTTATTATTATACGAAGTGTAAGGACGGTGTAGACAAGCTCAACCACGTCTGGTGACATAATGCTGAATAATGCTGATGTTTACATGCCTTGTGTGAGAGAACTGGAAAACGATGTCGCTACTGCAGTACGAGACCGCAACCACAAAGATCAAAAATGATATGTAAGGTTTGCCAAATGCTACTTTGTGCATCACCATGTTTCGATGATTACCAACGTTAAAGCTACATTTTATTTTCAGTGTGGCTTTATTATGTCAACTATCATTTAGGTACAGTGATGTATGTAGTCTTACCCTTAATAAAGGTGTCGGTAACTTGAGGGACAGTGGCTACATATAGAGCACAATCCTTCTGGACAATGAGCACTGCTCATATTAGAGCCCACATATTTTCCTTCAGTAAATAAAATAAATAAAAATAAAACAAGAAATTACTTTCTTTGTAACCCAAAACCAGTGTTAAAAAGAAAAAAAATTCGCTAGGCCTTAAGGGTTAAACTTGCATTTCATAAGTGGTTTGTTATCGGTATGTTTTAAACTAAACTTAAGTTTAACGGGTCGTGAGTAGGAGTCTTTACATAGGTCTAGGATTGCAGTACCTTGTTACTGCGATATCAAGCATCTTATCTTTAATAAGCGCCATCTAACGAAGGAACTTGGTAGCTTGATAGTTATTAGTACTAGATTTTATCTGTTAATTAGATCAATAGAGTAAAGTGGCTTTAAAAATTTAAGATTTATTTTTTACCGACTACAAAACAGGAAGTTATCAATTCGACACGTATATGAATAGGTTCTAAACGTTATTATAATGTTGGGAAGTCACACAAAAGCAACTAAACATGTACACATTTGCACAATATTATGTTAATAAAAGATCGCGTAAAAGCGTAAAAGAATCTTGAGAACTAGAATAGAAAACCCCATAAAGGACATACGTCATACAATGCTGTATCAGTAGTACAATAGAACCGTCACCGTTAAGAAATCTTATTGTTTTTAAAATAACCTACAATACAAATATAAGAAATACTTGAAAACTTCAAGTTAAAAGGGTGCTTTTTATACCACGACAACATACTAAATGCTTTGAAGAATGACGACCAACTTACTTTCTCCGCGCTAATAAAAGGACATTGCCCATTTCAGTATGAAAATCAGTTTCACACTTTTTTATGTTGCGTCAAATATGTATAAACTGCATTATTAAGCCTGCACTGAGTATTATCTGAAATATAAACGTATATTGTAACATAACTTGGGGTTATTGAGAAATTAAATGCCACAATTAGGTTAAAAAATAACAACGAGAAAATATTGTGACACTGACATTAGAGATTTTTTTTAATAATTTTTGTGGAATCATGTTTTTGACAGGGATACCATTTTTTTTTTTTTTTTTTTTTTTTTTTTCGTGTGGAAACCCCCACGGGTCATCACCTCACCATGGCTATTGGTGAGGTGGTATGTCGGAATCGAACCGACTAAAACCACACGGTGTTCCGTAACAAGTGAGTCTATCGCAAGGGACTCGGGTATACCCTAGGAAGGAAGTCGAGAACCCTAGCAGACTTTGGCCGCCCTCAAATAGAAGGCAGCCACACCAAAAAAAAAAAAAAAAAAAAAAAAAAAAAAGGGATACCATATATAAATTAGGGCAAAACTAACACTGAAGTATACATTCACTACATAAACTACGACTACATACACGAAATAATAAGATTACTAAACTGCAATATATTTTAATGTGACATTACGATTATCACGTATATTATTATTTAACCATTTTATTTTAAAACGATGTTTATTTGAATTCAACCATTAATGGTTTATTTTATATAATGGCAACATTTCACTTAAAATGGAAACGGTCATTGATTCAAGTTTTAGTCCTTATAAGATTTAATTTCAAACCCCAAGTTCTATAGAAGAGATTTAGGGTTGAAAAGTCACAGTAAAATCAATAATTTTTTTTAACATTTTAAATAATGACACGAACGTCTAAAAGTGAAACTATAAATGGGCATCCTCCTTTGAAAGGTTGGATTTTTATTTATTTGGAGTATAAAAGTGGTTGTTATTTCTTAATAATAAAGGTCTTCGTGGCCATTGTGGCGTGTTATGTCATAAGGGGCTAAAAATACTACAGCAAGTTATACAAGGTTGAGATTTAAATAATCTTCTTTCTGCTACAGTCTGAACATCTAAAACTGAGAGTTAAAGTGTCCAAGACATTACGCTTACTCGTGTTTATGACACTGAGAATAAAGTTGAAAGTTTCTAGAATATTCCCAGAGTGATGTTTGTAATGATTGGAGTGCACTTAGGTGACTAAACTCCTCTAGCAGTACATCCCTCCTAATTGCCGTCTGGCATGAGACCGAAACATGTGAGTTGTATATTGGGAGCGTTCCAACTCCAACATGTTTTAATTAATTTAGCTTTCTGTTCCCAGCACGTGAAATAACTATATTTTCACTTGTTTTGGTGGTAAGTAAAATCTTAGCATTACAAAGTGACAACATTCTAAGATAAATAAAACAACAGCGATATATACACAAGTCCAGAATTATAAAGAACATAGGTTCATGATATGATCAAGTGTAGCTACTTGGTGACTTTATGGTTTTATATTCAACCTTCGTTTAACATACCAAAAGGCTGGCTGTTTTAGGCGTCTTGTTCGTTGGAGGATAACAAAGAAAGCACTATTTACTCATTTTACTCCTGTAAATAAATATATACTTAGATGAGATCTGTAGACTGTTACTGCTAACTCTAACAAGAAGAAGAACAAGCAACAAACGTAAATATGAGAGCTATTTATATGACGAGGATTCCATACAAAAAATATTTATTACAGCTTGGCCTCATGCTTATAACCGAAATAGTTTTCCTTTAATTTTCAGATGGGTACGTGTATTCTTTATGTTTTATAATACTAAGATGGCAAAATACGATTGTAACACTTGGGTCTTCATAATCGTTGATGATGATAAAACAGTTCCCTATTAAAAAAACATAGTTGATAGACATTATTAGGACTAGTTATACCGGTAGCGTCACGCTATTGGTCGGTTGACAATGGTGGAGCAATAAACGGCTAGGCATGCGTTATAAGTTGATAACAATCACTTGAGTGCTGATTGAGGTACGAACAACATAGCAGTTACTGTTATTTCGTGATTTTGATAGTTTATAGCAATAGTGGTGATGACTGGCCTATTGGTCTAGTGGTTAGTGACCCTGACTGCTATGCCATAGGTCGTGAGTTCGATTCCCACCCGAGTCTGGGTTTTCTTTGTGTCCGTTGTTTGTATGTTTTTAAAGTCCCCGTGACACGGGAGGAATTCCTATTTTTTGTCTTTTTAAAAAAAAAAAAAAAAATAAGTGGTGAGATTGTTGCCAACAATCTATATACAAATTTGCCTGTACCTACTGATTATAATATAGTTAATTTCTATTAAATTGCGGTTATAACTTTCTACAATTTTGTCTTAGAGTGGTTCACTACGAGGATCTGACATCAAATATTAACGAGCTGGAAACAGACGAGCTATTTTCTACCTAGTTAATGTACACGTTAAGTAGGCTCCTAATTAGGCGCCTAATACGTTTTTTATACACACATATTACCCACTACTTTATTTAAGAGGAACTCGTTAGTCCGTTTCACAGCAATAATTCAATACGAAAAACTTGTGGTTTTTTTTTTTAAAGAATCCTAGTAAAGTGGTTCACACATTACTAGTATTCTTGTTAACCCCTCCAGCTAAGCTAAATGCTTGTATTAGGAGTGGGTTTACGGCGGTAGTGCACTGGGTGGGGTTCGAACCCGCAACACTTGATCTCCAGTCCGACACGATAACCATTTCAACTTTCACACAAATGTTGTGTTTAATTTATAATAATAATAACTTGAGACACCTTACTTACGGCTTTCTGATTCCAAACTAGGCAAACTGCTGGTAACTATCTAGTGGTTAGCGATCCTGACTGCTAAGCCGGAGGTCGTGGGTTCGATTCCCACCCAGAACAAATAATTGTGTGTTGAGCATGATCATTTGTTCTGTGTCTGGGTGTAATTTATCTATAATATGTATGTTTATATAAACTAGAGATCACGTGGTGGTCGAATTTCGACCATGGTTTATTTCATTGGCCAATATTACTTGACCTGTCATTGTATAGACTTTTGTACCATGACAGGTCAAAATATATACTGGACACTCATAGCTGTATGTACCCGTTTTGGTATTTTTTTTAACTTTGTAGCAAATACTGTTCAAAAATCTTAGCACTCGTCACTTCTTCTCTGTATAAACTATAAGTGTGCGAAATTTCATACTCCTCCTTCCGCCCAATTTTCGTAAAAAGGGATCCAAAGTTTTCGCTTCACGTATTAATATATAGATATATAAGTATGTTTATCAGGAGTCTGGTTACCATAGTACATGCTCTGTGTAGTTTGGGATCAGACGGCTGTGTGACTGTGACATGTGTGATGTTATTATTATTATGCATAACACTGCCTCGCTTTCGAAGAAGCGGCAGGAAAAGGCAAGGCGAGGTGGGCAACAGTCGGCCGGGGCGTCAGGGCGATTGGGAGAGGAATCCGTGGCATCGTCGAGCAAGACTGCCAATTCGAAGCCAAATCAAAAGTGCTTCTCTTGAAAGGGTGTCACTATTCTGTCAGATTTGTGAGTAATTTATTTTAGTAAGTTATAGTTATTGTTAATTTTGTTGAAATGTTGCGCGGAACCTTAATTATTTTTCCAAAATAATAGTAGCCTATGTTACGCCTTATAACACTAGCTATCTGCGACTGATAGTCCCACGGAAATAGGCCCATCCGTTCCGCAGATTATCCGGAACAAACATACAGACAGAAAAATTTTCAGTTTGTTTTGTATATGTACCGTGTAATCATCCGGATGCATTTAGCAAAATGCTGTTATAATGACATTACAAACCGACACTTCAATTTTATTTATTTGTATAAAATAATTAATTCAAAGATAACGTAAAAGTTGTCCTTAAATAAATTTACTGAATACTGTCGAGCTCTCTACCGCGCCGCGCCGTAATGTTGATCAAATAAAGACCTTTGCAAAAGAGTGGCCGCGAGTTTTTCTTGGTTCTTTTCTTGGTGGCTCTCCCTATTGCGTTGCGAACTTGGTATTAACTGTTGTAACATCATTTTATTTTATTCATTTATTCTAAATAACTTTAAAAGCATTTCAAACTTTTACTAAGTGTAGTTTAAGTTTGTAAGGTTAACTCTCAGGACGGGAAACAAGAATTAAAAATTATTAAGGTATCCTGATTATTAATCTTACTAATATTTTGAAGACGAAAGTTGGATGGATGGATTGATGGATGGATATTTGTTACTCTCGTACTCTTGGACTGTCGGATATATTTCAAAAAAATTTCGTCGCGAAGGAAGTCGCGGGCAACAGCGTTTTTTGAAGTGAAACTTCTTTAGAATCGTTGTGATTTGAAATTCTATGAAACGAAAAACTCACACTAAAAAGAGACAAACATTCATAAATAGGATTTAGTTTGCGAGAGAATGAGATAGAATACAAGTATACAGTGTTTCCTATAATCTTTGTCTTTACGCCTGCGTACTACGAAGCCTTAAGTCACACTAAAAAGAGACTAACACAATACAATAGGATTTAGCCTCCAAGACATCTAGAGGGCTTTTCACATCGCCCTAAATACGTACGAGAATTTTCACATAACAGGATGAGCCAGGTAAAGCCGGGTATTCACTAGGGGACTTGCCGCGGAGACACATCGTCCGATTTTCACGTGATATGTCTCTGCGACTTCGTAGGACATTATCGCTTTACATTTGCCTTGTCCACACTGCCCAGTTGTCCTTAAAATATTGCCTCAGGAATTCGTGCTGTGTGTTTCACGAAACACAAAGCAACATGCGCCCTTGTTAAATAAAACCTGTCGGGCGACTGTCGAGGGACACAAAAGTCGTGTGTATCGACGCTCTCACAGGATCCGCTTTTGACATGTCCCGCAACCCGTAGATGTCGTAGGTGACGTCGGGCGTCATGCAACGTCACGGGACTAGAGATTGCAATCCGGAAAACCGGATCGGGAAATCCGACGGATCCGGCATCATTAGAAGTCAACCGGATCCGGTATCATTTTACCGGATCCGGTCACCGGATCCGGGCAAACGAATGACTCCAACGTTTGGAAGGATTTTACGCGCATTGTTACTTATATAGTCACTACCGCACCTTGCACGTGCCCAACCTTACTCCACATTGGATTGCAAGTCCACAACCGACAAGAATAGAAGCTAAAAGGGTATTTTTAATCGCTGGATATGTTTGTAACTGTTTAAGAATTCGATTGGCAAACTATACGAGTAACATTTGTTTGTTACAATTTAAAATCGTTATACCAAAAATAATTATTTAATTTTAAGATAAAATAACATAATTACTGTGGTCTAAGGTGATCATGCTTGTAAACCGGTATTCGCGTCCTGTATTAGCAAAGATTAGATGCTACAATGAGTTACGCGTGATGTGTGTGTATGCGTGCGTGTCGTTAGACGCCAAGTCACTCCGCGCCACTACCCCGCGCAGCCCCCTCCCCTCCCCCCAACACCTGATCAATTCAGTGTTATTCGCTTCGTTCGCGACAATAAATCAGAAAATAATCATGAATAGTAGATAAGTATTCTCCTCGAACTTCTCTTCACTTTCAAACGCAGTCATTTCCTTTTTTAATACTTTATCACACGTGGTTTCTTGCTGGATTTGTAATTGTAATTGTTCCTGCAACGTCAAATATTTCTTTAGTTATGGTGAATCTACGTTCTTCTCTACTATTTCTTCCACGTTTTCTTTAGACTTATCATCTTGAATAACCCTCCCTAAGATTTTTTCATTTCTAATCGTATGACTTTTTTCTGTGACATAGTAAGTGTATCATCGGATCGGTTTATATTTTCATGATATTTTTTTGGATTCTGTAAACATATTAATATTCCTGATACTACACTGCGGCGTTCTTTAATCCTCATACATAATGCTTCATATAATTCATTACTTAACACAATGTCATGAATGAGCAACTTATCTAAAACAAATTTTAGTGTTGTTTCTGCAGTTAACAGGGTCAAATCTCTTCTGCACAGGGCCTCTACAGCCAATTTAAATGGCTGCAAACTGCAAATCAAGTTTTTTATGTTCAAGCATTCAAGGTCACTAAATTTAATGTCAGATCCTATATCTATTAAAACTTTATCGAGACACACTTTCAGCTTATAGAAACTTTCAATCATAAATAATTACCTACTAAATACGATATGTATCTGCAAAAGTATGTGAAAGAAGATGTAGGAAAAGAACAAAGCCTGATATTCGATTACCGCACACGTTGGAATAGTCTGCTCTTTATGATCGACTTCGCTTCTAAATATGTTTTTATAATAAACTACCCATAATAAGTATCTTTAATTACACTCGATTAACTCACTAACACTTCATTTTGAGCCGAAAAGTGAAAATCATCCTGATTTAATCAATCCGGCCGGATCGAAGGAAATCCGGTCGGATCCGACCGGATTGAAAATGATGCCGGATTGCATTCCCTACACGAGACACGTATATTTTGTGTCGTTGACGCTCTTTTATTCATGCTTAATTATACCTGTAAAAGTTTACAATTCACGATTATTTATAGTCTCTACATCTCTATAATAATTTTTTTTTTTTGGCTCTACCACAGCTCTACATAAAATCCTTTGACAGTTTGTCCTCCGTATACGTACATGACGTTGGTAAAATTGTGGTAACTCCACAAAGCCACAATCCAAAAGTTGAAGTTGAAGTGTTGAAGTGTGAAAAACGGTGGATTAGATATTTTGACAATTTTTGTTTTTGATATAAACCTACTGAAAACCTTATACTTTATTATAAAACAAAACAATTTTTCAATGCTCATATACACAGTAACATTTTCAGATTTCATTAACAGAAACAGCCGTTTTCAAAATATGACGTAAAACATCATTTGAAAACTTTAAAGAACTCTCCAGTAAAGTTACTAAAAATCAAATACGTCGTTTTTCTACGACGACGACGACGAAATGTTCCCTAGTGCAAACGGGGTTTAACTCAATTTATTTCTGTCTATCAACACTTACTTAACAAGTTTAAGTTACTGTCTATCTATTACAACAAGTTTAACAAGAAAATAAGTTTTTTGAAAAAAAAAACTTGCCTCCTGAAACCCAAATGGTTAAACAAAGAGGAGAAGCACTGATTATCCATATAGATGGATGTGACAAAATAGGGACTGATGATTTTGTCATCCATCCAAATACCCGATGACGCTATAGAATTCTTTGATCCTATCGCCATTGCAGGACCTAGTTTAAAACATAAATTATAATGTATTTATGTTTAAATAAAGTATACAAAAAACGGGGCAGTATATTTCTAAGAAAATTACCCACTGAAAGGTCGTAGATTTTTTTCTAAGGTAACGTTGGACGACGTGTTTCTAATTAAGCCGTCGCCGGTCACATAATGCATCAATAAATCATTTCTAGCGGTCAATCGCCCACATAGAAGAAACCACTTACACTACACGACACAATCATAATTTAATAGCAGTATTTTGTTCTTGTTCTTGATTTCTTTAAATTCGTTTTATTTAATTATACTAGTTTAGTATTCATACCATAGTATATATACTAATAGTAAACTATTGTGTGGTGTTTTACCCACTTTTTAACACTTACCTTTATCTTTAGGACACTGACCTCTAACTGACCTTAATCTGATCTCTGTGCGGTCTACGCAGTCTACGCAGTCCCACCTCCCTATCTGGGGTTCTAGGTTACAAGTTTAAATTTCAAATTTCAAGTTACTATGTGAATTACTATGTGAGCTACACGCAGGTTATACTATCTACGTGTCCTACGCTGTCCTGGCTTCAAAATCGGATTCGGTTGAGCGCTTTAGGTTCGTGAAAACGTAGCAGAACGACAGACAGAGTTACTTTCGCATTTATAATAATTATTATTAGTATAGATAAAAAAAGAAAAACAATATTGTATTCTTTCTTACTTATTTAGTGATCGGAAGCTAATTTGCACCGTTTCAAAAATATAGGTTGAATGGACGATGGCTGGTGCGTGCGTTATGCTCGTGAACTAGTGTTCACGAGTATGACGCAAGAGACGAACGAGAGTGATTGGGGCTGATCAACTGCTATTACTTACATATAGTAGTAGTTTGAGCAGCTGTTTATAGTTTAGAACAATACGTTACATTGTCCTCACATTAAATTTGCGCATATAAGCAATGGAACCAAAGAGTTATAAAAAACATGTTGAAAAAGAGTGTCCTTGGAGTTTCTTACTTGTTCTTCTCTATAGGATCTACGTATTGGAACGGGCAACTAGCTTCACATATGACTTGGTCTCACTGACTATTACTCCTGATAATTCAAAAATACCTATAATGGGTTTAATTGAAATAAATGATTTTGATTTGATTTGATTTGATATATCTCGTGTCGGATACGTCTCGTACGCCTCAAGTGATCGTAAGCATTACATTTGTAGTGAAGGTGTAATTTTAACTTGTCTAATAGCCGGCAAGGCCCTATATTACTTATAATGTCGGTATGAACCTTAGATTTTGATCACACTTAGCTATTGCAAAATAACTGTATACCGTAGGTAAAGACCAGTTTCACAGGTGAATTTGAATTTCTGTTATTCCTTGAAATAATGTGATTTCAAGCTGATAAGAAAGACCCTGACCAATATTTCTTATAATTAGCGTTAGATATATTTAAACACGAGTAAAGAAAGAAAAACTAAATTCATAGAATTAAGGTGCCTTGAACAAACAGGGTGTTATGCCTCCCAAATATAAATTGATAAATCCAGCAAAAATGCGGAAGGCATTAATAACATATCAGATAAATCCAGCAGAAATACCTTCCACAATAATGACATATCACCTTTGTTTTTACGTGTTGAAAGCCCAGAAGTTATGTTACATAATTATTGTTTAAACGCTTGTCTGTTCATCAGAAGGCATTTAGTATGTTATCGAGTTTTCAAAAATTGCACGAGGTTATTTGAAAATAGTACGCAAAGTATTTAGCCCGTGTTTCTTAAGATTTCAGATGTACACAGCTTCTATTCTATCATATTTTCTTATTTCTAGCTTCTAGCTACTTTTAATGACACGATGATTCATAACAACAAATTACTTATTGCTTTTACAACACCACTAGGAAACACAGCTCATTGAAAATAATAGCCAACTTATCTCAGGCAGCAGCAACTCAAATTACTACTAAAATTATCGACCATAGAGCTTTCGCAATAATGATTACTAAAACTTAACATCTAACACATAAACCCTATCATAATTTCAAGATTTGATTATAAAATTACTCGATCTACACGTTTCTTGTGTAAAATCAAGTCGTTTAGCAACGCACCGATCATTTGTGTGTTCCATCAAACGTAAAATAGGTTTAGAACTGTAATTACAGATTGACTTGATTTAAACATTCGAATTACATAACGAAATGATTCTGTAGTGTAACATATGATTATATACAGAACATATACACATTTTTAGTTTATATCTATAACATAAAATTAAAGTGTCTGTTTGTAATGTCAAAATAATAATAGTTTTTTTATAAGCTCATATATTTATTTGCACGATACCTATGCCTAAAAATCAGTTTTTAAATTTTTTGTCTGTCTGTCTTTCTGTCTGTCTGTCTGTCTGTTTGTTTCGGCTAATCTCCGGAACGCGTGGACCGAGTTCCACGGGACTTTCACTAGGCTACTTTTATTTTGGAAAAATAATTAGGGTTCCGCGCAAAATATGTACACGCGAGCAAAGTTGCGCGGGAATTGCTAGTGCCTAATAATAATGCTCCATACATCGAGTCGATATATCGAGCGAAGTCCAGTTTCGCGGTCACTTGGAGGGTAAGGCCAAATCAGCCTCGAAGAAGCTTGGTGTGCTGAATGGATCGAGACAGTATTTCACCCCGGCCCACCGCCTACAACTTTATAAGGCGCAGGTTCGACGCATATGGAATACTGTTTCATATCTATGCAGGAGCACCTCAGTACCAGCTTCTCCCTCTTGACTGCATTCAACGGAGAGCGACTCGAATCGTCGATTGCCAGGATATTTCAGATCGGCTTGACCCCTTGGCGTTACGTAGAAATCTCTATCTATCGCCTGTATCATGGGGAGTGCTCCGAGGAAATGTTCGGACTTATACCGGCCGCAGCGTTTTGTCATCGTTCAACGCGACAAAACTTTCATCCCAATCACCTGGATAATTGGCAATCCACCACTGTGTGGTTCTCCAGAATTTTTTTTCTTCGCACAACCAAGCTCTGGAACAAATTGTCGCCTGCGGTATTTCCGAACCGATACGACCTTCAAACCTTCAAGAAAAGAGCGTACTCCCATCTCAAAGGCCGGCAACGCACTTGTTACTCTTGAGTTGCGGGTGTCCATAGGCGACGGTAGTCACTTACCATCAGGTGACCCGTCTGCTCGTTTGCCCCCTATAATATAAAAAAATCACTGTCACTTTTCAGTAATTTTTGTCACAAAATTACTAATTGTGGCATACAATAAGAGATAGGCATATGGTACTTAACAGCAATTTTTTAAAGAATATTGTATTTACATACCACTTACAATTACGCCAGCGCACGCAAACGCTTTTTCTTTCGACTTATTTAACAAAAAACAATATTTAAGATTAGCTGAGAGAGATAGCGTATACTATTCATGTCATCTATCATGAATATGGCTATCATATACACAAAAAAAAATTAATCCTATTGGTAGTTCCAGAGGTTAGTGCGTTAAAACAAACAATCAAACAAAAAACTTTTCAGCTTAATTATATTTAGTACTAGCTGTTTCACATTTTTCCGGGATAAAACGTGGCCTATGTGCTATATTCCAGCTTATAATCTATCTCATCCAGATTCGTTCAGCCGTTTTTGCGTGAAAGCGTAACAAACTTTCATCCATTCATCCTCACAAACTTTCCTTAAGAATAATAATATTAATAAGATATATAGTTGCTTTGAACTCTGTGCCTTCAAAATTATACCAGACCATTATTCTGAAGAAATTAATGATATACAAACCGACACATTAAAAGTCTTAAGATTTTAGCCCATTCATTAACAATTAATTTTATCGTAATAAAACCCATTGTCCATTGCCCGATGCTTGATGTTGGGGGCAAATTTTTAACAAATATTTCATATAAATATAGTTAGTTAATAGTTATAGGCTTTTCTAGAATTCAAGGGAGCGGACTTTTGTTTAAGATTTATTTTTGTGCAACTTAAAAAGTAAATTTCGAAAAAAAACGGAAGATATCAATGTTTGTATTTAAACGAACGTACGAATGTACAACACACTCTGTACAAAGCTAGCCGCTTGTCAATGCTTTCGTACGTTTTGTCTTTTTTTAGAAAAGCTCGCATGCTCGCGGCTCTAAAGATGATAAAGTTGTGCGAGTTTTTGTCGTAATTCGCCTTTGTATTAATCCTGAACTATATATGGCTTTAATAAAGGTAGTTTTCAATTCATATATATAGATATTGCACTAGCATACAACTGTTTTGAAATGGCTACTAGTTTTTACTTTATAGGACTTGAAATAAAAACTGTAAGAATCTTACCTACTCTCTCCTATGTAATACATTCTAACCCGGGATTTCTTTAAAAGATCATAATAATCACTTCCTGTGTCTGATACTACTGAGTTTTCAACGTAATAAATAACACGCATTATAAAATTGTAATAGTCGGAATCGTAAAAAATTAGGTATCAATTAAATATATAAATAAAAATTATATAAATAAAATAAAATTAAATTAATATCGTTAAAATTTAATTTAAGCTTCATTAATGGAAGGTATTTAAGAAATATGCTTTGTGACTACAATCTAAAGGAAATTTAATATCATAGTAGAATTCTGGGACACGCAACATGAAAATAAAAATCATCACACACAGTCCAGCCCCTATTAATATTTCTTAGCTCATTGACTTAATAGGTACGTCATACCAGTGTATTGGCTAAATCATTTTCAGGAGTCAAAGAATGCCGCATACACCTCCGAGGCGATGGCCCGAGTTTATACGTCTTACGCCGCTTCTCGTATCATCACTACATATTATAAAACAAAGTCCCCCGTCGCGTCTGTCTGTCTGTCTGTTCGCGAAAAACTGAAAAACTACTGAACGGATTTTCATGCGGTTTTCACTAATAGACAGAGTGATTCATGAGGAAGGTTTAGGTGTATAATTTGTAGCCGTACAAAGCCGGGGCGGGTTGCTAGTTACTTATACAACACTTTTGATGAAACATTGCTTTTAATATTTATTTAAATATTTATTCATTTAAAAAAATATATATATTAAGGTAGGTATTTTTAAGAATGGGATATTTTGGGTAACGCGCGTTCATTTTACCTCAGAGGGTGACAACCCTAATAGCGTTTCGCGACCTTTCGAGTTCCCTCGCCCCGCAGTGACAATTGTTTATTCTAAGATGTCTTGCTCTGTTTGCACAAGAAAATTGCGTACTTAAATAAAAACAGCGTTTCTTCAAACAAAGTCATTAGAGTTGTTTGTTAAGCTTAAAATATAAATGTAGCAATATTTTCTCTGGATAATAACAAAGTGTAAGTTGTTATGTTTTATTCATGAATTCCAAAGAAAAGAATAAAACAAAACCAAATGATGACAATTCTGGAGAAGTCATGGAACCCAAACATACTTTTTTAATTAGTATATCAGTGGCCATGTTCTGTGTCCCGAATCAGACCGAAACTTCCAGTTAACAATTTACCAGTAGATACGGCTCCACTGGCCGTTGGCTACCATACCTACCTTCTTATTATATCGCTGGTTTGCGAGAATAGCGACATAACTAAAAATTATTGATTTTAGAGAATGGCAATGTTTTGTGTTTTTTGATGGAGTATTTTGTTCTAAATATATAATGAACTTGTCGCTTTCTAACGAACGTTAGCACGAAATCGGCGTTGTATCTTTGTTCACTATTCGACTGAATTTTGAATTATGTCGATATTCTCGCAAACCAGCGATATGTAGATTTCTTCTGGCGCTTCTTGTACTTTCCAACTTTGATCAAAGTCAAGTTATTTGATGATCCCTAATTACCTTTTAAAAAACAATCTACTTCAATGCCACTAGAATGATTAATTAATGATTACCTACACAAGAAACTTTTATCAGCTATTTTGGTTTTAACTTTTTTATTTTGTGTGATCTTAACTCTGGAGATGTAAATATAAAATTAAAATAAAATCAATATAATCTTTTAACATTGGTAAAATGAAAAAAAAATTGTAAACTTAAAAAAACTATTCCATAAAAGACTTATATATGGTTTTCTCATGGATGCCATTGTCAGAACTGGACCAAATTGAAATGGAACCACACGGGAAGCACCAGCTTTCAAATAAAAAAAGAATCATCAAAATCGGTTCACCCAGTCGAAAGTTCTGAGGTAACAAACATAAAAAAAATACAGTCGAATTGAGAACCTCCTCCTTTTTTGAAGTCGGTTAAAAACAATATAATGATATGACATCGTCAAGAACAAGCACAAGTTCAAGCGGAATACGCAAGCGAACCATAGGCAGCTACACCATTGCGTGCAGAGGGGCCAAAGTGGGGAACTTTCGGCTACGAGAAGCGTGCGCAGAAAGCATCGCACCACCATCTCAGGCCTGCTTCTGCTAGGGTAAAGAGCAGGTGATGCATAATCCTGGCCGATCGTCGAGAAACGAGCATTGCCAAGAAGAGACGAACTGTGACCGCCTCCATACCAAGAAAATGATACTAAAATATTGTCTATACTGAAGTACCTATTATAAATCACCAATCGGTGAATTCTTTTAAATTATACGTGGGTAAAACCGCGGAACACACCTAGTAATTAATAAATCAATTAAAATTTCCAATATATCGGCATACCATAAACATGTAACTAAATAGCATAAAATTAAGTAAGTAGGTACCTACACTACGCGATTAATAAGTTAAGGCAGTGAAGTGAATGATTTGTACTCGAAGAACATTAATCTTAAGGTATTACAGAGAAGGCTGAATGATTAATATGCTAGGCTTAACCCATTAACCTTCCGCTTAATTAAAGCGATTTATTAATCAAAATTGAATTACGTTTACCGCTCAAACCAATTGATTAGGTATCGCCGTATCTTATTTCAGAACATTGTTTCTTAATTTATAATTTCTTCGAATTCCTGATTTGATTTGGCGTACCTACTGTTTCTGTACTTTAATGATTTTTAGTCGCGTTTAATAGGTACCTAATAGGTTGTTTTGGTGTAGATACATGTGTTGCTGGCTGCTGGTTAAAGCCGTACCGAGCCTTACCTACTGAAATCTGAATACCAAAGCCAGTAATGGATTAAATATCAATGCAACAAATATTTATGACACGTATAATTAGGTCATTACCATTGCTTCGAATGAAAACTTTCGTGAGTGTTATTCATATTAATTAAGGAAATATGGTTTTACTCACGAATACACCTACCTATTTCGGGGATACCCGATTTGTTTATCAAGGGGTGCGGCATCTTACCGCGTCGATTGCAGGCGCCAGCTGGTATGTTCTTAATTAATTACAATGACTGCAATAGACGACTTATTCATCAAGTAGCCAATCACTATCCCTGCTTTATCTGAGTTGCTAATAAAACTTTTTTGGGGCAATTACTGAGGAAGTTATTGACAAAATGTTTGACTTAGTATAGCCCAAAGAATTTCAGACAAGACCTTTGTCTGAAATTTTAGAGAATTACAGGCCGACCTCCCTTTTGTGGCGTGGCTTGTAGACTTATAAACGTGGCTTACGTTTACAAGTAGTCTTCGAGAGTGATCGTGTTTCGTCTGACGCGTTAAGGTTTCACGATTCGGCCCCTCCAAGAAAACTGGCTTAGTCTTACGTTCGACAACTGTCAGAAAGATTTGTCTTCCTTCGAGACTTAAGCAGTGCTGTAGTTCCCTTTACATCAAAATACACTGGATTGTTGGTCTAGTGGTTAGTGATACTGACTGCTGAGCCAGAGATAGTGGGTTCGATTGCCACCCAGGACAAATATTTGTATGAGCACGATCATTTGTTGTGTCTGGGTGTAATTTATCTATATTATGTGCGTATTTAGAAATACATAAGTATGTTTATCAGCAGTCTGGTTACTATAGTACAGGTTCTGCCTAGTTTGGGATTAGACGGCCGCGTGTGAGATGTGTCAAGATATAAAAAATTTACGATACGCAGTACGATACGATACGCAGAATGGCTTGTTTGGCTACTTGATGCATAGCGTAATAGTTACGTATATAGTGGTGTTTTTTTTTCACAATTTTTATGGAATTTATTTTGTAAGTATGTGTCACTCTTAGAGTCTACATCTAATATCTGTAATAAATTGGTTTCCGACTCTTCAAGAGCAGCTTTAATTTTGCATCGAGGAACTCTTATAATTATGATCGAGGTTTTCCATAGTTGCACACGTACGTACATTCATGGGCGCACAGAGTGGGAGGCAGGGAACGGCAGCTGCGCCTCTTGGCTTTTGTACTACATACCTAAGCTATGTATTAAGTTTATAAAAGTAACATTTAAAGTAAAATTGATTTGACCCTTCCCCTCGCGCCGCAAAACAAATTTTTGTCCCCCTGGGCCCAAAAGGTCGTTACGCCCATTCGTACATTACCGAGACGGCTTTCTTTAAACTACAGGGGTTGCAAACAAGCACACGGCCAGCTTGATAGTGTAAATATATAGCGGCGTCACTCTTTTGAAACTGATTACCAACAGAAGCACAACACTATTTGTACTATTTAGTAACAGCGGTTTTTTATAAAGTAAACATATTTACCAGTAAGGAAACTCCAATTCGAGCAGATAACTGCTGTGCCTTACATTTATATCAAAGGGGTTGAAAATGAAACACGGATTTATTTAAATGTATGTAAGTGTATTAGCAACATTGGTACATGAGATTACTGAATAATACTGTCGTGGAATATTGTAATACCGCGATGTTCACACTCAAGAACACCCACATAACAAGTGTTATTAAATACTTTAAGTAAAAAAAGACATCGTTTTTATCACCGATAACCGTGCACGCACCTAAAATGCAACTTACAATAATTCATTACAATTTCGTTTAATTACGCCTCTATTACACCTATAAATTCAATAACTGATTTTAATACGTTAAGATACTACTGATAAATACAAAATGTGAGCATTCATACAGATAGGAGACGTCACTTATATTACCGAAAAGACCAGACTCCAAGCTTGGTAATCCATTTAATAAAAAAAAAAGAATATACCATTTATTTTTTGAAAATGGAACACTATAAACCGTCAACCGCAGTCTCGTCTTCTTTCTTTAATTCTTTATGCAAAATTTAATTCGTCAGTTTTTACATACATTGTTCATAACGACAGAATCAATAAACGATAACCAAAATGTCTACCATTATTACTACATGACCTAATACCCAGTTATGTCGACATGGTAATAAATATTCTAATTTAACTAGAAAATAGTGAAATACCTATTGATGGTGAAAACAAAACAATGGAAGCCATGAAACTACATATTTTCCTATTGCTGTATATCATGTAAATTTTTAGAAAATGTTTTAATTCCATTCTAAGTCTCGTACAGTAACATACAAATCCATACTTTAAGAACTCTGCGATGAAGTCTAATTTAAAATAATTATTATATAAATTTTAAATACCCATTCTGATACTCTTCATAGGCCTTAAGATTTGTGTTTCTATTGCTGTTTTAAAATAATAATAAAAGGAAAATAAAGGAAAAAAAAACAAAACCAAATAAAAAAATCATTCCTTTAATTCTCTTTGATAATATAATTTGTTTAATGATAAGGTATCTTTATATAAGAGAATAATGCTCTATTAATCTAGATACAACGTGACGTAAGACAAACTATCATTATATTTAACTACTAAACTGTCGCAACGACAAACGTAGACGATCTCGTTAAATATTATTTTTAATATAAAATTTTAAATAAAATATAAATAATCGAGTATTACTGTTCCAACAACTATAATCTATGGTTGACCATAGATGTTAATATATTTTACTTGTGGTTTAACACCAAGTCCTACTGTTTACTGACATATGACGTAATAACCATAGAGAAAGTAACATAAAACTGTATTTATTGACATAATTTGTTTTTAACAGTGAGGGAATTATTACGTCATTTGCTTGTAAATAGCAGCGCTAAGACGCCCAACATCATGGTGAAACTCGTCTTAAAAATAAAATTTGGAAACATCTAGAGATCTTTTTCTGTGAAATGGAAGTACAAAATATAAAAGTATGTGATTAAAAAAAATCATAATAACTATACAAAGCCTAAGAATGATTCCTATAAAATTTAATATAGACATTAATATTAATAGATATAATATTATAAAACAATATATCTAGTAATACCTATAAATTTACTATAATTTCCATTCTAAAAAGGCGATAAATAATAATATGAAATAATACACTTACTTCTAGAACAACCGAACACAATATCTAAAAGCTTTTTATGCGGAAATTTAATTAAAAAGTTCGCTTCATAGAAGCAACAACGAGGCAAGCCTATTGTAGAGAAAACATCCTTGTACAATCCCTTACATTTTTATAATGAAAAATATTATACAAAACTTACATACACGGGTCCTTAAATAATATTTTAATGCACTGGATGAGGGTAGTTTGTACCAGGTTTTGTCAGTCATAGCTATCCTGCCGCGGACGTTTCCAAAATGCATTATTGTGCATAGACTACATTTAAAAAAAAAATCTTGACACATAACCCTTCTTACATCAAACCTTAAAATAATCCTTACGCGATAATGTAAAATAAATAGTTACACTAATTATTAAAATGATAAACGGAGGGAAATAAACCGAAAAATTAATATTTAAAGCTGACAACATTCACAATTTTCGTGGATTAAAGATATAAAGTGCTTAACACTGTTGGTATCACTCAATAACTGCCTTTAGTTTCAAATAAATAAGGTTGGAAAGCACATAAACACAAAAGCAATAAGTTAACTACGTTTTTGACTTTCCATCTAAAAGATATATCTAATAATACGGCTAAAGTTGCAATAGCATTGAAATGCTCAAGTCTGTTTTTTTTTAAACAGTTACAGGCAAAAAAAGATATTTTTTGCCTGTTAAGGTTTTCATATTAAAACCGTAGGTCAGTTCTAATTGTATTCTGCCGCCCTTCATATATTTCTGAAACCTCAAACACCAAGGACCATTTAAACCATATTTACTATAATGAATAATTTATTACATGAAACGTCTGTTCTAAGTATTTGATAGATATATAAATCTGCTTAAAATTAACTTTGAATGATGCGGTTTACATTCCATTCAAATTTTAAATATTTAAAAAAATATACAAAACAATGATGCTACCTGTGAGTTAATTAATAAAAAAATCAAATATTTAAATTTCGAATTGATTTTGAAATGCAACCAAATTCGTTTCAGAAGATTTATACTTTCATCAAATACTAAACTTCATAAGTCGTAAAGGTTTTGTTGGGGACATCCAAATAATATTTACTTCCATCTCCTCAAGACATTGCTTGAGATATCATCAGTATATCTAAGGAAACTCTGATCATAATACAAAACTGAGGGAATGATACATTATGTACAAATTATATATAACTTCATCACGACCTAACACATCCATATACCGTGTTTTTTGCATGGCAACTGACAGTGACATGTACGAAATTTTTTGAACTCGCTACAATGAAAGTTTATTACTTTCTTATAGAATCGTAATAAAAAATGATGCATAATCGCAAATGCCAAATACCACTCTCAGTAAAAAAAGAAAACCAACTGACGAGGAAACAGCAGACTTGAATTCCGATAACAGTAAAATATAAACCTTACCTCTTTATATATAAAGTCTTATGTTGCGTGTTTTATTTATAACGCGTAAGGTTTTATATTTGAACTGTTAATCAAAACAGTTTTTTGAAACTTCCTCAGACTTTGCCACAAATTGTGTCTAATTGTAAATTAATTTATGAACAAAAATTCCGTAACCGTCCCACGATAATGCATCTTAACGCTAAATACAAGACGGATATTACTTATATTACGTTAGAGGACAATAGACGCCTATATTACATTACAATAAGGGCCATGGAATGGATACAAAATATTACAAAACTTCTATAATAATTATCATTATAATATAAACCTAAACCACTATGAAATTCTTCAAATTGTTTTTTTTTTATTTCACGTGGTAAGGTTTTATGTATCTAAACTAATCGTTATATAAATTATAACAATAATATTCAAATTTCAATAATTTGAAATGTATTTTATTTATCAAGTAGTTGACTGTTTATTATAAATGGTTTATATTAGGATTTTGGATATTCATATATTAGTTTTGTCGTGGAGTTAAAGTACAATATAATTGATTTATAAAAGACCCAAGATTTATTTTTTTTATGTTAGACACTCACAACATCAACTGACGCTCCCACAATAAATTTTATATCACATAAAAAATATATTTTTTTTATGTTAACTAAAACAGATTTCAAGCGATTAAATATTGTGTCAATTGGAATTGAACCCTATAACCATTACCATAGTAATATAACCTCGTAAAATATTGTTTTGTTTAAGTTTTTTTACAAATGGCCATAACTTTTCGCACTAAAAGTAATGAAAAATACATAAGAAATGTTTAGTCATAAATTAATTTAGTATTTTCGGCTTTTTCTGGACTTCGATTTCATCTGAGAAATACATTATTACAATACGATTAAAAACAAAATGGTCGGCATAAATGTTTTAGTTTTAAAAGTTTATATAAACTTTATCATCTCGTGGCGATAATTAGAAGGTTATTTCCGGTTGAATATTATACCCGGGTCAATTATTAGGGACACAGCATTTTAACTCCACAACAAATCAATCTATACTATCGTGGTGAGCCTCAACATTAAATAGAAAATACACAACACATCTACAAGAAACCCCTTTTTATATTTATTTTATCATAAATACAGAAATGGCACGTCTATATACATGGGGAATTGACATGATATCTTTACAAATCAAAATGGCAGTAATAATTGTATAAAACGTACATACAAATGCAATGATTAAATTTTAGGCCTTGAGGCAAATAATTTTATGTACAGTCACAACAAAAATGTTTTGGGCAAATGTGATAAAAATAATAAAAACTATGAAAAGAACATAAAAAAGTTATATTTGATTGATTTTCTTTAGTTATGAGTACGAAACACGATACTTATACTCATTTCGTTACCAAAGTCACAATAGAAAAACGGAAAATCTGGTATGATAATGTTTACCGAGTTTTGTTAGATATGAATCAATGAAATTACAGCGTAAAATACTAATAACTAAATAATATTGTTTTTATCTAGCAACTTTGATACACAATTGCGATAAAGTACTCGTATTATGCGGTAATGAAATAATATTAAGGTAATTGATTATGAGAAGTTAGTTTAAGATAAAGGTACACGCAAGTGCAGCTTTGCTTCAAAGAAATGAAGTACCTAATTAATAATAACAAAATTGCAGTCTTTAAAATATAATAAATAAAATATAATTCGAAAAGATATCTTGGAAGAAACGCATGTGATTTTCACTTACAACCGAATTTAAATTATCCTGTTGGTGACTGTACATGATTAACTTTGAAATAGCATATACCACACTTAACGAGCAACTACCTTTTAATGAAGATTTAACATAAACGATTGTGCACGTACTCCATACTATAATAAATACATCTCAGCACTAGATTGACTTCGTGAGAGTTAAAAATCATTATAAGTTATTATGGTCACAACGATTATAATACTGGGGTTACTCTAAATAGGTGTTTTGTACAACCGAAACATTGCCATATAAAAAATTAAATTACAGTTTCAAAAACCCACGAAGTCAATCTTTCTAAGCACAACAGACATACAATAACTTCATATAAATGTTAAAATCTAAAGACACATTAACACTTATGTATCTTAATGCAACAATTTTAAAGTACTTTTTTGAATACAGTTAACCACACAAGTGTAGTCTTAATTTTTTTAAATTCAAACATTTTTATGAAGTTGAATATCAGTCTTACTGATAAAAAATATATAAACACTTTAATTGGCAACCCTTTCTAACGACTTAGGGTATAGGGAGACAATAAAAATAAAACAAACGAGGAAGTGTGTCTCATCTCTTTTTTAATATCTGTACTATCTACTGAGAAAGCAAAGTTCCCGACCTAAAAAAAATACGCCATCTCTTTCTTCACCAAAGTGTTAGAAAAGGACAACATCTAAAGTGTTTACCTAATTTCTGTCAGCAGTCCTATGCAGCGGCGCCAACTGCAGGGAAGCGCTAACGACTGCTCGGCGGCATGGGCATCTGTGCTTGCACGCCTTGTAAGTTCATGGGTCGCCCGTTCGGATTCCCCATGCCTAAACCGTCGTGGTAATTGTTCGCCTCCATCGCTGGCATGTCATCGTTCTGTTAGAAAGATACAAACATTCGATTATACATTAAGTTCGATGTAGAAAAAAAAATAATCATCTTTAGCAGCCTTTTAGGAATATTAAAAAACCGAAAATAAGAAGACAACTGAAAATAAGAAGACTCAACAAGTAAATGAACTCCAGAAACTGTTTATTTATTTCATTATGCTTTGGATTCACCTTGACACTATCCAATAGAGGCAACATAATCGCGACCAAGATCTAAATCATCACAAGAGCAATATTTCAGACTAGCAGGGCCCCGCGGTTTCACCCGCGTAAGTTCGATGTCGTTGGAATATCGGGATAAAAAGTATCCTATGAGTTAATTTAGGTGTCCAGCTATCTACATACCAAGTTTCATCGTAATCGGTTCGGTAGTTTTTGCATGAATGAGCAACAAACATTCATACATACGTACATCCTCACAAACTTTCACGTTTATAATATTAGTAGGATGAGAAGGTTGCCAAGGGTGAATGTTGCCGTACGAATATTTTTTGACGTCAACCTAAAAAGTATTTTAGGGTAGCGTTTGATAATACCACAAATCTTTGTCTACATCTACTACAAGAATATTAAAACGAGCTTGTACCTGAATATAATAAGTTAGAGGTCATGTAAAAAACATTTATTGAACATTAGAATTACTTACAAAAGACGTTTTATTTAGTTTTTACAACTTTCTTACTTTACAACCCAGAACAAAGTCGATGCGCATTATGGAAAATGCCAGGTTGACTAACGTTTCCGAAGCTTCACGCTACCTATGGGAAAAATATTTTCGCAAAAGATCAAATTCTCCTTTGCTTAACCAAAGAACTTGAAGAAGAACTCAACAGTGAGTGGGTTTTAAATACACTTTAATGTTTAAAAATAAAACATGTTTGTGTTGTTGTGTTGTTTTAGAGGCAGTGCTATTAGCAAAAGCAAAATGTAGCAAGTAAATTATTGATAAGTGTACAAGCAAACGTGAAACGAATTTTCATACAACGACAATAGTCACGACTGAACTGAAATATTTGAAGATGTAGTGATAATATGGGTGATTTATTTAAATAATATAGTGTGATAGATAACATTGACTATGCAAATTAGAAACCTACTTGATGCTATGAGAAACTGAGAAAAAAAAACGGTCTAATGGAAGTTAAATGTTAATAATACGAATCTTGTCTGTGACTTTAAAAATTCAGTCAATAGGTTTGCACTAATAAGAAAACCGGACAAGTGCGAGTCTGATTTGCGCACCGAGGATTCCGTAAGCAAACCAACGTGAGGATATCATTTTCGCAGCCGTCGTGCTCCTGGTCGAGGGGACCTGGCAACCCTGAGCCACCCGACTGGCTGTGTACTTACCATTTTAGATACCGTAATCGAGCACACAAATGTGTGGAATTTCAACTTAATGGTCCACCGGGTTCCTGAGGAAAAGGGTCTTGACAGGCAGATATAATAACAAATTAACGACTTTCGGATTTTTTCCTTTACTTGTGCTGTGAGACCTTCTTTCTTACGAAATTTCATAATTCTAGGTCAATTGGAAGTACCTACCCTATAGGTTTTGATTTAACTTGATGCCTCCAAGGGTTTTTGAATCATCAAAGTGATCCTATTAGGGTTCCGTTTTTCCTCTTGAGGAACGGAACCCAAAAACATTTACTTGTATAATAGGTAAAATGTAATAAATAGATAATATATTTACGTACCTACATATAACATTATGTTATTAACATAATGTTATATTATACTTGTAATATATTTAAGTGTAAATATGGGAATAGTTCGTTCAAACCAGTCCGTTGACCTATTGTTTATATTTACATGAAATGCTTGATATCCCAACAATGTATAAATATAAGTACAAATCTTAATGAAAGCCAATAAAACCGAGATGTACATTTTTAAGCATAATTATGCAAAATGGAATGACAAGGGCAGTGCATTACCTCGCGATGCCTGCGTATAGTGCGGTCTTCGTAACGGGTCCCGCCTGTAGACGCCATGGGCCGGCTGAGGGTGCTGTTTGCGTTGCTGGGTGAGTGAGGCGCGCCAGCTCCCGATGACGGCGTGCCCTGACCTATAGCCCCACACCGCGTAAGCCAATTGTGTAAGGAGCGTTGTGATTCTCAGGCTAACTTGGTTAATGTCATTTTTCGAGGCATCCATGTCGTCATATATTTTAACTTATTTTTTTTGTATTTATTTCGATTAGCCATTGACTATTTGAAATTATTTTAGGGTTGACAGTCCGTTGTTACCGTAACTTATGGAACCGTATTACTTCTACCGGTTGACGATCCGTTGTTACCGTAAATGCTTAAGCACATATGGAACCGGATGCAACTGTATTACTTTTACCGGTTGCCGGTCCGTTGTTGCCGTAAATGCTCGAATTATAGAGTTCTAGACAAATTTTGTATGAGCACTTCTCATTCACACTCTGACTCATTCGAATCGAATTCATTCGCTAAGTAATACTAGTTATACTGGGTGTACTTCCGCCGTTATTTATTTTGTCTTATATCTTTCATAAGGCAGAGAATAAGTTTTAAGGTAATCAATGTAATTGGTTGTATGCTAGTTTTTAGCACTATTTTATTAGTTAGTATAATAGTAAAGTTATATATATACTATATATATGTAGTTTGCATGACAATAGTATAATTTGACATCTTGGAGCTGATCTGATGATGGAGTCAGGAGAGTTTAGGCTCATATGATTTGTTCTGACGAGTTCCACAGATTAGGCTTGATAACGATGGTCTGATAATGAAGTAGTGGATAGTGGAACTAATTTTTACTTTTTAATTCGGTTCGCCATTAAAACGTGTTTTTTTTTAAAGTTTTACTAAACTGTAATTTTTATTATACCAAGCCCATTCAATTTGTTTTTTTTTTTTTGCTACACTTATCTCTTTTCAGGGTTCATTATTCCTGTTACTTTTCAAATATTACCATCAAAAGTGTGGCTATTTTTTCTCTTAGTGCTTCGTTTTATTTATGCTTGATGATAACTTATTTTTGTGTATCGAAAGCGCGCAAAAATAATTAAAAAAGCAAAAATACGTTCAAAAACTGTTTTTACACCAATAGCATATTGTTACTAAGCTTAATTATGCAATAAAAAGCACTCGACAAAGACTAAGACACGCATATCTTATTGCAACTACGTCTGCAACAACCGTATGTTGAAATGATGTCGTTGATCTATTTATTAAGAATTCGTATTAAAAAACTGCTACAACTTTCTAGTTTCATTCGTAATATAAACTTTTCACTTTTAAATAAATAGCAAAATTATAAATGTTTCCATTACTGTAATTAACAATTCTTTAAAAAAAACGGCTTCAAAAAAAAACTATTCCATAAAAGACATATGGTTTTCTCATGAATGCCATTATCTGAAATAGGACCACACGGGAAGCACCAGCTTTAAAATAAAAAAAGAATCATCAAAATCGGTTCACCCAGACGAAGTTCTGAGGTAACGAACTTATAAAAAAAAAATATACAGTCTAATTGTGAACCTCCTCCTTTTTCTAAGTCGGTTAAAAAAAAGTTGGTCGAAAAACAATTTCCTTTCCATTTACTGTTTTGTATTTAGATTAGTTCTATTAGAATGCTATCCAATATTTCATCCGTCAATTTCGTCGATGGTTTTGCACCTCTGTGCGTATTTTTTTTTCACTTGCATTAAATGTGAAGGAAAACATCCCGAGGAATTCCGCATACTTTACAGTTCGCAAAGATTTGTGAAATCTGCGAACCCATGCTAGGCCCGTGTGGTGGAATATGGTCTAACCCTCATACTGAAAGATGCCTATTGTCCAGCAATGAGTCAGTTTATAAAAATAACTTCTACCATTATGCAAACACCCTTATTTCTGAAAGCTTTTATTATAAGCTTTTTATTTAACTTCCCATGTTTGTTAATTCGGGCCAAATCCTGCAAGCTGACTTAAAAGCACTTGCTCTTATTCTACGGAGCTGAAATATGTTGCACAATGCATTTTTATGACAACTCCTTCGAGGGCCAACAGTACATTTCCAAAATTTTATATTTGGCATTGAATTATGATAGTCCGTTTTAAAGTTCACCATAGACTATAAAAGCTTGTTTTGTTATAATTAACTAGCTACCCGGCCACGCGTTGTTGTGGCTAAGTAATTTAAAATAAAAAATATTGTGACCACAAATTGAGATAAAAACTACCCTCTCTTAAGTTGGATCAAACTGCAAACAGTGTGCAAAACTTCGTTAAAATTGGTGCATTAGTTTAGGAGTTCATCGCGAACAAACAAAGTGACACGAAATTTTTATATATATTGATATAAATTTATTCGATTGTTGTAGTTTTTGTAGATATATTAGAGTAATTTATATTAATGTACTTCATTGACTGAACTCAATGGCAGTTAAAAAATTAATAAAATCACATTTTATATTTCTCTGTCTCTTTCTGTAACTAGTAAAGCTAAGGTTCAAAGAAGTATGCTATTGAATAAACTATCTCCGAATGATTAGTTATAGAAGCGTGACGACATGAACGCTATACAATGTACAATTTAGTAAGTGGCTATTAGTCGACTATTCGTATTAGTTTAGTTTACTAATTTATGGTAGTTAGCGTGAGATTCACACAGCGAGTGGGTGACATGATACACAGTACATACATTTATATTTATACAATAATCCAAATCATACAACACATTTATTTACAGACTACTTCAAGTGTAAAACGGATGAGTTTATTGTAATTGTAGAAATATTTTTAATCAATCGTATCCGTTATGTACTCGTTTTGAATAAACAACATTACTATTAGTGTGACAAATATAATTAACTCTTAATACTGGATATAAAGCAATATTACCTTTTAAACTTTCGCGTTCCATAATATAATTATGTATTTACGGGAATTAACGCGATCACGAAAGAGTTATTACGTACCTCTGAATTGCCTGACGTTTGCCAGTGCAACCTGGTCAAAACGTCAGGTAATTCAGGGGTATGTAATACCCTTTCGTGATCGGGTTAATTCCCGTAAATATTTAATTATATAAAGCAATATTAAAGTATATTAGGGGAGAGTATGTTATTTGTGAAAAAATCTACTAAATTTTCCGTCAGAGTTCATAGTAGAATTTTATTCTGAACGCACCGTTAAGAAGAAAATTCCGAACAAACTACTATGAAAGTAAAATAATGTTGTACAAAAAATATATATTTGACTAGTGACGTAGCTAACGAGCTGACGGGGCGCGGTCACCGCTGTGTCGTATACTGTGTAGTGTGTGTGTGAGAGACTCACCGCTGGCCGTGGAGGGCGCGCGGGGCTGCGCGGCGCGCGCGGGCGTGAGGAAGTCGGCCTCGCGCCAGCCGTGCTTGCGGTACACCTCGCGCAGCTCCGCGTGCGACCACATCGTCATCAGCACTTGTCCTGCACAAACGATCATCTCATCAGCTCACTCGATCGCTTTCTCCAAATAGCATTGTGACAGTGGAGAGTTAGGATAATATTCTCCCAAACGTATTCTTTTAATTTCTTTTTTGCAACAAAATTAACTATTTTTTTTCTTTTATCTACTGTTGTTTCTAGAACCAAAAGTTGTCTGTAAGAAATTACTTTTAGCAATAAAAAGTTTTATTGCCTTTGTACATATACAAGATAAATTTTGAAGTGGACGTGTATGGCCAATTCCGAAACTATGAGTTATAGCGAAAAAATACTCAAAGAAGTCTCGGACCTGATTTTAATGAAAACTAAAACTGCATTATTGATTTTTTTTTAAATCAGTATTCCTAACCAAAATTCAATAGCGTCGCTAATAAGGAACGAATCCTAGGAAATAATGACATACAGTAAACTTAAAAAACCATTTTTAATTTCATCAGAAAATAAAAAGATGTCTATCGTTGTCGCTCATAGTTTCAATATTTGTATTGGTCTAGATATTTCTATGTATAATTAAAAAAACTTAAATATATTTATCTGTGTTTTAGTACCTCTTATACAAGCTATGCCTATTAAAGCCTAAGTAGCGATGTATAATAATAATATATCCTGCCTTAAAATATTATTGTAACCAATATTGACAAAAAAGTTTATTTCTATTTTCTGTTTGTATAAATAAATAGTTTCAAGCCGAGTGCATGTAAGACTCGGTGGAGACGTGTGGAGAACAGACCTGCGAACTTGAGGACCCTGGGCGTGTGGCGGTGCCGCTGCTTGGTGAGGTTGAGCAGCCGCTCCACGCCGCCCGCCTCCAGCAGCGAGCGAGAGAACTCGCCGCTCTTCTTTATCACTTCATTAAGCGTCGCCAGGACCGCAGCTATCGTGTCGTCCGATGTTCCCTGGGTGTTCAAAAATATCGATTACCTTCAATTACTGTTCTATCCAACTGTGTAATCGTTCCCTTGAGGAGATAACAACAGCCGCAAGAGAGATAAATTACCCACTTAGCAAGAACTTAATGAACATCCATTAGTTTCGTGGTGAGTGGAACAATAATAATAACTTCACACATCTTTCTCACGGAATAGAGGCAACATATTAGTTTTACACGCAATAATGGCTAACTCCTCGTCTAGCGTGCTCCCGAGTTAAAAATCAAGCTTAGTATAATTAATGATTAAAAATGTTATTTGACAAAATAATAAAATCGGTTACCTGGTCGTGTTGATGGTTCCCGCTGGGAAGCTTCTGAACAAGATCCCTCATCGCGTACTTCCCGATAAGCTCCTTATTGCGTTGATCAATGGCGAGGTTCCGTAGAGCTGTCGCGACCGCGCAAACTACACGGTCTACTTCCATGCGAAGAAGTTCCACTAGGATTGGTAGACCTGTAAGACAAAAATAAATGCAGTTAACAGGCTACGAGCCAAGACTATTATATTTTAAATATTTTTGGAACAAAGTTCCTTAGCGCACGTTACACTTCAGAGTCTAAGACGCTCGGTGGATAGGGGCCGGACGAAAAAAGTGTTAGCGCTACGAAAAATGCTGACCGCGAGTTGATTTATTTTAATTGTTTTAAAACTTTCGCGACTTTGATACTTATCAGATTCGATCGAAACGTCGAGTAACTTAAATATTATCTAATCGCGTCTCGAGTTACACATTTTTTTTACGGCATCTGTGGATTCTGCGCGGATACTACAGTACTATTTTGTTATATAATTAGACCATATATTAGTTAGGGCAACTTTCACAGATGGCGCCATTTTAATTTCGAGTTTTTACAATATTATTATTTATTTTTTACTATATTTTGATACAATTTATTCCATCCATTAAATATATTTATCCCACCGAATGTCCCAATGACACTTCACGCGTTTTTTATTTTACCTTTCTCTTTCCTAACAGCAGCCCTTATGTCAATAGATGGTTGCCAGTAGCACGCCGCTAAGTTCTGTAGTGCTCCAGCCGCAGCTTCCAGCGTTTCAGGGTTAGAACAGGTTTGAAGTAAAGCCATGTAGAGAGGTACGACCTGAAGGTAAAAATAAACGACATTGCTGTATTATACATACGTAAATTTTAGATCTGCAACACATCTCAGCATCAGCCAAGATTGAGGCATTAATCCCAAACTAGGCAGAGCCTGTACTATGGTAACCAGACTGCTGATAAACATACTTATATATTTCTAAATACATACATATTATAGATAAATTTCACCCAGACACAGAACAAATGATCTTGCTCAACACACAATTATTTGTCCTGGGTGGGAATCGAACCCACGACCTCTGGCTCAGCAGTCAGGGTCACTAACCACTAGACCAACAGGCCAGTCAATTTATTCCGTTCTACAATGTATATGAAGGTGTAAATAAATAAATTTTAACATACTAGGAAGGTGCACTTACTAGAATGATACATAAACTAATAACACTTGTGTGGTCTTCATGTAGAAGCGCAAAAACAAACTTAATAGTAAATTTTGTGTATCAATACTTTTGCTTGAAAAAATTTTCAAGATGTATGTAAAAACTGACCTCTGGGGACCAAAGCATCTCAGTTCCTTTAGGCACAGAGTACCCAAGCTGTGTGCCTCCTGTGTCACCTAGAGGTTGAGGTTCCGGCTCGCTCTTGCCGAGAGGGGAGGTGGAGTTTGATGACGACGAGCCTTCCTTCTTCTTTTTACTGCCGCCGAAGCAGCCGAGATTCTCTCCTGTGAAATACGACGTTAGGCTTAAAAGAACTTAAGACTTAACAAGTTACTAATTTTATAAAAGAAAAATCTGCCCTTAAAAAAAACTAATTACTTACAATACATCCGTAAAATTGAAAAAAAAATATATAAAGCCATTCGGTATGATGTAAGTGTTCTAATGATATCCCATACATCCAAATTTGTTCAGGCATTTCGAAGTTGTGGTGGAATAAAGAACTCCCGAAGTGAGGTCAAAATTTAGGAGCGTTATGTGTAGCCGGCAAATTCTTGATTTAGCTTGAAAAAAATGATTTTGAAAAAAAAAACTTGTTTTTGTATTATTTTTTTTCTTCGGAAGGCGCCTTTGCGCACACGTGCGTTAATGTACGTGCACATTTCTAAACAACACATTTTGAATTTTCGTGTCAATTTCAATGATTGCATCAACATTCTTGTATTAAATATACCTAGGTTCTTTCATGTCAGCCGTCTCTCATGCGAAATATTAGCTTTATCGGTAAATTTTCTAGTTTAATTTTTCAGTTTCAAAATAAAATTTCGGTAATAAAAATCGCAATTTTATAAAATTGTTAGCACTTTACGTTATTCATGGGGTCTACTCTACGACCTAAAATATACATACATGAACCCTGATAACATTACACTCCTTTTGGAATGTCGTGTAAAAGCCTCTAACAACGACGCGCCAGGTCGTTTCACCGCTTTATAACCAACCATATTTCAACATATACAGCAATTGTACGTATGTATAAAACAATCTCTAAGACGCCACGGACATTGAGTATGATGCCACTGAATCTTTTCTAGACACTAGTAACAACCTGGCAAACGTGTGATATCCTACCATAAGTGTAACCACTACTTACCTAATATTGTTTTTGCGCATTTCTATCTCCACACATATGAAATTTTGTAATTTAGGATATTATTAGCACTGATGAACCAAGTTACCTTCTGAGATACAGCCTCAACTAGTTCAGAAGGTACGGAACTACATTGCTAAGAATAGCCTAAAACGAACATAATTTTAGTGGAGACACCATATTCTTCACTAATAAGTACATTTATGCAACCACTTATATAAATTTATTTATAAAGCCTATTCGGAAATAAAGAATTTGATTTGATTTGATATATAGCCCTTTTAATATTTTTTAGTCACATTGTGTGCTTTAAATTGTTAAATATTTACCTTTGGATGCGCTCGCTTGTATCCTGGCCTGTCCAGATGATTGCGTAGGTGGCGCTCTTGTGTCGTACAATGGGTCTTCAATTTCTTGACATCTGCAGAAAAAATTGACTTTTTGAAAAATTAAATTTGTTGGAGCAGGAACATAAATAGCGAATATAAGGTAATAATTGGAAGTAGATGACAAACTTTATTAACAATTTCTGAAACAATCTAATAGCTAAACATTACAGTCAGTGGCGTAGCGTGCCTTGGAGGTGCCCTGTTTCAAAATTAGTTGGGGGACCTAAATGAAGGGTAAAGATTTCTCACAAAAGAAACAAAAATGCTTTAAACGAGGGAATCCCGCAATATATATATGTTGCCAACTTTTGGGCGCACGCTTAACCCGGGAAAAAAATAGATTGCTTTTTTTGACTTTTGTCATTCCTGAAGTGAAAACTATAGGCACGTATGAGATTTTTTTTTATGTCTTTTTTTCGGGAAGCACGAGATTAAGTGACATTGTGTATAACATTTTACTAATTTTTGCTTACACACGTTACGGGCCTCTGTACCCCGGGGGCCCCGTATCATTGATACGGCTGATG